>RYFJ01001270.1:0-309299 GCA_003991445.1 Oryza meyeriana var. granulata | reverse complement strand
AACATACCCCTGAGCCGGTGGCCAGCCCAGTCCTCCCGGAGACTGAGGTTGGTCTCGACTACAGGTCGCCGTCGCCACCCGACCAAGAGGCAGTTGCTGAGGGTTAGTGACCAGCCCCTGAAGTGTCGCCCACCACAGAGGCCGCTGTTGAGCCCCGAGTCAATCCTCGAGGCATTAGGGACGATGCGTGGAGGCCAGGACCTCGTTGCCGTCGTGGTCGTTGTCGCATCTTGCCGCCGCCGGAGATCCCCGAACTTTGCCTCGGATTGAAGCTCCTCACGTAGGGATGCCCCAGACGTTCACCGGACGGCCGCCCTAATAGGACCGTGAAGGCTTCAGGCACTTAACGAGGCCACGCGAGGAGGGAACGTGAAAGTTGCTCCGCGCCGGCCATTCCGGGTCCAGGGTTCGGGTATGACCCCTGTGATAAGAGTTCCTGATGGTCTTCTCGTTTTGACGTCTTGACTCAAAAATTTTGACTTGCTCATCTCCTAACATGGGAGCTTTGTTGACTGCAATGAGGCGATGACGATCCTGGTCGAAATGGCCCCCCATTCTCGCGGAATTGGAGCAGCTCGGGCATTGAAGGCCGAGATGGAGGCGCGTCACACGGGAGGAAGCCTGGCTAAAAGATGGCGCCGACCCAGCTCAGGGAGGAGACTTGGACCCTAGCCGGAAGATCAGAGGTAAATTCCCCGAATGCACTTCTCGACTGAACCATACGTATCCATCCAGCCGCGTTGTTCTTGACTGCCCAGTTATGTCTTGACTGCACATTTGAGCTCTTGGGGCTAATTCGTCGTGCATCTCGAAGCAAAGTTAGGAGACCAACAGAGAGGGAATCCCAGCTGAAAGAGGCCGAAGAGCAGGGCCGAGCTGAGAAGGTCCAAGGCCGACGCTGACAAAGCGCCACGCCGAAGCTCCTGATCGTCGAGAAGGCCGAGTTGAAAGAGGTCGTCGCCAAGCTCTGAGTAAGGAAAAAGCTGAACTGGAGAAGACCGTGCGCTGTGGGTGGCGAGGCCGGACTAGAAAGTAAGTCCTCAACCCGACCGTGATCTTAACCAATCCATTAATCATTCTGTCTGCAACGAGTCTACAAGTTACTTGCCGATTGGACACGGACAGGACATAAGAGTCAATTGTCCAGGGCCCGTATCGGTTTTCCACAGAGGAAGATAAGAGTCATCGGGGAGTACGAGAGCCCTCGTCGGGTCTGTGGAAATGGCTCCTCGACCTCATAGATCCCAGCCCTGTCGGGAAACCAGTTTAGCAGGATCCCCCAAGTAGAGGCGCATCTGAGGACGCCACGGTGCCCTGAAGAGTACTCGATAAGCGTGTTGTTGCGGTGTGGCCCAAACCTTGCGATGACCAAAGTCCATCTTACCCGAGGGCAGATATTGAAGCCATCGGAGGGATTTGCGCAGGAGACGATGCCCGAGGAGGCGCTGGAGGCTAAGGAGTTTGATTGCCCGGCGAAGCCGATTGCTGAGATAATGACCCGAGACCTGGGGTCTGTAAGGGCAACATATTATTAGTCGTAAAGTGAACTTTTGTCGAAAACATTTAAATATTATGTGCGACGCCACCAAGCTTGTGCACTTCAGTCGTCATTAGCTTTATTGGGCCGTGTGGTTTGTGCTGAGATATTAGTTAGAACTAATAAAATTGTCAAAGTAGGAAACTGGACTCGGGAAACGCTACCAGTTGTAGTAAGCCTCGTGACTGAGTAGGACAAGCTCGTATATTATTGACAGCACTATATACGTGCACCCCCCCGACTCACTACTCGGCTGAACAGGCGGCGTAGTGAGTCAGAGAAAACTATACACATGAAAAAAAGTATAAACTCAGGTGTAGAAAGGAACATAGCTGTTCTAGTTCATGAGTTGCTGAGGACAACGCCTCTTCAGTCTTTCAATCGGTAGGTGCGGCCGCATGACCTTGGCTATAATGAACGGCCCTTCCCAGATTGGGGATAATTTATGCCTGTCTTTGGTGGTTTGTATTTTTCTCAAGACGAGATTCCCGACCAAAAAGGCACGACCACGGACATTGCGGTTGTGGTAGCGACGCAGGCCTTGAAGATATTTTGCCGACTGGATTGTTGCGGTGTCTCTTGCTTCTTCCAACTGATCTAGCTCGACCAGTCGGGTGTTATTTGAGTTATCTTCTGAGTAAGCCCGGGCTCGCGGAGAGCCGAACTGTAACTCTGTCGGTAGCATAGCCTCGGCACCGTAGACCAGAAAGAAAGGGGATTGCCCTGTTGCCCAACTAACCGTGGTTCTGAGAGACCAGAGAACGGATGGGAGTTCTTTTACTCACCGGCCCGCATATGGTTGTAGTCGGTCAAATATCCTGGCCTTGATGCCTTGTAAGACCATACCGTTGGCTCGTTCGACCTGCCCATTGCTCCGAGGGTGTGCCACAGATGCGTAGCAGATCTTGATGCCGAAATCTTCGCAGAAGTCTTGGAATACGCCGCCCGTGAACTGAGTACCATTGTCGGTGATGATGCGGTTGGGGACCCCGAACCGGTATAATATACTCATGATGAAGTCCTTTGCTCGTGCCGCTGTGATTGTTGCAACGGGCTTAGCCTCAATCCACTTGGTGAATTTATCCACCGCGACGAATAGATGTGTAAACCCTCCTGGCGCTTTCTTGAAAGGCCCGACCATGTCGAGCCCCCATACTGTGAATGGCCAAGAAATAGGGATAGTTTGAAGTTCCTGGGTTGGGAGATTTGTTTGTCTTGCATAGAACTGGCAACCCTCGCACTTGCGAACAATGTCCTTGGCGTCTGTTACTGCTTTGGGCCAGAAAAATCCCTGCCGGTAGACCTTTCCGACTAATGTTCTGGATGCGGCATGGTTGCCACATATGCCTGAGTGAATCGACTGCAGAATCTGCTTGCCCTCCTCGGTGGTGACGCAACGCATGAGGACACCGGATGCGCTCCTTCGGTACAGGTCTTCTCCGACTAGTAGGAAGCTTTTGCTTCGACGCTTTATCTGCTCGGCTTGACTGCGATCTTCGGGGAGTTCGTCGTCCAGGAGAAGTTTGACAACAGGAGTCCTCCAGTCTTGACATATGTGCAGCACCTCGTCTGTGGCCGGGGTAGGTTCGCCTCCCGATTGCTCCGGTGCCGGTTTCTTCTTGACTGATGGCTCCATGAGTTGCTCGAAAAAGATTCCAGTCGGAACTGCTTCTCGCTTGGATCCCATGTTTGCCAGCTCATCTGCCGCGTCGTTGTATTGGCGCAGGACATGTGTTATTTCTAGCCCGTCGAACTTGTTTTCCAGCTTGCGGACCTCCTGACAGTATGCCGCCATGGTATCATCAAGACAAGTCCAGTCTTTCATGACTTGGTTTACCACGAGTTGAGAATCCCCGCACACAACCAGTCCACGTATGCCGAGTGATATAGCGATGCGGAGCCCGTGAATAAGTGCCTCGTACTCGGCGACGTTGTGGGAAGCCGGGAAGTGGATTTGTAGAACGTACTTTAGTTTTTCGCCTGTGGGGGACGTCAGTATGACTCCGGCCCCGGCGCCGCCGATCCGTAGAGAACCGTCAAAGTACATTGTCCAGTACTCTAGTTTTGCTGTTGATGTAGGCAGTTGAACTTCTGTCCACTCGGCCACGAAGTCGGCTAGAGCTTGTGATTTAATTGCTGTCCGTGGCTGAAAGGTGATATCGAACGCCATCAACTCGAGTGCCCATTTAGCGATTCGGCCAGTGGCCTCGCGATTATGAAGGACATCCCCGAGTGGGAACGCTGTGACCACCGTGACTTGATGTGCTTGAAAATAATGCACCAGCTTCCGGATTGTGATGAGTAGGCCATATAGCAGCTTCTGGACCTGCGGATATCTCGTCTTTGAGTCGGCAAGCACCTCGCTGACGAAGTAAACTGGCCGTTGTATTTTCTGGATATGACTCTGTTCGGATCGCTCGACCACCAATACCGTGCTGACTACCTGAGTGGTTGCCGCCAGATATAGCATTAGTGATTCTTGGGGCATAGGTGATGCCAGCATGGGAGGTGATGTAAGGAATTGCTTAAAGTCTTCGAAGGCTTGCTAGGCTTCTGGAGTCCATTGGAAGTTGTCTGCCTTTTTGAGTAGCTTGAAGAAGGGCATACCCGTTCGCCTAGTCGGGAAATAAACCGGCTGAGTGCCGCCATGCAGCCTGTCAAACTTCTGGATGTCTTTGAGGTTAGTCGGGGGAGCCATGTTCATTTTGGCGTTGACTTTCTCTGGGTTAGCCTCGATGCCGCGATGCGAGACAATGAAGCCGAGTAACTTTTCGGATGGCACACCGAAGGCGCACTTTTCCAGGTTCAACTTCATCTTAAATCTTCGAAGGTTTTGGAAGGTTTCTTCCAGGTCAGCGATGAGGTCTTCTTTAGAATTGGTCTTGATCACCACGTCGTCAACGTAGGCTTCCACGTTGCGCCCAATCTGAGTGTGCAGACACCGCTGAATGGCCCGTTGATAGGTTGCTCCAGCATTCTTCAAACCGAACGGCATTGTGATATAGCAGTACGCTCCAAACGGCGTGATGAAAGATGTCTTTAAGCAGTCTTCCTCCCTCAAGCTGATTTGATGGTATCCCGAGTAGCAGTCGAGAAAGCTGAGTAGGTCGCACCCTGCCGTGGAATCTACCACCTGATCTATCCTGGGAAGACCAAATGGGTCCTTGGGGCACGCCTTGTTGAGATCGGTGTAGTCGACGCACATGCGCCATTTACCGTTTTTCTTCCAGACCAGAACTGGGTTTGCCAGCCAATCCGGGTGATAGACCTCCTTGATGAACCCGGCTGCGAGGAGCTTGGTAATCTCCTCCCGAATCACATCCTTGCGGTCTTGAGCGAAGCGCCGCAGCCGTTGCTTGACTGGCTTGGCATCTGTCTTCACATTTAGGGCGTGCTCGATCACCTCCCTTGGTACGCTCGGCATATCGGACGGTTTCCATGCGAAGATATCTTTATTGGCTTGTAGGAAGGTGACGAGCGCGTCTTCCTATTTGGGGTCGAGTCCGGTCCCGACTAGGGCAGTCTTGGAGGTGTCGGAAGGGTCCAGGGGGATCTTCTTCGTGTTAGAGTCCGCTGAAATTCCCGACTTCGCTGCCTTTTTTGCCAAAACTTGATCTTGCTCGACTTCGGTTGTGACGGCTTGCCGAATGCTATCGCGCCCGACTGCCGCCTCTTGTGATTGAGCCAGTTCGCAGCTCTCCTTGTCGCAGGTGAAGGCTTGCTTGATGTCGCTGTGGAGGGAGAGGACTCCTGCTGGCCCAGGCATCTTGAGCACCATGTATGTATAGTGCGGTATCGCCATGAATTTGGCGAGTGCTGGTCGTCCGAGTATCGCGTGGTACGCGGTCTCGAAGTCGGCAACCTCGAAGCAGACGTTTTCCGTGCGGAAGTTATCCTGTGTGCCGAAGGTTACCGGCAAGGTTATCTGCCTGAGTGGAGTTGATGACAGCCCGGGAATTATCCCGTGGAAGGGCGTAGTACTCGGCCGTAGTTCTGAATGAGGAATCTTCATCTCGTCCAAAGTCTTGGCGAATAAGATGTTGAGCGCGCTACCTCCGTCGATGAGGGTTTTCTTCAGCCTGATGTGTCTGACGACCGGGTCCAGGACGAGTGGATAACGTCCCGGATGAGAAAACCGATCTGGGTGATCTGCACGATTGAAGGTAATGGCCATCTCTGACCAGCGCAAGTACTGGGGGGTGTCCTCCGTAGAGACCGTGTTGATGTCGCGCATTGTTAGCTTTTGTTTGCGCTTGGACTCGTACGCGGACGGCCCTCCGAAGAGGTGGTTGAGCTCGGCCTGAGGATCTTGGAAATCATCAGCCGGACCCTGATCTAGCTTGTCTTTGTCCTTGTCGGCGCCAGATGATGAAGCCTGCTCGGAGGCAAACTTCTTCAGCATGTAGCAATCTTTGGCCGCGTGCTTGCCCTTGGGGTGGAAGGGGCATGGCCCACTCATGACTTTCTGGTAGTCGTTATTCCACTGGGGCCGCGACCGAGTGTGCTCCATGTTGGCCACCTCGTTGTCTGACTTCCGCTTGCGGCTGCCAGACTTGTTTTGAGACGGCTCGTTGTCAGCTTTCGCCTTTTGATCCTTCTGTCGGGACTCCTTCTTCTCGTTGAGGGCCTCTGCGACCGCTTCAGCCGAGTCGGCGTATTTATTGGCCATGTCGAACAGAGCCCGGATAGACGGCGGTGGTTTCCGAGTGAACTTCGCGATGAATGGGGCGTCCTTTACTCTCTTGCGGAAGGCGGCGATGACAGCCTCGTCACGGATCATTGGGATCTTGTTGCGCTTCTCGGAGAACCTCTTGATGAAATCTCGCAGGGACTCGTTCTTCTTCTGGTGCAGCTGATAAAGATCGTGCTCCGAAGATGGCCTCTCGTAGGTCCCCTGAAAGTTAGCGATGAACCGATCCCTGAGTTCTCCCCAAGAATCGATCGACTGCCTCGGGAGCCCTGTCAGCCATGTCCTCGCCGAGTCGGCTAGTGCGACTGGGAGGTAGTTAGCCATGTCTTTGTTGTCGCCCCCAGCAGCTCGGACTGCTAGGGTATATACGGTGAGCCAGGACTCGGGATTTGTCTTGCCGTCATACTTTTCAATCCCAGTGGGTTTAAAGCCAGTTGGCCAATGGACGTCCTGTAGCTCCTGAGTGAAAGCTGGGATGCCTTCGTCTGCATGAGGGCTTGGGCTTCAACCACGGCGGGTTAAACCACTCATGATGGAGGCCAAAGCGCTCGTTTTCATCTTCCAGTCGGCGGCGCTCATCTTCTAGTCGTTCGCGGCGCCGGGCGCTGATAGTGTGGCGAAGGTCATGTTGTAGGCGCTCTCGGAGATCTTGATTAGGCCGGCGATCATACTGGTGACAGCGCCGGTTGTCGTTATTGGTATTGCCGAGTGTAGTTTGCCTAGACTCCTCACGTGGCCGACTTGAGCCGGCCGCCCGACGCCGAGTTGACGTGGATGAGCCCGTTGCTGGAGATCCTGACCGATTAGTCGTTACTAGGGTGTCGCCCGACTGCTGTTGTTGCTGTTGGCAGGCAGCAGCTGTGATCATCGCCTTGATTTTGGCGATAGTTGGGGTGGCCTGGTGATCAAGCCCGAGCTAGAGCGTGTCCAACAAAGTTGCGGCGGCCACAACATTCTGTTGCGGCGGCCACAACATTCTGTTGCGGCGTGACGAAAATGTCGTGATCACCGACTTTAGTTTGGAGGATCTGCTGCTGGGTTGCTCGCCCAGCTCTGCGCGGCCCGTTGTTGCGAGCCTCGCGATCAGCCTCCTCCTGTTGTTACAGTCGGCGCGCCTCCTCCTGTTGCTCCTCATATAGTCGGCGCACCTCGGAGGGTGGTGTTGAAGCCATGAAGATCTCGCGGGGGAGGAGAAAACTCGCCAGGCTGGAGTCCGAACTGGCATTCGAACCATTATCCGACTTGGAGTCGGACTCTGAGTAGTTTATCGGAGTGAGAACGACCCCAACCTCTCTAGATCCAATTTGAAGCGGCACTTAGCCATGTCCAAACTGAATCGCAGGAGATCGAGTCTGTTGTGCGGGATGTAAATCCGCAGCGTCGCCGAGTCCGTGTGGGAGATTGACGATCCCTCCCCTTCTCGGCCCAACCCAGGCTGGCTCAAGACCTAGCGCAAGTCAGACGCCGAAGGAGAGAGTTGTCCCGATGCTTGGCGATATGAAGAACTGCCGCAGTAAGTCGTGGAAGGAGATCGCGGCGTCCTGTGGGCCGACTGGCGGTACATCGGCTGGCTCCTCGGCCGGCTGGATTAGATCTGTTCCGTCTAAGGTAAGGTTGCCAATCTGGTTGGCAATGAAATCGAGGCTTCCGAAGGAAATCTTGTCTCCGGGGGAGAACTTGTTGCCGTCGACTCCGTTTGTTGGATCCATCGAATTTGCTGATGAAGAATTCGTCGGAGCCCCTACCTGGCGCGCCAACTGTCGATGCTTTGCACCGGCAATAAAACTATAGGGCTACTCGGCGAAGGAAAACTCGGTGGATTGCAGAGGAACACAGAAAGGTTTTATACTGGTTCAGGCCCTCGATGTGAGGTAATACCCTACGTCCAGTTGAGGTGTTATTCCTCTGAGGTGTTTTGGTGATCAATGATCTTCCGTGTGTTGTTCTGCCCTCATGGGGCGCCCTGCCTCCTCTTTTATACTGGGGGACCGGGGTACATGATAAGGATCCTAGCCAGATACGGCCAAGGGATTTCCTTCTTAGAGATAGAAACCTATCGGACTAAGACTGTTATTCCTTATTGTACAAGGTAAATCCCGCCGGGTGTTATCTTATCTCTAATTACATGGTTCGGCCCATCCTCTATCCTAGTGGCCCATATGCCGGTGGTGAGGTACCTGGGGCCCATGGCCTCCACAACAACCCTAAACTATTTCATCACCTTCAATCCTCCGCTTTGCACCATTAAATTTTAACATGTGGTAATTCTTCTTGGCATACCTCATCATGTGGACCTAGCTCATTTCATTTCACTTTAACAAAATAGTCCACAATTTGGTGCTTGTCATTAATTACTAAAACAAACACTGAGGACCTAGATGCTTCATTGGGTTAGATTGACTACTTCCTTTATGTCAGCGTGCACTTCGTCGGATCTGGCTACTCCGACTTTGCGTCCACTACCCTGCGCGTCAAGTGGTAACGATCCATTATCCTTTACTCGCGTGGTTTTCTAGTTTACACGGTAGAAAATTTTGTTTTGAGCTATCGTAACCTACCCATAATCTTACACCCACGGCGGATGGCAGCCCCAAGTGACGGTGAGCAGCCTTACTCCTCTCATGGCAGAGCAGACACATATGCCATGCTCAATGGTGCTTGAGGGCTTGAGACTCCGTATGCAGGCAATCTGAGGCACCCCATATGGGAGCGAATAGCACGCAATGACCTTCCACTTTCTCATTATTTTCCATTGGAGAAGAAATAGCGAGCAAAGCACATGATGGTTGGGGACTTGGGAGATGGAGCTTGAGCTTTGATTTGCGTAGGTCATGGGCTCATGGACGTGCTGATTAGATTTGCCATGGCAAGCATGGCTCTCGGAAAGGAAATAGTGGAAGAGAGAGAGAGAGACGGAGGAGAGGGTGAGATGAAAACAGTGTCTAAGTGAAATATTTTTCAAAAGTAACTAGTCCAAAGTAAAAACATTGGTTTAACCTTGACCCAAGTTGCAACATGGGTAAAAAAAGGTGGCCATTATGCAATGTACTCTTTATATGCATAGACTTTATATATATAAACATTTGAATATGCAAACATCCTACATATAAACATTTGAATCCAAATCGGAATCCGAATCCGAATTGGATGTATAAACTTTCAGTGTATAAACTTTGGGCATATAATTTAAAGAAAAACCACATGGGTAAAAAAAAGAAAAACACGAACATTCGCATGAGGCTAAGGCGCACAAACATTCGTGTGTTAGCCCTTTCACGCTCCCTCCTCCGTTCTCTCTCTATATCTCTCTCTCTCTCTCTCTCTTCTCAGGCAAACCTAACTAAAAATGCCTTTTCCTTTCTGCGCACCGTCAGCCCACGAGCGAACCCACCTCCATTTTAGAAATTTTTGGAGCATCGCCAATGGTTGCCCAAAATTCTATCCCTATAATATCTTTTTGGGATCTAATAAGTATTTAAGGATTAAAGATATACTTTTCTTCAAGAGATAGCATAAACTTGACTCCCTAGCATAAAAAAGTGGGCCACCTCCAAAGAAGTCATTGTTCTATCCCCTTCCTCCGTGCAGGAAGTTGATAAGAGCGGCGGATTGCAAGCCAACTCTCTCCCCCATCTGTAGAGAGCGAGAATAATAGAGGAGGGGATTTCAATTTTTGCACAACTAATTAGTAAAACTGTTGGAGCCAACTTTTAAGCTAAAATCCCAAGATTTGATTACTTTCACATGATCAGAACATGAGCAATGGTTCATACTTCAAACTCACCATGGGAATTAAATTTTGAATCTGCTGGTATAAAATTGTGGAACTCTAGAATAAACACGAAATTTGATGCACTTCCTGTACGCACGAAATGAAGTATTTTATCTCATGATAATCCTCCTGGTACGTTGGTGTTGTGGACGTAGCAAAATTCTTTGGAAATTTTGATCACCACGTAGGACATAAGAGTATCTCCAATAGACTACCCAAATCTAACTATCCGAATGTCCATAAAGCTTGCTAGCCAAAAATTTCACTCTCCATATTTTCAATGCACTCCAACAGACTACCCATTAGACTCTCCAATATAACAGCGGGACCTACATGTCAGTTCTACATAGAGAAGAGAGAGAAAATGGGACCTACAGATGACCACTCATTCTAGGTGGCCAAATTTGGCCATTGCAGGAAGGGGTTTGGCCATCTGGATGGAGAGCATGTTGAAGCACCATTTTTTGCTATGATGGCTAAAATTTAGTATGGAGAGTTGGATGGAGAGGCGGTCTGTTGGCCCCTGGTTTTTAAAACCGGAAACCTCTCATGCATTGCATGTCAAATCCTTGGATCGGTAGCTTGACACACGCATAGCATGACTAGTACCATTGCATACAACGTCATAGAGTCACATTCACTTAGTGATTACAAAAGGGGATTACCCATGTAGCGCCCCGAGTAAACATAACCAACCAATTTAGGGTAAACTAGCAAAAGACGGGGTACGATAGCGGAAGCTTATGCGGTAGCGGCCCTGCGTTAGTCCATAGGCGCTCGACTAGCGACTTGAATCCTACAGTGCCTCCTTTGGTTCTTCGTCCTCTTGACTGATCTCGGACGGTTCACCACCAGCATCTATTTCTAAAAAGGGGATTGAGCAACGGTGAGTACATAGAGTACTTGCAAGCCACCACTACAATATGATTTAATGCACATATGGTTCAAGGGAAGCCAAGGGTAATTTGCACAAAGCCAATTTTCGCAATTCATTTCACAAGCCTATGTACTAGCCATTTTATCAAACCACGGTGCTAGAAGGAAGTTGTTTAGTTCACCATGGGGGCTGGGTCCACCTTGCCAATTCTCACTTGGTTCGGTTTACCCCCGTGCTTGATTATTTACCCATGTGCAAACCACTTTATCATATTTCGAACAAGTTTCGATATCCATCCAACCCCTGCCTAGCAAAGTTTAAGAAAAATTTAGAGTCTAGTCAATACTAGTACAAGTCCTGAGGCTCCTTTAACCGCGAGCACGGCTATTCAAATAGTTTGGTTTTACTCACACTGCAGTGGATATATGCTTTACCGGCAACCCATAACTTTGCCCAACACATGAGACCTGTCACGGCCTGGTCTTTCAGTTTCCCTAGCATTGCGGCATCCGCTCCAAGAACTGTGAACCCTCATGCACCCTTAGCACCCAACGCCTCAAGCTAATGGTGGGACGAGTCCTAGAACCCGAGAAATCTAGGAAGTACACTATATATATACTTAGGGTGTGTTTTTAAGTTTGGATGTCAAGCATTTCCCAATAATTCAACACTTCACAACATCATACTCTTCATGTGCAAAACCAACCATGACTGGGGTGTCGTCCCACTCGGGTCACCTAATCCTCCAGGTCTATTCTCATAAAAGAGATGCGGTCGTACTTGGTTCATTTCCTGCCTGTTTTCTTGACTCGGTTCTTAACTGACTAGGGCGACGCTAGCCTTTCTCAAAACCACCGAAATCCTTCCATGCCGTCCTAGTCGAAAATGGTTTTGTTGCTTAGTTTTTGGTTTTCGCAAACAGTTCTTTGTGTGACTCGTGAGTTGCATTCCATGTCTCCACTCACATGAAATGCCGGTCGTTCTCTACCCAGAACAGTCGTCCCCATCCAAATATTGTATAGAAAACCTAGCAAGCAACACTAAGCCATGTCAATACTTGACTGAGGTAGATAGAATAATATACGTCATCAAGGATTATGGAGCAATGTCAAGGAATGGCTTAATCAACAATTTAGGTACGTGGTTTTAATATAACATGCAATTTATTCATAAATAAAAATAATTTCACAATTGGTACAACATGTTCAAGGAGGAGGGCGTGATGACTTGCCTTGCTCAGCTATAGCAATTTCCTCCTCTGCATTAAGAGTTTCGTCGTGGCAAATATACCCTAATCGGATGCGACGATTATTAATCCTCTAGGTTAATATACTAAATAATAAGGAATAGATATAAAGAAAAATAAAAAAAATACCAAACCAGTGCCATCGGGTAGATCTTGATTTTAGATGAATTTTGGTGAAAGTTTCACTCGATTTGGACTTAAAACGAGGAAGTTATAGGTTTTTGAAGTTTCAAATTTGAATTAAATCAAATTAATTGAAAAAGGGCATTGTTGGGATATTCCCTCAATTACACGAATTATTTTCCTTAATAAAAGCTAGTCTCTCTCACTGACAGGTGGGTCCCGGAGTGGGAGAGAGATCCCTACTCCGGTTGGCCCTATCACTGATAGGTGGGACCGGGGTCCCGGTCAGCTGGGTCAACTTGGCTGACTTGGGGGCCTAGGGCCCACAGGTCAGTGACACTGGGGTAGGGAGGGGGTGTGATTTTAATTTCCCATTTCTGTATGTGGGGCCCAGATATCAGTGATACAAACCTTTAAATCTCTTTTAAATTAGTTTTACTAATTACTGTGGCCCACATGTCAGCCACAAGGGCTAAGGGGGTCATTAACTTAATTATGTTCATTAGTTTTAGTTCGGGCCTGCATGTCAGAGACGGGGATGGCTGGGTCGTCTTCCTCCTCGCGCTAGGCGCACGGTCAAGCACCTAGCGGGCGAGGCCAAAGGCTGATGCGGCTCAGCGGGGGCCGGTGCGGGTCCGCCGGTCCTCAGGGCTTCGGTCCTCGCCGGCGGTGAGATCCAGTGCTCCAATTGCCCGCAGCGGCGCAGGGGATTAGGCTCTAGGGACGGTGCGCTACGGTCCCACCTGTCAGTGACAAGGCTTCGGTCCTCGCCGGTGGGGAGATCCAGTGCTCCGATTGCCCGTAGCAGCGCGGGGGATTAGGCTCTAGGGACGACTCTAGTTAACCGGCGAGAGTGCTCACCTTGCAGCAGCCGGGAAGCAGCACGGTCCGAATTGTGGTCGAGGCGGGGTGGAACAGAGCACGATGGCGAGGCACGGTTGAGGCGGGTGAAGAGGGGCTTGCTATTTGTCCAGGGGCGGCGGTAGGATCGTCTCCTTCTGGCTTCGTTAGCCGTCTCCCTTCCTGTGGCGGCGTGACGTCGCGGCCCTGAGCTCCGGTGAGGTGGTGATGTGGTGGTGAGGGGTGGGGGTGGTGGTGGTTCGGACCTGGCGCAAAGCGGCGAGCTCTGCTTGGTCCGGCAGAGAGGGACTTCGGTGAGGCATTCTTGGAGATCGAGGTGTGGTGGGGTTCTGAGGCGGGATCGGGCGGTGTGTTGGCTCGAGCTTTTATAGGCACGCGCGGCGGAGTCGTTAGGTGCTGCGGTTGGCTGGGACGGGGTGGCAGAGCGAGGACGAGTTTGGTGGCGATGGCAGGTGGCGCGTGAGGACGGAGGCGATTGACAAACCATCGGTCCATCACGGGATCCCGTGGCGCGGCTTGGCTCGGACCGCCGGTTCATGAGGTGCGGCGGGAGGGGCGAATGGCAGGGAGATGAGAGGCACTGGTGCGGGCTCGGCGTGCTCCTCCGCCTTAATGGGGCGGCACGTGCATGACGGAGAGGATAGGGACACGACGACACCGGCGGGTACAAGGGCGGCATCATTGGCATGGGCTCGACGTGGGCAGGGAGTAGCTAGGCGCAAGCGGGGAGGTTAGGGCCGACGCGTTATGTCACCATAATTGTCGACGGTGACCGAGGGAGGGCGTGGAGGTCAGAGTTGTCGCAGGGTCCGGCCAGGCGATGGGACGGCTCGGTTGCCGTAATGGTGAGCTGTGGAGCGGCGCGTGGGCCGATGGGATGGGGCAAGGGGGGGTGTCAGTGGTATGGACGGCAATGTGGATGGGTCGCACCGGAGGCAGGCTAGCACAACGGCTCAGTGCGGCACAGCGTCTAGGCAGATTGGGGGAGACTGCACGGCGGCCTCGTGCGGGCGTGCACTGGATAGATGCAGAGACCTATAAGGGGGCCAGGCGGGAAGGAGTTCGAGCGGGCGCGTGAGCGAGGGTGAGCCGACAGACGGCGGCGGTGGCCAGGCTTAGCACCATCTGGGCCATGAGCTTGGCCGCCCAACACTACTGTTGTTGATGTGGGCTAAGGGAAAAAGAAAAGAAAAGAAAGAAAGAGGGCTGGCCTGGGTAGGGAAAAGAGAGGGCTTTTAGCCCAGGGATTATTTTTGGGCCTTCCAAAAGAAAGCTGAGATTTTTCCCTTAACTAAAAGAAGAGGTTTTCCTCTTTTCATCTTTTTAGGAGAAAACCCTAGGCTATTTAAATTAATTTCCTTTAGAGTTTGAGATAAGTTTGAAATATCAGTAAAATTGTTAATGTTGGCACTGGCAAAAATTAAAATGGAAATCCAGAAGATCCATCATGATGTAGCCTTTTGCAAAAATTTTTATTGGTCTCCAATTTTTATTCCGAATTTTCAGGATGTTACATGCTATTGGAGATGCTCTAAGCTATCACCTCCCTCTCGGCGTATGTTTTTTCTTCGGTTGATGCATTGTTGATCACTGTAGATTGTTGCGGACTCCTACATGTGAAGACTATGGACCAGGGTGCGCCAAAACCGCTGGTAACCGCCTAAACCGCCAGGGTACGGTATCAATTACCGACGATTTGGTTTGAATAAATTTCATCCAAATTCAATTTTTTTTAAAAAATAAAAAAATCCAAAAAAATTTTAGTAGGTAGTACTTGAATTATGGGTTACTATGGTGAAGAAAGTTTTTGAAAATAAGGAAGTTTACTTTATATTTTAGAGCTCTATCGAAAATAAAAAAAATAAGAGATGGGTTGGGATATAATTTCTACTTTATTTAAGTGTAAAAAGATAGCAAGGGTTATGCAAAAAAATTATGCAATATTACATTATTTTTCTAGAGATATCCACAATTTTTCCTAAATTTTCTATAATTTTTTAGAATTTTTACTACGTTTTACAATTGTTTTGTTATTTTTTCTTTTTAGCTTTAACATAACGCGATTACCACGGCTTACCGTGCGGTTGCGACCTTACCACGGTAATCGTGACTGCACCATGAGATTTGAAATTTTTGAATTCAAATTTTTGAAGATGAATTTCACGTGGTTTTGAGTGGTTACCGTGGCAACCACGTGGTAACTGCCATACCATGGGGGCGGTAACCCCCACGGAACGATATGTTAAACACTGCTTGGCTTATTAGAAATCTAATTCAAATATATGGTATTCTGAAATTCGGATCACATAATTAACCCAACTAAGTAGATGAACTGTTGGAGCTAACTTTTCCGCTAAGGCCCCAAATTTTTTTTTTGATTGAAAACACATTGGACATATGTCGGTGATGCTTAGGGAGTGTTTGAGATGAGTAAAAAGGGAGAAGAAGAATATCACGTAAAACAAGATGAGCCATTAACGTATAATTAATTGATTATTAACTATTATAAATTTGAAAAATAGATTAATATAATTTTTAAAACAACTTTTAGATATGAATTTTTTAAAAAATACACCATTTAGTCTCATGGAAAATGAGAGGATTTTCGCTTAGAAAGCTCGTTGGAAACATTCGAACTGCTGTAAAAAAGGGCCACTTGTCAGCACGGGTAGTAACTTTTGGCCCACCCAGACCCAGTACAACCCGCCCGGTTACCTCCTAAAACCCTCCTCCTTCCGCCGCTTCGAACTCCAAACTCCAATGGCGCCGCCGGCGATTCCCCGCGAGGCATGGGAGGGCTGCAGCGTCCTCCTCGACATCAACGACGGCGACCGCCTCGCCTTCTTCCGCCTCACTCCCGCCGCGTCCGTACCTCCCCTTCTTCTCCTCAACTCCTCTTTTTCTTTTTTTTCTTTTCTTTTTCAGAGCTCGCGCCTCCGATCCCCAAACCCTAGAGAAAGTAAGCTTGCTCTCCCTGATCTTCTCCTCCTCCTTGTGGTGACGCAGGACGGTCAAGATAGGGAACAGGAACTGCTCGCTGCAGCCGCTCGTGGGTCGCCCCTTCGGCTCCCTCTTCAGCGTCGGCCCCTCCGGTCTCGTACCCTGCGCCGACGCACCATCTCGCGGTAAGCAAGCGGGGGGTTTCCTTTTTACTGGTTGATTGCTCTTGCATTGGCTGTGGACTATACCGCTCAGAACGACTCAGCCCCTGTTTGTTTTATATTTGCCTGTTAATTGCTACTGGATACTTGAGCAGGGGATTGGGATTTGAGTTGGTATCGAACTGTTTACTTTTTTAGTTTTAGCTGCAATCAACCTACCTTGTGTCGGTTTCTCGCTTATACAGGAGTTAGCTTTGGTGCAGTGAACTGTGAGTACAGCTGAAGTTTTGCAAACATTGTTATTGTTGAGTTATGTTACAAATGCTCTTTTCTAGTTAAAAAAATCGTACACTCATAGAAATACTACGTAGTTTGTACTATCAGATTTTGGTAACAGTGGTTCCCATTTATAGATGATAGAATGCAAGATGCTGCTGATGGCCCTATGCAGGATGAAACTAGGGACAATAGGTCTCTGGTCGATAATAATACAGCACAGAATTTATCTGGCGATGACATAGAGGCAATGAAGAGGTGAGGGTTCAGTTATTTTTCAGTAAGCTAAGCTTGATTGTTCTCTGTGTAACTGATTCCAAATCATGATTTATGTATTGTTTGATTTTCCAAAACAGGGATGGTGTAAGTGGTGACGAGATTGTGGAAGCTTTGATGGCAAATAGTTCCACATTTGGGAAGAAGACTGTTTTTTCACAAGTTTGTATAGTCTATTGTCTAGTTGATTCTTTACTTTTTTTTTTAAAGAACACTGAGGATTGATTTGGTTCAGCAATTTTGTTTTCAGGAGAAATACAAACTAAAGAAACAGAAGAAATATGCACCCAAAGTGCTTTTACGGCGCCCCTCTACCCGAAGGTATCTTTCTGCCATTTCCTTTTAGCTGGGAAATATGCTACTCCCTCCATCCCAAAATATGCTACCTTTGGAGCTATGCACGGAGATTAAGAAAATAGATAAAGTGAAGTTGTGAATGGTTGTGATTGGTGGAGATGAGGAACTTTGTGGAGAAATTAAATGGAGGATGGTTGTAATTGGTTGAGATGAGGAAGGTAGCTATATTTTGGGACAAATTTGAATCCTAAAGGTAGCTATATTTTGGGACGGAGGGAGTATATCATTCTAGAAACGAATACCATCAATTCACATTTTATCTTGCAGAGAATCATCTATTACCCTCTTAATTTAACTGCAAGGTTGCATATCCACTTTAAGCCTCATTTGGAACACATGAATTTCACAAGATTTTTGCAGAAATTTGATTGGAAACAGTTCGAATAGCAGAGGAACAGAAAGGTTTTTCCGGTTCGAAATAAGGCCCTATGCTGAATGTGATTGTTTCATTGAAGCTAGTGAAACAATTTTTAAAATTATCTTGTCAATGGAAGATTGCTTCAGATTAGGAGTATAGCACAACTAGGAAAACATTCTTTGCTTTTTATTTGTAAATTTTCCACTTGATTGAATGAAATATTTTCTGGTCCCAATATGTTTAGTACTTGTTGTTTGAATGTCACTTTATCCTCCAACATACAAAACAAGGTGCTAATCAATTCTTCTCTATATGACCCATTTACCCCTTTTGAATGTAGCTCCATCTAGAGGCACCAAGTCCACCCACTCATCAATTTCAGTTCCAAGTGCCAGTAACTTCTAATAAGCACTTACAAAGGGAAAAAGCTACCTAGAAAACTTAAAACAACATCTAGTTGAGAAAAAAAAAACCAAGTTTTTAGAACATCAGCTAAAAGATAATGGGGGTATGGTGCTTGTTGGCTTTTCGCCATTCTTTGTCTCCACATCACCGATGCAGAATATTATATCAAATGGAGTGATTTTTCAAGAAAGTTGTCCTGAATGCTGGATCTTGAACTAACTCCTGAACTCTAATCAGGGAAATGCAATGCATGTTACAATTTAATTGCCAGATGCTTATCTGGAAGGTGGGCATATTTATCTTACCCTTTTTTCCTTTCTATGCTGCAGCATATGTGAGACTTATTTCAAGAAAAGCCCAGCTCGAATAGGGTAAATGTTTTGCTTTGTTCATTTGCAATCCCTTCTTCTCATTTCCATTATACTCCATTTCAGGATTATTTTTGGCCTCATATGTACCTTTCTTTTCTAAAGCAATCAAAGTACACATAGCATAACCGTTAGTTTATTCTTTCCTTTCTGTGGCTCCTAGGTTTATGCGAGTTGATACACTGTCCCTCTTGTTGTCCATGGCAAATGTTGGTCCATATTCAGATGTCCTTGTGGTTGATATGGTTGGAGGTTTAGTTGTTGGAGCTGTAGCTGAACGCTTAGGAGGTAACATATGCTACTTTCTTATTTTACTGATACCAATAGATTAAATTACATGTACATTATCAAATTTAATATAATTGAGCTGTATGCATGTATACGCTCCATGTAATAGCTGTTCTTGAAATGCATTATTCTTTACCTGCTTGTTTGTGAGAATGTTAGTAGCTCACCATGATTTCAGTGACTGGTAGCTATATATCAGTGCCATTTATTTTAGTTGGCGTGTGCAATAACAAGTGATGTGCATGTAATTTTTTTATTCCTGAAGTCACATTGCCTGTTGCCACAAGCATTCAATGTATATTCACTATGTACAGAACTATAAGCACCCGTGAACTTGAAATGTGTTCATATAATTCGTATATGCACAAGTTAGAACTGATTTTCTGGTTCTTGGCATCTATATTATAATGCATCTATTTGTTACTAGCATAGTGCCTGCTATTGCGAGGGATGTTAAAGAAATATTTTAGAAGATCTTAAGTTAAAATGCAAAACAGCTATCTTCAAATAAAAAAATGAATTATGTACACATGACTATAGGAGATCAAGCAGACACCTATATGTATGTGTGCAGATAATTCAATTTTATTGGGAAATCCTTCAAAACACACCTGTACATGTATTCAGCCACAAAATGTTTTCTGGAGTGGGGAAGGTTGCAGTCTTGTAGATGTACCATGACCTCCAGCCCTGCTTTTATGAGAGTAAAGATTATCTTTATTGATTTTCTCTGTATTACAGGTACCGGGTATGTTTGCAGCACATATCTTGGATCTGCTCCTAGCTCCATAGGCATTATAAGAATGTATAATTTGAGCAGTGACATGAATAACAGGTAATTTCTTTGTTTAGCATTATATGGATTTTCTGTTGATAAAAGAAGTTTTAATTAGAGTGCGCTTGAAATAAAGATGTGCTAATTTTACATCAATACTGGCTATGAAAGCATGTTAAGGAAATAGTAAAAGTGTAAAATGGGTATATATTTTTCTAACTATACAGTTCTTGCACAATTTCTATTGCTAATTGAATCATGGCTGTATTTCTCAGATATAATACAGTACACTGCCTTTAGCTTCTTGTATCATGAAATAATCTTTGTTGTTGAGTGATTAGCGTGAACCATATGTTACTTGTATGTTCATATCATGATTCATTATCTCTTTGGTTGATAGTGCCATGTAAAACTATTATACTCATTTGAAGTTATAGATGAAGCAGTTGAAGTTATTATTAAATTAGGGAACACTGATTATGTTGTTTAAATGGTGCTTAAGAGTTGGACTATAGCAGACAATATTTTGATAAGCTTCCCTTTCAGGATTGTTCAGGCACCACTAAGTGACCTCTGCTCCTTGCAAAATTCTGGCAATGCCTCTTCTGTTCTTAATGATAGCACTCAAAGTGAGGAACCAGAGCCAAATGCAGTACCAGTGGAGAATACTCAGCCATCTGTACCACAACCAACTGACACAGCAGTATCAGATGAGCAATCTCAGTCATCTAAAGAACAATCTATTGATATAGATATCTCTGAGCCCTTATTGGATGAGCGCATTAATCAGGATGGCAGTTCTTCTTTAGGTAAGCAACTGAGAACACCAACATGAATAAATTATACATTTGGCGATTTATTGATGCTGTGTTGATCTGTAGATTGTAAAGGCGATGAGGATGGAAGTTCAATAGCTTCCAAATCACTCAAGGCAGGAAAGGCACCATCACCAGAGAGGATGAAATGTTGGAGCGAACATGGATTTAGCAGGTAACACTCTTAAGATATTATTGAAGAAAATTGCACTAAGTAGCTACATATTCTCAATCTCTCATTGATCCGCTGGCTTCATGTTGATGCAGTTTGATTGTTGCTGCTCCGGGGCATGATGTTGAAAGTTTTGTAGCTGATTTGCTTCCCCTCTTGTCTTATTCAGCTCCATTTGCTATCTATCACCAATACCTTCAGGTAAACCTTTCTTAGCTTCTTAACTTCATTTTTTTTTTAATCGTGATTTCTGTTTCCTCTGTAAAATGTGTTTTTTTTCCATTACCTACATGCAGCCTCTTGCAGCATGCATGCACAGCTTGCAAGTATCAAAAATGGCTATTGGATTACAGATTTCTGAACCCTGGCTTCGTGAATACCAGGTCAGTACTCGGTACATTAGCACTGAGGAAGTTAAGACTTGAAACTGCATGTACCTGTAGACCCCCACCTCCCCTGGGAACGTGGCACGCGACCTGGCGTGCTTAGGAAGAATTCTTTTGTGTGAAACCCAGGTTCGAGCCCGGGTCAGCTCTACCACTGTATTGAGTTGCATGCACCGACCAGTTCAACCCAAAAGCTTAAGCTAACGGGGAAAGGTGGACAATTCACTTTATATTCCAACACTCCTCCTCACGCGAGACCCCCTCAAGTCTCAAGCGTGCAATAGAAGTGGACTATAATTTTTATGTAATTGCGCGTCAGCCAAGATTCGAAATCAAAACCTCTAGCTCTGATACCATATTGAGTTGTATGCACCGATCAGTTCAACCCAAAAGCTTAAGTTGATGGGAAAAGTTGGACAATTCACTTTATATTTCAACACACTGTGCTACACGTGCATCCGCTCAAGGCTAAAACTCTAATAGGGCTGGTTATGATGCAAATTCATTCTACTATATCAGGATGCATAATATGTCCACTAACTATGCTTATAACAATAGTATCAACATATTTAGAAACAGATTTTATTAACTGTCATTATGAGACACAAGAAATACAGGTTATTGCTTTGACATGAAGGCATCCAACAAATCTAGCATTTCCAGTGTCTGCACTACTCTTTATTTTACCGCTATCTGCAACTTCTAAGAAATAGCTGTTGGAACTTATAGACTTGCCGGTCTTCCCTTTCATTGTTGCAGGTCCTTCCATCACGAACTCATCCACACATGCAAATGAATGCATTTGGTGGTTATATTTTGAGCGGCATTAGGATACACAATGGTGATGCATGTAATGGAATGAAGTGAATGCCCAAGCACATTAATGCACGCTTCTTATCCAGTGAGGAAAAAAAGGGTCACCATTTTACACGGTAGCTCGAAACAATAGACACAATTTTGTACTAGTAGTCCAAGGAAGCCAACTTGTATGTTAAAGCGATTTATGTGATCAGTAGAAATTGGTGTGCATATAGAGAATAACAAATGCGAGTAGAAGAACATGACATGAGCATGTACACCAAATCCATGTAACTTACATATTGTTATGTTGTGTTTGTTTTAACAACCAGATTAAACCTGTACGGACTTTGAGATATTTGATAAGGTGTGATATGAATGGCACTCCCAGTTTAAGTTCAACTTTGTTAACCGTTGTGCTTCAGAATCCTGTTTTTTTTAGCTAGTCAAATTGAGGGGAAACGAAAGATTGTGCTCTCCCTCCCCTAATGCCCTCGTTTCCCTTTGTGTTTCTGATCTTAATATTAATAAAGGCCTGGCTTAGGTTATATATTTTGTTTTGGCAACTTGCCTGGGCCAGCATTAGTTAGAATTACGTGGCAAGTAGTTCCGTTGTTCTGGTTGGCACCGGGATGACCGAGATGAGTTAGCTACATTTCCTTCCTTTTGTTTCTTTTTTTCCTTTGGGTTTAACAATATTTGTCCAGTCCACGTGTATTTGGCAAAATAAGGCCTACTGTAGAAATTAGAATACAGGAGTTTTGATTCCTTACGAGAATTGAGATTTTTTGTAAAATCTGTAGGAGTAACATGGAACAAAATGTACAGTGAGAGCGCCGAGTCGACTCGAGCCAA
Source organism: Oryza meyeriana var. granulata (assembly GCA_003991445.1). Taxonomy (NCBI): domain Eukaryota; kingdom Viridiplantae; phylum Streptophyta; class Magnoliopsida; order Poales; family Poaceae; genus Oryza; species Oryza meyeriana. Next base: position 286,963 of record RYFJ01001270.1, on the reverse strand, counting down.
GCGGTCGCACAAACCTAAAACGGACGGCAGCCGTTGGCGTCTCGTGGAGTCTCCCGCGCGTTGACTAATAGCAGAGCATGACATGTGGGCCCAAGCCAGGTGCCACGCTCCTGTGCCGGTGTCTGGGCCCCACCTCACGGGACGGCAGGGGAAAAAAGATGCGGGCTGCGTGCGTGCGCGTGCAGCGGTGCAGCCACGCCGCGCGTGCTTTCTGACAATGACACGTAGGCCCCATCTCCTCTGGTGGGCCCGCACCGTCAGCGTGTGGTGGATGGGCGGGAGAAACAACCCAAAGGCTTCTTCCGTCTTCCCGCTTTCCCCCACTACTAGTACTAGATAGTAGATGCTGCTTGCGTAGACTTTGCCTATCTGGACCGTTGACTGATGTACAAGGTGGGGTCCACAAGACTGAAGCGAACGTTCACCGTGCACCGACACGGCAAACGTGGGGGCATAGGATTCGTTCCGCGCGCTTCCCCGCCTATGTCCATCCATGGTTTTGACACCAACCACGCTGATTACAATGCTATTTCTTTGCTTCATCGACTAGTACTGTGTCTGCACTTTAGCATTTTTATTCTGCTTACATTTTCATGCTGTTTCTCTACATAAAATGGATCATTCGTTGTTTTGACACCTAAGTTATACTAGCTACTGGGATAGCATGCTACATGAGCTCATGATAATCAAAGATAAATTGTGGTTTACTTTGGCTAATTATACAATGCTTTTCCCTTGCATTTATAATAGCTATATCCTTATGACTTTTTTTCAAAGTCAGATAGTATTGTGCAATGTAACTAACACTTAACAAAGTCATAACATTACATACAGAAAATATATTTTGTTTTATATTATGTTGCACGTTTGAGATCTATCTGTCTTGAGTTGTTGTCTGCTAATAATTACATATATATCTGTAACTCATATACTATGTTGGCTTATACAACCTATGAATATAGTGATTTGGGTTGGTGTTGACATAGAGACCCCATAATACCAGATATTGTAGATGAGTTGTGGCTTAGAGAGTACTTAGGGCAATAGCGAGCACCACTATAATTTATAAGTTGAGACATTTTCCATACTATATTCGAGCGACGATTAGAACCATCCTAAAACAAGAAAAGCAGACGTATTCCCGTTGCAACTCTTTTACTTTTACAATATCTAACTGGACTTAGCTGTTAATTCAAACGATATCTTCCCAACCAAATAAAGTAGGTAATTTCAGTGAACAATATCGCATAAATACTTGCAACAAATATATACTTCCAGCTAGCTTGCTATGTTTGCTCAAGCAACAAATAACCATGCACCCAAACTCTACGGTATACATTGACTTGTAGACTCCACCCTAAACGATAATAACACGAGCGACAACTGACTTGTAGACTCTACTATAGCTAAGACCACTATCAACGTAAAATGTACATTCAAATGTGAAAACGTTCTTATATGTCTAATAATCCACAAACAAATATATACCAAAATTATAAGTAAACTCAATAAAAACTCCATAAAAAACACGAGGAAAAACCACACATGAAAGAGAGAGAACAAGAAGAAGAAGAGAGGAAACGAAGGAAAAGAAAAAAAAGAAAACGGGAGAGAGGAGAAGGAAAGAAGTTGTTGAGTTGTTTTCCCTCTCCCTCCCTCCCTCCGCCTCCCTCTTCCCCCCTTTTCCCTCCTCTTCTTCCCCCACAAGCGTTCGCCTCCCTCTTCGACTCGGCGAGCATCCAAACCCTACCTCGCGCGCGCTCTCGACATGGATGGATCCTCCAGCATCCCTCTCCCGCACCCGTCCCCGCCGCCCCCGCCCCCGACCGCCCCGCCGCAGGTCTTCCTCCGCCGCTCCGTGCTGCCGCCACCGGACCCGCGCCGCGGGCCCGCGCCCCCCGCCCAGGGAGCTCACGTCCACTACATCCGCGCCGCGTCGCCCATCCCCATCTACTCTCCTCGAGGGCCCGGGCCTCGCGCCGCGGCGGCCTCCAGACCCCCGAGGCCGCCGCCGCCGTCTACCGCTCCTCCCGCCGCCCCAGCGGTGACGCCTACTCGGCCGCCTCCGCAGCAGCCTGCGGTCGCTGTGGCGCCGCCTCCGGCTACGACCACGGCTACGGCTATGGTTACGGAAAAGGTGGCTGCGCCGCCGGGGATGGGGAATCCGACGGCCAACGCGCCGGTGAGTCAATGGAATGCCCGCAAGTTAATCCGTCTACTCCTTACCAGTACTGTTTGAGTGAATCGGTAGCTTATTGTTGTGCTTGTATGCTGCCTTCTAGTGTTTAGTGGCATCGTTCGATCAATCAATTTTGGATGGCATGATTTTGGTAGATGTGTCTTGGGGCTGTTAATCTGGTTGGGTGATGGCTAGAACTTTAGGTTAGCATGGAGATGGCTTTAGTAGGAATTTTGGCACGCGTGTCTGAATCGATTTCAGTTCTGCCTGCTTCAAATCTTCCTGTAGGCAATGGTACTGTATTCAGTCACCGCTTCATGACTAGGGGCAACAATGTAATGTTTCAATCGACATTTGTAGCTTGTAAGATCGATACGTGTAAGTATGGTTTGGAAAATACTGTGCTAGATTAAGCTCTGTTAAGTGCTTGTGATGTTCAAAGGAACCTACACTGTCCAGTGTCCACTGCAGACATCATATCGATATGCATCCACAGTTGTTTTGATGTAAAGCTTATTGGATTCTTCGACTTAGAGCAGCTCTTTGGAACATGTTTGGAAGGAGTATGCATAAGCAAGTGATTTTTATGACATTCTACAATTTGGATTGATAGCCTATATAATTTAGAGTAGATGGTTTCGACCTTTGGTACCTGGACTTTGGAGTTAGGAGGCTGCCTATAGTGCAAGTCAATCCCTACCTTTTGTTTTGAGAAATCTTGCAACTATGTTTCATAATATGGTGGAATGAGTGTTTTATACACTTGCAGAAATTGTATACTCTCTTTCTTTCTTTTGAGGAAACCATTTTCCAGGCTCATATGTTATACTTGATCTTCAAAAGCGTAACATTCCAAGATAGTTGCAGGATTAGTTATATATTCTGTTAATGTATTGTTATTATAGTTTATCTTCAGAAGCGTATCATTGACAACGTTGTCTTGTGAATGATGCCTATGTTCTAGGACAATGAGGAGAAAAATGAAGGAGAAAGTGTGCAGTCTGAAGAAGGCAAAGGAGAGACTGTGCAAGGGCCTGTTAAAGAAAGTACAACTGGCACAGTAAAAGGCATCAAGCGGCCAAGAAAACTAAAGGGTTATAAACAAGGTAGTCTTGGAGCAAATGAAGGTGCGGTTCTGCTTTTATTCTATCCAGTTTACATAATGTGCATTGCTCTGATAATTTTCATTGTAAAAGTTTGCTTATTATTTATTGCTCATTCTAATTTCTTTTCAGGAGATGCTGGGCCTTCTTTATTTTCGCCAAACAACTGTCGATACGACAGCTCGCTAGGTAAAGTATGATGCATTTCTTCCAATGAAAAAAATGCTTCATGTTTCTTATTAATTATTACCCTTTTGGCAGGTCTCCTAACAAAGAAGTTCATCAACCTTCTTGAAGGAGCAGAAGATGGAACCCTTGATTTAAATAAAGCAGCTGAGACATTGGAGGTCTGGTTTAGTAATTATCAAAAGAAAAATGCTTTCCACGCTTGTCAGGACTTCAATCTTTTTAATTGTCTAGAGTGAAGTGCCCTGATGTACCATGGTTTAATGAATTTCTGTAGGTGCAAAAGAGGAGGATATATGATATAACAAATGTTTTAGAAGGTGTAGATTTAATCGAAAAGACGCTGAAGAATATGATTCGTTGGAAGTAAGTGTAATATGTTTATGTTTCTTAATGCATTTCACAAGTTAATTCTAGGTTTTTACTGACAAAATAAATACATTGAAAGGGGTTTTGATATGTCAAAGCCTAAGGAGAGAGAACGCCAGATCTCAGCATTGAAGGTATGTACTGAACCGTATGATCTTCATTCTGCACATATTTTATGCTTTTAACTATTCTCATGCTATAGATAGATAAAGTATGCACGCATTATTATGAGTTCCATTCTTTTCTTGATATATAGAGGGAGATTTTGCTCAATTTATTTCTGTTTTGTTTCAAGCCAGAAGGTAGATAGTTTAAACCGAACCATGGATCTCAACTGATCGTTAAGGTCTCTCCTGTATTGTTTCACTTAACTATTGGAATATATGTCTAGATATTAAAAGAATATGTACTCATGCTTGTAATATCTAACAAGGTGGTTGTAACATTTTACTATATGAACACAGAAAGAGTGAGACATATTATCCCAATTGAACTAAATTGAACCAAAATAAAAGAATTGCTGTTCTTGAACTAATTATACTATGGCCTAACTTTTGTTTTAGATGATGTTAAGTTAATTAATATTGGTAACAGCTGTTGGAATTGAACTCAATCACCATGACTGTTTTGGTACCATTTTATGTACCATCCAAGGGAATCTATGATTTATGTTTCCTGGTGGTTTTCTGATGTCACATCTGTATGAATGCAGACTGTAGGACAAGTTGACCATATTCATTAATTTTTAATAGCAGCAAAATGTTTCCGCAATGGCAGTTCAGAGAGGTTTTTGTGGATGTGACATGCTTAGCTATGCCTGTAAAATAAAATGTAATAGGCCAGTCTTGAAGTAAAATATACAAAATATTCAAGCTAACATGAATATATAAAAAAATCTATGATTACCTCAAAACATAATACCCAATATAAATCTTCCATTAATCTATTCTTCTTTGTTTAGGGGCTTTCTTAAAGTTTCTAGTGCTGGCAATGCAACAATTGACATATCTATCCTCTGACAGTTTGCATGCCATTCCATTTGAATGTAGGAGTTTTGTCCTGCATTTTCTCTACATTTTAATCTAATTACACATTTTTAATGTCCTGTTGGATTTTGATATTTTGCAGGAAGAAATTGAGTCTCTTTATGATGAAGAGTCCAGGTTGGATGATGAAATAATGTAAGTACTTTCTGAAACTAATAGATATATCTGATTCCTCTTCCCCCCCTCCTCTTCTGATGGATAGTTGCTGATTCTGCAGGGAAGCACAAGAGAAACTGAATGCCCTTAGATTTGATGAGAACAAAAGAAAGTAAGATTCTCATTTGCAATTATGTTAGTGTTTCTATAGACAACTGAGTCATTGTATTTGTCGTTTTAGGTTGTTGTATGTTTCAAAGGAAGATATCAATGCGATTCCTCGCTTTCAGGTCATGACTCTTCTGGCCTCTTGTTTATTTCTTCTTTCTGCAATTGTAAAGTTATACCAACAAGCTCCCTGTTGATGGCAGGGATCCACTCTCATTGCAATAAACGCTCCTCGAGGAACCTATATTGAAGTTCCAGACCCTAATGTGGTATGTGATCTTTAGCTATTAGTCAGAGATGATGAATCTGTGTGGTTGTTGACATTTTCTTCCTTCACCAGGATATGGACATTTATAAGGACATGGATAATCAAGAGAAGCATTACCAGATTGTATTTAGAAGTGCAATGGGTCCTGTCGATTGCTTTTTAATAAGGTAAACTCCCACCAGCATGACTGGGATTCATTCTACTGGTCTATGTCTTCTGTGCTAATCATTTACCAAGCTGTTATCTTCTCACCAGTGACCATCAGGAGACATTCAACCTAGACCAGCAGACGGCTCCAGATAATTTGGATGCTGTGGTCACTAGTGAAAGTTCTCAAGCTCCGCAGCAGATGGATTATGTTCCAAGTCAGGCACCGGAAAGGGGGGGGAGCAATGGTGTAAGAGAGCATACATCAGAGCCATCCAAAAGAGATGATCCAGTGTCTGGCATTGTGAAAATTGTACCATCAGATGATGTAAGAAAATCCCTACTAAACCACATCAGAAATCAAATTATTCAATTTAATGCTATTTGATATTAACTCTTCTTGCTTTTGCAGACTGCTGCTGATTACTGGCTTGGTTCTGACGCTGACGTTAGTATGACTGATACATGGGGCACTTAATTGATGGCTCTGTAGAGTTTTAGTCTCTTAGATAGAGGAATAGCAATGACAAAACAATACAACAATTGCATTGACGGAGGAGTTGGGTCAGCTGGCCACCTTCAACTAAAATCCTGCTTTGGTAACTGCAGAGATTTTCCCTGGCGCAGCATGCGCTGTCTTTGTTTGAGTGGCAAATCACAGCGAATACATTCTAGGCAGTAGATCTTGTACATTGGCAGAACCATTTTAGTAGTTGGTGCTCAGCCACAAGCATACTTTAAGATAGATGCTGCAGTAGGTTTCTGCTCTTAATTATATTGGCCTTCGTTTAGAGGGACTGCGTGTGTGCATACCAAGTTAGAAGGCAACACAGTCCGGAAGAAGGCAATGCTTATCTGGTCTACACCCCTTAAAAGGGGGACTATTATTGTACATTCTAGTTAGCAATCTGGAATGCTCAATGACTGATAGCATATCAATAAAGATTATTTTAATTTCCGGTTCGTGTTTGGGATTTATGTGTTTGTTAATTTGTTCCACATCTGGGATTCTAGGCAACTTTTGTTACTCATGTAATTGACAAAACAGTTCATTGTTGATATTTTGCAAGCACATGTCAGTTGCAGAGGTTTCTCGTACATTACCGCTTTTCATCTGTCAATGAGTGCATATCTGCATATAAAATGTGTTTGTATTAAACCTTTCCTCTGTAGGTCGATGATTGTGTGCAGATGGCCTTGAATTGATTATTGTGTTCACAGAGCTTCGGGTCTCTTGAGAATTGTAGTGCAGAATGTGGCAATCTGAAGGTTGTTTGTGCATCTGTTGGGCTCGTCAGCTCGTGGCCTGACCCTTCGGCCTGAGCTTATTCTAAGGCCAGGGATTAGTCGATCAAGCAACAAGGTGAGTACGAGTTTCACTCTCCTAGTTTACTTCCAAATTTAATTGAGTTCGGCTCGTTCAATTCAGTTTCTAGGCACCGTTTCGTTTTTAAGAGCTTATGACTTAAGCTTATTATTTTATTTTCTATGAGCACGCTTTCTAAACTACTAATCACTATGTTTTTAAATACTTTATATATAAGTTTCTTTAAAAAAATCAGATAAATTTATTTTCAAATTTGTAATAGTTAGTACTTAATTAATTATATGCTAATGACTTGTTTAGTTTTGCATGTCGTTAATAAACTGAAGCCATAAGCTCTATTAAGCGATACCTTAAGACAAGTTGAGCTACACGAACTTAAATTATTTGCTGCCCTAGTGTCCAAGCCCCAGTAGCCAGTAGTCTTGTTTTGGTCTTTAGTTGCTACATATAAATACTTGGTTACTACTCCCTACTCCAGTAACTGAATTCAAATTTTGAACAAGTCCTTATTTACGTGGTATTGTTGTTGTGATTATACAACAGGTTTCAAGGTGCGACATATGAATCTTAACCTCTATCCTGCAATTTCCAGAAATTGAATATACCTTTTTCCAGAACCAGCAGCAACAAGAAGGTTCCAGTAAATAAAAACCTTAAAAACCATGGAATTTTAATACACTGCAGGATAATTCTTGAGGCTATACAAAAAAGTTTTGAGAGGGTACGTTTGCTGTGTTTGCTAATTAGCTTGTGCTCTTACTTAAAAGTAAGAGCAAACTTCATCTTGGGCCTCCTTTAAAGTTTCGAAGTTCTCTGGACCTTAGGCCCAAGCCCAGAAGGCCAGCCCAGCAAGCATTACAGTGATCCATATATCCCCCGAACAACATTCTTCATATGTTTGGGTTTAACGGATATTGCGGAGCTGAGGAAGCTAATATTGGTTGTGGAGGTTACTTTTTATTGCCCTCTTTGGAAAAATAAAATGATATTTTTTTTAAATAAGAATGATATTTTTTATATAAAATATGCATCTCTAACAATTCTGATGTGCACTTTGTGGCTAAGCTTTTGGTAGCAAGGCAACATGTTGCTGTTGTGGCAATTCAATTAGGGTGTGTTTGGTTAGTCATATCCCCTAGCCTGGCCTATCTCTCTCATACAGACTGAATTTGGTCTGGCTAAGAGGATACATATGTAATTGTTTGGATGGCTATATATAGATTGTAGGTGTGGGTACCTATTTTCTTTTAAAAGTGAGATTACTCTTTAGAACTCATGAAGGAAAATTCATCGTGTAAGCATTTTTAAAGCAATTCATCACTTAGCTAATGTGCAGTCTTTGATGTATATTAATAGATAAAATTACCAGCTAGAGGTATCATAAAAAAAATTCTTACACAAACATTAAGACTATATTAATTGGAGAAAATCGTAGATTAGAACAAATTAGCTCAGTGTCAAACCGTTAATATTCTCTCGTATATCTAACATCTGCCAAATCTCATGGACTCACGGTAGAGAAAAGAAAAGGCAAAAAAAAAAAAAAAAGGATCGGCCGCTGCGGCGATGCCTCATCGTCAGCGTCACCCATACGCGTCGCCATGCTGCCTCGTCGTCGGCTCCGGTACGTGCTGCAGGTCGCCGGATCCAGTGGTCTGCTGGTTGGAAGGAGAGGGCGGTGGAGTCCGGCTGCTGGAGGGAGGAGAGGGCGGCGGGTCTGGCGGGAAGAGGAGGAGGGATGCAGCAGCAAGGTAGTTCCTTCGTGCCTGTCGCCGTGCCCTCCGTCGAGCTCGTCCTCGGCAAGACATTCACCACCTCGTCGCTCGCTGGATTTGGCGTCGATGGCGGTTACGACGAAGATGGCGGCGGCAATTGCAATGGCTCGACCTGGAGTTCGTGGTCGCCGGATTTGGTGACGTTGCGCTCGGGGATGCCAGATCTGCCAGTGGCAAGCTCCTGGACGCCCATCCCTTCGTGCAGCCGACTGCACGCGTGGGCGCAGCGCCTTCCACGCGCTCGGCCTGGCTGAGTAGCGAAGCTCAAATCAGGCGTTTCTTCGGGGCCTGGCTGGGAGGTCCATGCAAGCAACCAACTTTGCATCCACAGATACGGGTCAAGCCTGATGCAGGCAACCAAACACGTCTTTACCGGAGCCGGAGACGATGGAGGTGTTCAGCGGTCTAGTAATAGGATATATGCCAATTGAAAACTTGTGTTTATGATTAATACTTCTTGAATTTATTGTTTATTTATCTTTTTAAAGTGGTATTATGTATTATCTCCGCCTATAAGTTTAGCTATTTTTAGTATTTAAAATTTATTCTAAAATATAGCACTTCTTTACCTACTCTTTTATTTCAACCAATCATAATTATCTTCTATTTAATTTCTATATCTACTTTCTCATCTAAATCTATATGCTTTATTTAATTTTAACTTTTTTAATTTCTTTAAATAAAGATAGATCAAAGGAGTATAAAACCAATTTTATTTTCTGTTGTATCTTATTTCAGCTTTATGAGAGAGCTTCTTTATCTCGACTCTCTTATCCACGTGACAAAGGTGCTCGGAGGCACCCTTATTAATTAATTCACGTTGTAATACCATTAATTAGTTTGTTGGCACCAAGTTTAATCGTTCACCCTCCAAGTCAAGTGGTCCAGAATACGTCATGCGTGCCTGACAAGTTGTTACCTATGCTGTCCCTGATCAAGTACTGCCTGCAAGGGTTACCACCGGGGGGCGGGGTTACTGTAGCATGCAGTAAACACGGTTATCATACGGTAATCATGCTAAAACATGAGAAAATATATAAAATTTATTAAAAATTTAAATTATTTTTTAAATTTATTTAAATTTAGTTAGGATATAAGTATACTTCTACTCTCGACCACCTTTATTTAATAAGGTACATCTAAGTCATTTAACTTATCTTATAATTTAGCTCATAAGTACTAAAATAATCACTTATTTTGGAAAGCAGGGAGTGATTAAAGTACGAGTAAATTGCAAGTACCCCCGCGAAGGAAGGATATTGTTTCTTCTTTTCTCTTCGAAAAAGCCAATGCCTTTTGGAATTTGCACCAATTTAACCATTCATGCTACGTACTAGTTCTACTCAGTGCTGTAAAATAATTAAATCCTAATATATCATTCAATCCCTGGAAACACTATAAATATGCCAAGGTTTTGCAAAACTGTCGCAAAGAAAAGACAAGGTGATGAAAGAATCATAGAAGAGTTGCACATCATGTGCAAAAATCCAAAACAGAAAAAGTGCCCAAAAGGAAGCAGATAGCATCTTGGCTCTTGGTCCAAAGTGAAACCTCACCTCTCATCCTGGCCGCTATGTCAAATAAGTGAGGCCAAATCTCCAATTATCCTGGCTGCTATGTCAATACGGAAGGCTCACAATTTTTTCAGCTTCATCTCTGAAAGCGACATTTAAGGTGGCGTTCTTTTCTGTTTTTTTAGATTTTAAAACAAATTATTTGCTCTATGTCTTTAAAAATATAATTTCTCAAAAACTTTCTTCTACCATACTGATTAGATCATTTATTTTAAACTATTTATAAAATTTATTTTTTAAAACATTAATTTATAGTATTAATAAAAAAAAAATAAAAACCGTCTAAAAAAGCTATCTTAAATACAGTAAATTCCAGGCATCCTATAGCTACCAATGAATGAAACCATATATTGTAATATCATTGCTCGCTTTTTCCGCAGCGATTTGTGGACATGAAAACGTACATGCTGACGGCCGTGCGTTTGGAATCGGAATCACCTTTTTTCTCTGCTCCCTGACTTCACTTTCGGAAATGATGGATGGTTAAAAGAAAGCGAACCACTTTTTTATTTTCCAAAAAATGGCTTGGACAAAGAAAAGCATGTATGTTGTCAACGATTAAACCAATCATTAAGATGGATATTTTTTCGATAATACAAATGATTTACATCTCCTGTCTCTCCCAATAGACATATAGCCAATAAGTTTTGTTGCCGATAGAAAAAAAATATAAGTGATAGAATAAATCTCCAACTCCTTGTAAAAGATAACAAACTAAATTAAAAGATAAGACAAATCATATAAATTGTAGCAAGTAATTCTGTAGGTTCTACATCATTTAAAGAGGAACAAAAGATCTTTTGCTACCAATTTCAAAAATGCAACTCCACTGATTGTATCCTTCTTCTTCTGTGATAGTATCAATGATCAAAGAGTGAAGTCAGTTGGTACACAGAAAGATAACCTGCATAAGATTAGTGATTTTTTAATTATAAAAAGTTTTGTCATTTCGATAACACCAAATTAACCATAGTGCATTGGCTCTAAATAAAATCAATTTTTTTTGGATCTAAGCACTCCCATAAGCCAATTTCCAAATATATTTTTGGTATTATAGGAAGAGGGATATTTAAAGCAAAGAAGACACGTTACTAAGCAGATTGAGCTACGTGGCACTTAAAAGAAAGTGACATTTAAAGAAAAGGTGCTAAATCGTCTCTTACGCATTAAAAAAACCATATTGTTTATCTTTTTCTAATTTCTTTTCTTACTTTCTTGTGAAGAAGCCACATAAATATTTTTATTTTTAGCGGATAATAATAAATACTTTTATTATTAAGATGGATATACTATCATATCTATACTGCGAAGAGCGTTTCGTACCTACCGGTAAACTACTACACGTATTTTCGATAGGCATCACTAACAACCAGGGGCGGATCTGCCACCGGGGCGGGGGGGAGGGGGGGGTGGGGCTCAAGCCCCTCCTACTCTAGCCGCGCCTGTGGAGCCCCCCTTGAAAATTTATGGCAATGGAGATAGGGAAGAAGAGACTGGAGAGGAAACGAAGGAGGCCAGCCCCTCCAAAGTATTTTTTCTAGATCTGCCACTGCTAACAACGTTAGCAGCGAAGCTCGGGTGGCCGGCTGACCAGCTCAAGAGTTGGCTCGATTTTGAAACTAGCATACTGTCTGTAAATTGTAACGTGATTTTAATTAAAAAATTATAGTTAATCCGTTATTATTATAACTTTATATATATATATATATATATATATATATATATATATATGTTATCTTTTAATTTTTTATATACTGTCTATTATGTGGGTTTTCTGGCTCGCACAGTTTTTTTTAAATAGAAACTTGATGGTAGAAGTGGTTAATATGTGGATCCTTTAATTACATATTATTAATTTTTCTTTCTATAAAAAATATAAAAAATAGAGAGTTTGTGATGGAGGTGTCGGTAAATTGACCGCTCACCACGCCACCGATAGCCTTCTCTTTTAAATAGTGTATCGTTCTCCGAGAGGCCCTGTAAAAGTACTCTTCAGATTGTATTTCCAAATAGAGCTTCCACTGCAAGGGTGTAAAAATATCATTTCCGAAAGAGATTAGCAATCAAATCCCCTTGTTTTATGAATAAATTATGTCTTGACCTGACATAATGGCATACTACAGTACGTAAGAGTATTCTCACACCCAACATTTCTCAAAGATTTGGTCAACGAAGAGTAGAACCATCAGAGTGTGTCATGTCAAATGTCATCCCATGCCTTGCGATATAAGTAAGTCTCTCAAGCCATTCCAGGAACAAAGGGCAACCAATTAACAAAGGAGAGGCCAGCCAGGGCGCCACCACACCACCCGTCCCGCGTCGAACACCTTGCGCGCGTCCACCCATGGCCACCACCACCCACCTCCACCTCCTCACTCCCCCTCGCCTCCACGCCTCCGCCTCCTCCGCGCCGTCCCCGCGCCTCCGGACCTCCGCCTCCGCCTCGCTTGCCCACCCGCTCCTCCTCTCCCGCCTCCGCCTCACCGCCCCGCGCCCGTCCCGCCCCAGGCGGCGCGCCATGTCCGTCCGGAGCTCCCTCATCGACCCGGATGGGGGCGCTCTCGTCGACCTCGTGACCCCGCCGGAGCGCCGCGCCGCGCTGCGGGCCGAGGCGGAGGCGCTCCCGCGGGTGCGGCTCGCACCCGTCGACGTTGAGTGGGCGCACGTGCTCGCCGAGGGGTGGGCGAGCCCGCTGCGCGGGTTCATGCGGGAGCACGAGTACCTCCAGTCCCTGCACTTCAACTGCTTCCGGCTCCCCGATGGCGCGGGCGTCGTCAACATGTCGCTCCCCATCGTCCTCGCCATCGGCGACCGGGAGAAGGAGGAGATCGGGGACAAGCCCGACGTCGCGCTCCAGGGCCCCGACGGCGGCATCCTCGCCATTCTACGCAGGTGACATCCTTCTCCTCTCTTCTCTCCCCCCATTTTTTGTTGGTTTTCTTTTTGTGTTTATTTTATTACTCGCAATTCTCAATTTCATCTGTTACCTGCATTGAATTCTTCCATATTTTCCGTTCAAAGAGAAAGCTTGTAGCTTTCGTACAAAAATGGTGCTACCACCTGGTATATTCCTTCAATTTTGTCGCGTATTGCGTTTGAAATTCCTGTTTCTGATGGTAATTTGTAATCTGTTGAAATTTCAAGGCAATTTTTGGCATCATGGTTTATTGTGTACTGGCCTATGCACATTGTAGATGACTGTAGCAAGCAAGCATCGTGATTTGGAATTTCATCTCACTCGATCAAAAATAAACAACTACAGTAACAGAACCATTGCAGGACTTACAAGCTATCTTTTCGTGAATTTTTTAAATTTTTATATTTATTTAATAAAATATTTACAAAACTACATTTTCATTTCAAAAATTTACAAAAATATACTCCCACCCCCCTCTGGAAGGGCGATTTCAGCTAGAGGGCGTTTTTATGACGTGGCTGATGGCCGTTGGCCGGGCGGCTGATGGCCGTCAGTCATTTTGCAGGCGCCCCCCCGGCCATCCAAACCGCCCTCTGAGAGGGCGGCAAGGGGGGCGCCAATAAAAATTCGGCCGGGCCCGCGCCCGCGCCCCTCGCCCGTGCCCGCGCCCTCGCCCGCGCCCGCGCCCCCCGGCCAGATTTTTACAGGCGGCCCCCTTGCCGCCCTCTCTGAGGGCGGTTTTTGGGGCCGCCTGAAAAATGGCTGTCAGCCACGTCATCAAATCACCCTCTGGAAGGGCGATTTCAGACATATCGCCCTACCAGAGGGCGATGGGAGTATATTTTTGTAAATTTTTGAAATGAAAATATAGTTTTATAAATATTTTATTAAATAAATATAAAAATATAAAAAATTCCATGTGTTCTGCAAATTAGGCTGTCATACCTGTTCTTTCTACCTCACATTTTGGCAGGCAGGTTTGGGGACCATAGCAGCAGCAGCGTAGTACCACTAGCAAGTTTAATGGACGAGAGTTTTTTGGCATAAGTTGTCGTTCTCCTTGACTATGCTGTTGCTTTTCAGTCATGTCACTCTCGTTGTTATCGCATAAGGATTCCCTAGTGATCCATTTTTGACCATGTGAGCAACAAACAAATTGAGTTTTAGCAGCTCCCTGGAAGGTCTTGCATAACTCACGTCATGTTAATAGTGCAGTGGCCATGTTTATTTCTGTGTTGACGATTGACGTAGAGATTACTACAGTTTCTTCATAGTTTTGGATAAAACTTCGCAAGCTATAATAGTTCTTCTTATAAAAGGAAAAATATTGATCTTAAAAGAACATATCTTTATGTCACTGTTTACAGATTCTTGCTCACTACTTCTGGGATGTAGAACAACGATGCTGTTTCTGTGGTTATGCAAATAAGCATGCTGACATGACATCAACTTGCATGTGACGACTCTTTTCGTAGGAGTAATATATTCTTGCCCTTTCTCATGGGAAACCACCCTCACTATCATCTTGTCACTAGTGTCCGCTCTGTCTTGGAAGTACAACTATTTTTAATTCTAAACAAGCCAAACTTATTTAATTGGTTAGGAAATAGCAATTCTTTCTATTTGCATCACCGTTAAGGGCTTCCATGAGGCCATAAAGAAAATGTTAACTCCATCTAGATTTTGTATTAATATTTTCAACAATTTTTTAAATAAAAATTTTCATAAAGGATTTCCCATAAGGGTAAGTTTTAGAGAAGGCGAAACATTTCCACCTGTTTTTCTGAAATAGTCAGTAAATAGTACAAAGGACAAATTACTTTTTGTGAAATGCTTAAGAGGAAAAAGCAAGAGATAATTATATTTTGTAATTGGGCAATTTATTATTTTCTTCCCTTTGTTTGATTAACCGTGAATCTGTCATACATTAAACATGTGGTTGACTAAAAGAATTGGAAGATATGGTCTCAAAAGGCTAGGGGTTATTTGGAATAATGGAAATTTGCAGGAATCTAATCTATGGAAAATGTTTCTTTATAGCCCTATGGAACAAAGGAATGCACCCACAGGATTCCCATAAAATTCTTATGGAGCTCATTTTAGGGGAATATTGGAGGAAAATTAAACATGGGTGTCCAACCTCATGGAAAATTTCCTTGTCACTTGAGCAACGCAATCTCTACTTGAATTCTTGTGTTTTTTTCCTGCAAACATCCAGACAACCATCTGTATCAATTCCTCTGTTTCGGATTTCTGTAGGAATTCGCTGAATGTGGCACCCAATTTCCTTTTTTTTTCAAATTCCTGAATTCCAAATGGACCCTAGTTTTTTGCTTACTAGAGCTAGAGTTTGTGCTACGGAACACAAATATATATTCTTTTGCATCCTATTCTGACTATTTCAGTATATGATAAGTTGATAACTGGTGTTTAGTGCATTCCACTTTCTGTGTATATGGTATAGATTTTTGTTTGGGAAGGTTGTGAGCTACAGCATGGCTAGCTTTGTTTTTAGAAAGATAAAAACTAAAATTAACTGTCGCAAGATTGAATTTCAGTCAGATGAACATTACTTTCTCCCCCCCTCATCCCCCCGCCCCCCCCCCCCCCCCCCCCCACCCCCCCCCCCCCCCCCCCCCCCCCCCCCCCCCCAGCCACCCTTTTTTGTTTTAGTTTTTTTCACAAGTAACGTTGTAGCCACGATCACATCTCCAACCATTAATCTTTTCAGATAATGTAATTGCCTGACATATCATGCAAGAACTTTATTAGACATATGAACCAAAAACATGCTAATTTTCATACTTAACGTCAATTTAAGTCCTGTTCCAAATAGAATATTGGATTCTCATATGTACCTTTTTCTATTTCTTAGGGTGGAAATATACCCTCACAACAAAGAAGAAAGAATCGCAAGAACATGGGGGACAACTGCACCTGGTTTACCTTATGTAGATGAGGCAATAGCGCAAGCTGGGAACTGGCTAATTGGTGGTGATCTGGAAGTGATCGAACCCATCAAATATAACGATGGTCTTGATCACTATAGGCTCTCACCCCAGCAACTTAGGAATGAATTTGATAAACGGGGGGCTGATGCTGTGTTTGCCTTCCAATTGAGAAATCCAGTACATAATGGGCATGCTCTGTTGATGAATGATACTAGAAGGCGCCTCTTGGAAATGGGCTACAAGAATCCCATTCTACTGCTGCACCCTTTAGGTGGCTTCACGAAAGCTGATGATGTCCCGTTGCCTGTTAGAATGGAACAACACAGTAAGGTAGTCATTTGTTTTATGCGATTATTTGTTAGTTAAAATTATGCAAATTACTAAACGTGATCATATGTCAGGTCTTAGAAGATGGAGTCCTTGATCCTGAGACTACTATAGTGTCTATTTTCCCCTCTCCGATGCATTATGCTGGTCCAACAGAAGTGCAGTGGCATGCAAAGGCGCGGATTAATGCTGGTGCCAATTTTTACATAGTGGGTCGTGATCCTGCTGGAATGGGCCATCCAACAGAGAAGCGGGATCTGTACAATCCAGACCATGGAAAGAAGGTCCTTAGCATGGCTCCAGGTTTAGAGAAACTCAACATATTGCCCTTCAAGGTATTTGATGCACACAAAACGTGTTAGCATTTAATGAATTATTATTTGTTTCAAGGAAACATGTAATATTTGATATCCTGTCTTTCTGCTTGATTCTATATATTTAACCAAACAATTTGCTCCAGGTTGCAGCGTATGATACAGTGGCAAAGAAGATGGCCTTCTTCGATCCTTCACGGAGTAAAGATTTTCTGTTCATCTCAGGAACCAAGGTATCAATATTTTTTCATGTAATGCTTTGCAGCAGAGATAATTTGATTCTGTTAACAACTAACCTTACAAATCAAAACCAGATGCGAGCTTTTGCGAAAAGTGGAGAGGACCCTCCTGACGGTTTCATGTGCCCTGGTGGGTGGAAAGTTCTTGTGGACTACTACAATAGTTTGCAAACTGAAGAAGCGGCTGTGGCACCTGTATGAGAAAAACCTACTGGTTTGCTGAGATTGTTCAACCGCGGCAGGCATAAGATCTTCAGATCTCTAGTTTTTTCTACTCTTTTTTTTAGGTTGATATTGATTGATGCAATGAAATCGTCATTCCAATTCATCATTTTTTAAATGTGTTATCATGAAGCTTGACATTGAAGTCAGTAGTGCTGGATAAATTGAGCTGAAAGTTCATTGTCGTTGTTTCTGTAACTGATCCGGTTCACCTATACATCAAATAAAGTTTTTTTTTCTTCTATTACTATTCTCCGGCAGATATGAGCAACGATCAATTAACATACTGAATTTTTTTAAAAGGAATTAACATACTGAATTATGTTCAAGTCATTGGGCATGTGCCCGCAATTAAGCAGTTGTGTGCGTTCGTAGTTGGTGTAGAGCCTAAAAGTTATTTCCATTATCTAGAAATGCATAGTGCCACCGTGCAATTTGCAAGCAAGGATGCTGAGGTTACTACAATATAAAAGCAAGAAGAAGTGCATGTGACCCTTTTCACATGCTTGTCGATAGCAAAGTAAGCAGACTGTACACTACCTTAGAACCATCAGCAATACTCACATTGAAACATGCAATTTAATATTTGTATAGGCCCCAGATAATGAATCAAGGGGCAACAGATGGATGCACAGCCATCAAAGAATCAGATGGCTGTTGTAACTTGAAAAATCTTGTGCCTCAGCTGCCGATGTCATCACTCAAAACACACACCAAGGATTCTCGACAACACAACAGGACATAACAAAACAATATAAGCCCCAAATACTGGTATTGGACTGACGTAAAACAGTAGGCCTGAAGTGCACAGAGAGTGATTTCTAGGGAGAAGATGAAAATCTTTTCACCGGGACATGAGCGATCTTCTGCCATGTTGGATCTCCAGCCTTCTCGCAGCTCCTCATGAACATCGCATGGCAATCCTCGACCTCAAAGGACTGCAGAGATGGAGGCAGTTCTGGAAGTGACTGAATCTCTTTATGTTGGAGCAGAATCAGGCGTCATGTCCCCAATTTGACCGACACTTAGACAAATACTAATAATTTTGCTTGCCAGCCACAGGGGAAACAAGAGTTATTCGGTTTATCAGGAGGGGAGAATATTTTGTCAAGATGGAGGTCGAGTACATTTTCCCTTCAAAGGAGGAGAAATGTCAAGGCCGAAGATGAAGCTTAGGACATACGTCAAGGAGGGAATATTCTCCCACGTGGTGTGGAGACCGATCTGGACCACTCCGGACAGCTGTCCCTAAGGGACTGCAAACCTAGTGTGTAATGTCTAAATTGCCCATAGGGTTAGCGGTCTCCTAGGGGCATTTCTGTAATCTCATTGTATGGCCCTTGGGCTATAAAAAGGAGGGCAAACCCCATTGTAAAGGATAGGGAATATTTAAGTAAATAGTGCTTTAAATGTATTTAGCCCCTAGATTGCATTTTGCAAGGATAAGTGGGAGAAAACATTTCCCCCGCTTATCCCCTTTTCTTGTTCATGACCAAAGGTCACAATAGTGGCGCCGTCTGTAGGGACGCAAGTCTCTAAGGTCAAAGTTAGGGGTAGATGCATCCGAGGCCACAAAGAGCGAGAATAGTACCAGCAAGATATGTCGATGCATTTCAACAACAACCAAGGCAAATAATAGATCCTGTCATGGAAGGTGAAATAGAGCCAGAGAGGGAAATTGAGAACGTGGCAGGAGACGGAGTGGCAGCAGATGTAGTTGGAAGGCATATTGGAGATAATCATGTGAACGAGGTGGACCTGGCGGAAATAGTGAAAGTATGAGGGGCTATGATGATAAGTGGAGAACTATTCTAACAGATGCAGAGGGAATTGCAAAGGTTGCAGAATTTGCAGAATCCAGTTGAGATAGTAGAAGCAGCTGTGGCAGATATCCTAGAATCATCGCAAAGATCACAACAAAATGTTATTCCCCAGTTTTCGAGTCAAAATCCAGCACAAATCGGTCAACTACCTCTCATGAATCAACCCATTTCCACAAATACATTACCCATCTAGAACCAGCCCAGCTCTACAAATACATCCATCCCAAACCAGCCAAGCACAGATGCACCCGTCATGAGCCAACAAAACATCTTGAATTCCACCCCAATACAGGCGGAAGTACCACCCCAAGGCGCTCTGAACACTTCAGCGCAAACATGTCTGCTAGGTGGACAAACTCCCATGCTCAACACCTAGAGCCTAGTTCAACCTCCTATTCACACCCCGCACAATCAATTCCCTGGAAAAATCTGCAACAAACTTTTCTCCACCAAAATCAACCTTTTTCCCAGCAAAATCAGCCTTTCCTCCAGCTAGCAAAATCAGCCTTTCCTCCAGCAGAATCAACCTTTTTCCTAGCAAAATCAATCTTTTCTCCAACAGAATCAACCTTTTCCCTAGAAAAACCAGCCTTTTCTCCAGCAAAATCAGCCCTTTCCTCACCAAAATCAGCATTTTCAGCCAATCTTCCAACACTTGCCTCAAAATCAAATTGCACAAGTAACATTCCAAAACACCCCCAGTCAGAATATGCCTGTTGCCCAGCCACAGTTCCAAGGAGTGCGAACAGTGGATGATAAAAGTCTTTTAAGCCCAAACTTGCAGATGGCACCTTGGCCAGCGTATTTCAAACTTTCAAACATAACAAAGTACAAGGGAGACACTGACCCAAACGAGTACCTGAGAGTGTATGAAACGGCAGTGGAAGCGGTAGGAGGAGATGACACAACTAAGGCGAAAATATTTCCCACAATGTTAGAGGGAGTAGCGCTCTCTTGGTATACCACAATTCCACCCTTGTCAATATACTCATAGGAACACATGAGGGATATATTTCGAGCAGGATTCATTGGAGGTTACGAAGAGCCAAAAGAGCATGATGACCTATATGCAGTGTGGCAACTCCCATTAGAAACAATAAGGGAATTCATATTGAGATTTTCTCGAGTCCGTTGCCAAATCAAGCATGTGGATGACGCAATGATAATAGCTGCAGCGAAAAAGGGGTTTGCTTAAAGGACCACTGAGATTTGACCTCGCAAGAAACATGCCTAGTACTACCATGGAGTTGTTTGAAAGAATGAAGAGTTTTGCTAGGGGAGAAGAGGACGATTTGAGAATGGAGACGGAAGCATCAGCAATGCTGGGCAAGAAGTTTTCGAAAGGGAAAACGAACAATATATCGGCAGAGGAGAATCAGTTAGAACACAATACCAAGCCATGGAAGAGATTCAAGCAGGATAACAAGAAGCAGGTGAATTTCATCAAGGAGGAAGAGAAAACCTTTCTTCATGGTGGAGAGGGGAGAAGTTTCCGCCATGGTGACGAAGGGAGAAGTTTCCGCCGTAGCGATGAAGGGAGAAGTTTTCACCGTGGTGGACAAGGACGTGCACCATGGAAAGGAGGACATGGAATTGGAAGAGGTCGAGGAAGATTTCCAATTGAGTACAAGTTTTGTAGGTGGCATGGACATTGTACACACGCAACGGAGGAATGCAAAACAATACAAGGCATTTTGGCCAATCAGGCGGAGAAATATGAAAACAAGCAGCAGAACAGAATCCAGCCACAGGCACATAATTTGATTAAAGGAACAGTGTTGAAGGTAGAGGCCATTGAGGAAGCTCCCAAGAGGGTAATCAATGCAATCACTGGTAGCTCTTCCCTCGGAATGGAGTCAAAAAGGCAAAGAAAAACGTATGTGCGATAGGTGAATCATGTTGGCACAATTCAACAAACAAATCCAGTAGCCTACTTGAGCACCATAATATCCTTTGGTCCGAAAGATGCAGAAGGTATCCTTTTCCCACACCAAGACCCACTCGTTATCTCCATTAACATAGCGCAATGTGAGGTCCACCGGGTATTGGTGGACGGCGGAAGCTCTGCAGATGTTTTATTCTTTGATGCATTCAAGAAGATACAAGTTCCTATGGATAGGTTTGTCGGCGAAACGGGACTGGGGGCCCCACATTTCCCTGGGACGCGTGGATCTTCGACTACGTCAGCTCCTCCGGGGCCCACATTCTGCACAAGTGACGACTGGCCACGGCCGTGTTCCGGCTAAGTGCCTGGGGCCCGAGCACTGTCCGGGCCCGGGTGCACCTTCCTCGGGCGCGTCGCGCGACCACTTGCATCCACCTCGGGCCCCGTGTCCTGGGGACATTCCCGAGCCCGGGTCTCGCCCCCCGGTCCCGGGACCCACAGGCTCTGTCCCGGGGTGCGTTCCCGGGGCCCGAGTCTAGCCCCCCGGTCCCGGGACCCACAGGCTCGGTCCCGGGGTACGTTCCCGGGGCACATTGTTGGGACATTCCCGGGCCCAGGTCTCGCCCCCTGGTCCCGGGACCCACAGGCTTGGTCCTAGGGCGCGTTCCCGGGGCAGATTATTAGGACGTTCCCGGGCCCTGGTCTCGCCCCCCGGTCCCGGGATCCACAGGCTCGGTCCCGGGGCGCGTTCCCGAGGCACATTACTAGGACATTCCTGGGCCCAGGGCACGCCTCCCGGGCCCGGGGCTCACAGCCCCGGTCCCCGAGGAACTCGGCGCCTTGAGCGCGTGGGGGGCTCGATGAGCTCTCTGCCCCGGGCACGAGCCTGACTCGAGCAGATCAACTCCCCAACTACCTGCATTAATGACGAGACGACAGGGCGTGTCGCCCCTGTCGCCTGCTCAGCCGCGCGTGGACGGCTCATGATGGCCCCCCGTGGGCCCGCTTCCTGTGCAGTCAGAGAATATTTGACTAAGGGGACTTCAGTTTTCCACACTCTGGCAGCGATGGCGTGCGTTGTCACATCTTCTCAACCTAACCGCCCGCAGCAGACGTGCCGAACCAACTTCGGCGTGGCTCAGCAGGCGGACGTGTGCGACAAGACATATCATACCTAGAAAAGATTTCTCTTGGCATGTGTACATAGCACTGTGGACTCCCCTTGGACTATAAAAGGAGGATCCATGCTAGCAGGAAAAAGGTTCAGCTTCTAGGGTTCAGCTTCTGAGGTTCAGCTTCTGGGGTTCAACTTCTGAGAGGATTGAGTCAGCTTCCAGAGAGACTGAGTTCCCAGGTTAGGGCTAGCTCCTGAGCACCCCTCAAGAAGGTCTTGTAAGAACAAACCGCATTCGTCTCCCACATAGCAGATACACACAGGAGTAGGGTATTACGCCTCCGCGCGGCCCGAACCTATCTACTTCTTCTGCCTCCCTTACGTGCCATCAACCAGATGTCGCTGCCGTCCTGTGAACCACTCCCCTGGCTGAACCTCAAAGGGGGGTCCCCAGACTTCCCGCGGTTGGAGTTCACTCCTCCAACAGCTGGCGCGCCAGATAGGGGGAGTTTCACTTCCAGGCGATACGCCGGCGCCCCCAACGCCGGCACGCTCCATGGCAGGAGGTCACTGTCCGCAGGACTCCGACGAGGGGTCTGATGGCTTCACCCCGCCGGGCGATGTTAGCCCTGTGGCGAGTCCGCCACGTTCCCCCTCCTCGTCTTCCTGGGAGCGTGCGGCGCGTGCCTGGCGGGCCGAGTTCCCCCCGCGGTGGCCTGGTTGTGCAGCCTCGGCCCCTTCCCTTGCGGAGGGGGCCGACAAGTGCCCCGCTGGGTCTGCCACGGCCTCATCCATAAGGCGCGAGCGGACGTGCCGCTCCACGGCGCGCCGCCATCTCAACTTCCAGTTAGCGACGCCGCAGGGAGCCCTCCTGGCGGCGGAAGCCCTCCTGCGCCACCCTCCGGCATTTACCGGAGGCGGAGGCCGGGAGCGGCGGTGGCTCAACGAAGTCGCCGACCTGGTAGGCGCGGCCCATCACCGAGTAGCCGCCAGTAGCCGTGCAGGGATCGGGAGCGCCGACCGCGCGGCATCTAGCGCGGGCCGGTCCCCTGCCCTGAAGCGAAACCAAGCCCAGAGCGCGGCGCCTCACGCCACGCCCCCAACCAAGACTGGCCCTGGCAACCTCCGTGACCGGCTAAACCGGATGCGGGCTCATGAGGACGCTCGGGTCACGTTGGAGCGACAGCGCGAACGGCGCGCGAGCGCCGTAGCGCGTCCCGAGGCCCAGGTCTCCAGCTCTAACCCCCCGGCGGGAGACCATTGTGCGTCGCCCGAGCCCGCTCAGTACGGCTCGGGTTGCCTGGTGCTCTCCCAGACCTCTGACGGGTGCGCTGGCCGGCCAAGTTCCGGCCCAGCTTGCCGGAGAAATATGACGGCTCCATCGACCCCTCGGAGTATCTGCAGATCTACACCACCGCCATCCAGGCCGTCGGCGGCGATGAGAAGGTGATGGCGAATTACTTCCCCGTCGCCCTCAAGGCCCAGGCTCGCTCATGGATGATGAACCTCCCCGAGAGTTCGGTCCACTCGTGGGAGGACCTCTGCCACCAGTTCGTGGCGAATTTCCAGGGCACCTTCTCGCGCTCTGGGACCGAGGCGGATCTCCACACCCTACGTCAGGGCAGGGACGAGTCGCTGAGGCACTTTCTACAGCGCTTCAGCCAGGTCCGCAACACCATCCCCCTCATCGCTCACCACACGGTTATTCATGCATTTCGCTGGGGCGTGCGCGACAAGTGCTCGAGAAGCTGGGCACCCGTGACATCCAGACCGCGGCCCAGCTGTTTAGCCTCGCCGACCTCTGCGCCCGCAAGGAGGAGGCCCTAGCGTGGAATAAGCCATGCCCTAAGGCCCCTGACCGGGGCCCAGGAGAGGACGGCGAGCCCTCACGTTCCGCATCACGACAGAACAGGAGGAAGCGCCAGAAGGACAAGGAGGTCACCGAAAACTTTGCCTTGGCAGCTACGGGCAGCCCCCGGGGTGACATCGCCCGTGGGGACGGTAACGGCGGCAAGCGGCAAAAGGCCGGACGTGCGCCGCTGCCACCGGTAGCGGGCCGGAAGTGGTGCTCCGTCCACGAGACGGACTGGCATGACCTTACAGAGTGCCGCGCCGTCCAGAACTTGGCCGAGTGCGTCAAGAAGTCCCAGCAGGAGCGGCAGCAGGCCAAGCCCGCTCCCGATCTGGAGCGATCTCTTGAGTTCCAAGAACCTGAGAACGTCCTGGCCACCCTCGATGGCGGGGCGCACACCCACTCCTCGTGCCGTGGCTTCAAGGCCATGAGGCGCGAGTTGCTGGCCGTGACCCCGGGCCCAGCGGCGGCCCGGAGGCTGAAGTGGTCGGACACCCCGATCACTTTCGGCCCCAAGGACCATCCGGCCCGGGTACCCGGGGAGGGGCAGCTTGCCCTGGCTGTTCCGCCCCCCCCCATATGCAATGTCAAGGTGGGTCGCGTCCTCGTCGATGGGGGCGCCGCCCTCAACATCCTCTCCCCTGAGGTCTTCGAGAAGATCAAGGCCCCGGGGACGAATCTCGCGCCCTCGTTGCCCATTATTGGGATTATGAAGGGCCTCACTTGGCCCCTTGGCCAGGTCTCGTTGCCCGTCACCTTCGGTGACCAGGGCAACTTCCGCACTGAGCACATCGTATTCGACGTCGCCGAGTGCAACCTCCCATACAACGCGGTCCTCGGGCGCCCCGCGTTGGTGAGATTCATGGCGGTTACGCACTATGCGTACCTAACCATGAAGCTCCTAGGCCCCGCGGGCCCGATCACAGTTCTTGGGGATGTGAAGGCCGCCCTCTCGTGCACTGAGCAGTGCACGGCCGACATCGCCCCAGCAGTTCCCAATGCGGCAGGCACTCCAGGTGATCCCCCTGTCCTGGCCCTTCGCGGTTTGGGGACTCAACATCCTCGGCCCCTTTCCCTGGGCAGTCGGGGGTTATCGACATCTATATGTCGCCATCGACAAATTCACTAAGTGGACACAGGCATTCCCCATGATTGACATCGACAAGCATTCGGCGCTCAAATTCATCCGGGGAATCACCAGCCGCTTCGGAATCCCCAATCGCATCATCACTGACAACGGCGCGCAGTTTACGAGCGAGCTCTTCGGTGAATACTGCTCCGACGTCGGCATCAGGCTCTGCTTCGCCTCTCCTGCCCACCCTCCTAGCAACGGGCAGGCTGAGCGGGCGAATGCTGAGATCCTGCGGGGCCTCAAGACAAGGTCCTATAACGACCTCAAAAAACATGGCGTCAAGTGGATCGAGGAGCTTTCGGCGGTCCTCTGGGCGAATTGTACCACTCCAAGCCGGGCGACCGGGGAGACCCTGTTCTTCCTGGTGTACGGGGTCGAAGTCGTTCTGCCATCGGAGCTCACCTTCGGCTCTCCCCGGGTACAATGCTACAGCGGCGACCTCGACCACGACAACATGCAGCTCGACAACCTTGACTTCCTCGAAGAACGCAGGCGGCGCGCCTCGCTCCGCGTCGCTCGTTAGCAGCAGAGCCTCAAGCGCTATCATCAGCGTAAGGTTCGGGCCCGATCACTCCAGGTCGGGGACCTAGTTCTCCGCCATGTCCTCACACGTGCTGGAAAGAATAAACTTTCCCCCATATGGGAAGGCCCCTTCCTGGTGATTGGTGTCTCCCGACCGGGCTCGGTAAGACTGGGCCAAGAGGATGGGACCCCGCTTCCCAATCCCTCGAACATCGAGCATCTTCGCAAATTTTATCTGTGAACACATCCTGGAAGTTGCGGGGTGCTCGGGCCAGCACCGGATTTCTCCAAATCTCAGCGCTGGCCGGGGGCCACCATGTGCATTCGCTTCCCTAAGCAGCATTTTCAATATCCTTTCCGATCTCGTGCCCTTTGTCCTTTTCTGTGTGTTGCGTTCATGACGGTTTTCCCCTAGGGGCATAATCGGGCCGCGCCCCTACGGCAGCTGGGTTTTGCGCATAAGCATCAGTCCCCTACCAACGAGCTACCGCATCCCCTCCTGCTAAACCCGGGGCATTGTCCGTGCCACAGGGCCATGGGCGCGCCCCTCTGCGCGGCGCCCCGGGCCCCGGTGGTCGCGATGTCCTGCCGGGCTGGCTTCGGGCTCGGTTTTTTCCGGTGCTAGGGGGCGAAATACTTATGCACAATCTTTTCCTCTGCACGGTCACGACCACGAGGAGGCCCTCGGGAGGTGGTAGACGTCACGGTTCATAGCATGGGATGGACAAAGGAACGAGCGAAGTACCCTCACGGTTCATCGTGTGCAGATTAGACCCATCCCCGGCAAGCTTAAGTAGGGTGCTTGGGTCAGCACCGGGGGCTGGCGGCACCCCTGGCCCCGGGATTGTGCTCATGGAGCCAGACCACCCTTTTCAACATCCAGATACGTAATCTTATCCGATTTTAAACATTGCTCAATTTCCATTCTTTCCCCGTTTGTATGGCCACGTGTTTCGTTCTCCTCGGCCCCAGGGGCAAAGCAGAACTTGCCGGAGCCTGGCACATGGGCCGTCGGGTTAGCATTGCCCTAGTTGCTGAGGCCGGGTGGCCGTGTCATGGATTGCACCCCGGGCACTGTTGATGCCCCGGGGTCTCGGGCAGTGCCCCCCGTTGGGCCAACCTAGATTCCCGGGGCGGGCAGCGGTGCTCGGCCTAGCCAGTTCCACCCCGACCACCGCCGGGGCGCTAGGTGCTCTGCTGTCTGGCGACCCCCGCGCACGGTCAAGGTCGGTTCCCGAGGGGCTCCCGGCGAGTCATAGGGCATGAGCTCAGCACTTCGGCCATACCTAACCCATGGCGTTTTTCACGTTTTCTCCCTCTTCTAACGGCCCTTGCCGGCGACCTCGCTGCGCTCCCGGGGCCAGTAGCGCTCGGGGGCATGGAGGGCCCCCGGGCCCGAAAGACGGACTTAACCGTTTCCGCAAGACTCGCGCTCAGTTGCTCGTGGTTATCGGGGACTGAGTTCCCGGGGTGGGCAACTATCACGCTCGCTGCCCTCGGGGACCTAGCTCCCGGGGCAGGTAGCTACCCCTGGCCCCTGAAAGGGGACTTAGGCGCTACGGCCGTTCACAGCTGCTGGCGCTCGGAGTCGGATAGCGCCTGGTACTCAGCGTTCCCGGGCCCCGGAAATCAAAAAAAAAACAAAACAAAAAAGAAGCACCGCAGCCGCTGGGGCCCGGGGCACAAACATAAGCGACTTCTGGAACAACACAATAAGCAAAGGTACAAAAATATAAACATGATTATATACATATGCAAATATTTCTCCTTGTACAAGATAGGTAAAAACAGAGCACAAGCACGCGTGGGGGCCCGGAGATGTCGTCGCACGGGGGGAGGTCACTCGTCTTCGTCGGACCGGGTCCCGGGCTGTATCTGAAGGGGACTGCCGTCTTCCTCGGACTCCTCGTCGGTCATCGGATCCACGAGGTGCTCGCCGCGGTCGAAGAACCCTGCCACCGTTACGGCGGTGTCGGCCACGGCTTTCCGTGCCTCCTCCTCCCCTTTGGCGGGGAATCCCTCGAGCACCGGGGCCAGGGAGAAGTCGGCGTCCCGCGCTCGATAGCACATGAGAACATACTCCTGTTAACGCCAAAATTTGGTAAGCCCTTGTGTCAGATTCGGTCAAAGGGGAAATTGCAGTCAACTGGCGGGAATTGATCCAGAAGAGACCGATGCCGAAAGGGAGCCGTGAAGACCGTTGTTTGGCAGTTATTTACTGTACCTATTAATTAGGCAAGTGTTTATATTTAGGAAACCTGACCTTGTGTCCGGTCAGGATTTGTTAGCGTTTTCTGTTATGATTAGGAAATCTTGTACCGTGTCCTATAAGTACTCGTGTAACTCGGGGTATAAATACGTGCGCCCGGGGACCTTGTAAATCTCACACGATCAATACAATTTTGGCGCATCGCCACCCTTTCGACGGGATCCTGCTTCTCGAGCCGGGCTGCATCGGTTAGGTCCAAACTCCTGCGAGAGGGTAAGTCTCGTCACCTCGGCTACCTATCGGCTAGGACTTGCTCGGTTAGGTCCGATATTCTAGTCGGTTTATGGTAGTCGGCTTACCACGATATATTTATTTTATCTATGGCTGCATCAGTTCAGTTTGATCTCATAGATTGATTAGGTATATCACATCACGCGTGCATAGATCGTATCGGCTTACTGGGAGCGGTTTATCGTCGGTTTGTGCTGCATCGGTTAGGTCCGACCTACTAAACTGCTAGCGATAAATCGATCCTGCTAAGTCGATACTTTATGTGCAAGTGTCTTATCAGAATGTATAGCCGATAAGTTATCATATACATCACGATTGCATTAGATCTATCGACCTATCGAGATCGCGCTATTATCAGTCTGTGCTGCAACGGTTGGGTCCGATCTACTAGACTGAATAATAACGTTATTCTTAATAAGCCGATGGGTTTTATGCGATGTTGTTATCGGAGTGCTTAGCCGATAAGTTATCTCTTTTTAAATACGGCCGATTATACTGCTTGCTTTGTTATATGTTCTTGCCCACATTACTGTTACGATCGGCTAAGGGCTAGCCGATTGATTTTCTCTACCGATCCGAGTGCAAGCACAAGCAAGTTCCTGGGCACGACCTCAGACAAGTTCCCGGGCACGACCTCAGGTAAGGACCCGGGCACGGGCACGGACTGCGGATGAAGACCCCGGGAGCCGATGTGAGCAAGGGCCCGGGCACGGGCGCGGGTAGTATTTTCACGGCAATACCAGTAACTCTAAACTATGATCGGCTGGAGTTTATTTAATCTATTTACTTATGCATTCTGCTCGTTTATTTTACCAAGTTTATAGCCGGTTTTTGAGCATTCCTTCGATGATCGGCTAACGCAATACTTGTTTGTTATTATGTTATTACTCTTGCCGTCATCGGCTTTTAGCCGATGTATAAGTGCTACAGTGCGTATCGGTCATCGGCCGATGAGATGAGTCCAAGCCGGCTTCCAGCCGATTGGCTCATGGATTTGACATCTTCTCTCCTTGTCAATTGTAGGGTCAAATTGACTGGCACGCCTACGAACCTCAAGATTTTAGGACCTGCACTAGAGTGAAGCAAATCTCCCAGGCCTTCGCGTGTCTTCCAGACGCCGGACGGCCCCCGGCGGGTTTTCGGTGTCAACACGTTTTTGGCACGCCTGGTGGGACGCGAAGTTTCAACCTGAAGTTTCAGCGCGAAGTTTTCAACAATCAGATTTGCAACATGGCCAGGAAAGAAGTCAAAAGAGACAACATAATTCTGGTCAGCATGGAAGATTTAACAGAAGAACAAAAACAACAAATTGAGCAAACTATGGCCAACTTTCAGAAGCTGTGCTTAGAGTCCTTCAGCATGACAAGGCAAGGGCCGATTCAGAAATCCCAGTTTCCGAAGCCAGTATTGGTTGGAGAATCGAGCCGTACACCACCTGAGAGTCCACCGGTAAAACCCTTACAAGAGATGGTGAATGAAGCGGTTCATCACGTGCTCATCAATCAGTCCGGAATTCTGGTGAACACACTTCATAATCTTATAAAAAAGACGGTGGATGGATCAATTATTCAAGAGCTTGCTCGGGGTCCTGTTTACCTCCCACCGAAGGTTGAACCGACTCAGATTGCTTACAACATCAGCAGAGATATACCAGAAAACATGTTTGCACAGAACCAGGCTGGGGGGCAACAGGATATTCCTGCTGGGTACCATCGGTCTTCTTACTATGGAGGATATCAGCAAAATTACCCAGGAGGCGGGGCCGATCCAGGTACTTACCAGAGGGAGTATAATAGACAGAATCGGCAATAAACTCCACCCGTGCAGTATCAACAAGACAACCTGAGGGAAGAAGATCTATCAACTAAGGTTGCTGAAATAGTGAGGGAGCAGATCGGGATCAAACCCAAGGAACAAACTTTCATGTATCGGCATCCATATCCTGAGTGGTTCGACAGGGTTCCATTACCACACCGATACAGGGTCCCGGATTTTTCTAAATTCTCAGGGCAGGACAACACGTCTACAGTGGAACATGTCAGCCGATTCCTGGCACAGTGCGGGGAGGCATCGGCTGAAGAGGCTCTGAGGGTTAGGTTTTTCCCCTTATCACTATCGGGATCGGCCTTTACATGGTTTTCTTCATTACCACCGAATTCCGTTCGGGGGTGGGCCGATCTAGAAAACAGTTTCACAAATATTTCTTTGCTGGAATTCATGAGTTGAGACTGTCAGATTTGACATCGGTTAAGCAACGACCAGATGAAACAGTACCGGAATACGTTCAGCGATTTCGGGACGTCAGAAACCGATGTTACAGTTTAAACTTGAGCGATGGGCATCTGGCCGATCTGGCTTTCCAGGGTCTTTTGGCGCCAATTAAGGAGAGATTTTCGTCACAAGAGTTCGAGTCCCTGGCGCATCTGGTACAGAAAGTATCGGCTCATGAAAGCCGGTTCCAAGAGGCGAAAAAAGATAAATATCAGAGAAGGGTTGCTCAAGTTCAAGTTTATTCATCAAGCTCAGACGATGAGGGATCCGATGCTGAGGTTGGATTGGCGGAGTGGGTCAGGAACAAGAAATCAGTATCGTGCCCATGGGTCAAGGATATCGACAAGGAGGAACGGTATGATTTTGATATTAGTAAGGCCGATAAAATCTTTGACTTGCTGTTACAAGAGAAGCAGATACAACTGCCGCCAAATCACGTGATTCCATCAGCCGAAGAACTAAAGAAGAAAAGATATTGCAAGTGGCACAATACTATATCGCATCATACTAACGAGTGCAAAGTTTTTCGGCAACAAATTCAGTCGGTCGTCGAACAGGGCAGAATCAAATTTAAAGACAAGAAGCCGATGAAGATCGATGGGCACCCGTTCCCTGTAAACATGGTTTATGCGGGATCATCGTCAAGAGATCAGGCCGATGGAGCGAGACGTCAAAGGTATAAATCAAGGATTACTTCATCGGATATGATAGAAAAATATTCAAGATATGAGGAACAGAGGGATGAGCCAGAAAGATATAATCCGCATTGGGACTGCCTGTTCTGCTGGAATCAAGGAATGAGACTGCCATCAGTTGAAAATTGCCCCGAGTGCAACAATACAGGGAATCGACATGATCAGCATCAGGGGTTTTCGCAGGATCGGTCGTCTGGAAAAAGAGCATCGGTTCATAGCTGATTAGGGCCGATCCATGAAGAGTTCTTTGAGGAGGATGAAGAGGAGGTACATGAGAAACAAGTCCAGAATCCTCAATGGTGCCCTAGTGGGATATTCACGAAGAATCAGAAGAGAAGGGCACAACGACTACGACACCGAGAGCAACAGGAAGAATAGAGACAAGATCAGGAAGAGGCCGATCATCGTCACAAGAAAACTAAACAAGTTTGGCGCATGAAGAGGAAAGACGATGAGCCTGATCAATCGGCCCCAGCAAATATGGTGTTCTTTTTACCTCGGGAATATAAAGCATTTGCATCAGATGAAGAAGGCGATGAGGAGGTTTTTGCCCAACTGACGTTGCAACCCGATCAGGCCATATTTGATAAGCCTGAAGAGTCAGAACATCGGCACCTAAAGCCGTTATATATCTAGGGCTATGTGAATGGGAAGCCGATGACAAAGATGCTGGTTGATGGGGGAGCAACAGTTAATCTCATGCCTCATGCCACATTCCAAAAATTGGGGAAGACTGCCAAAGATCTGATCAAGACAAATATGGTGCTAAAAGACTTCGGTGGGAATTCATCAGAAGCGAAAGGCGTTTTGAACGTGGAGTTGACAGTGGGGAATAAGACATTACCCACCACGTTTTTCGTCATCGACGGAAAGGGGTCGTACAGTTTGCTTCTCGGCAGGGCCTGGATTCACGCGAACTGTTGCGTGCCTTCGACAATGCATCAGTGTTTGATACAGTGGCAGGGAGATCAAGTCGAAGTGGTCTTGGCAGATCGGTCGACCAACATTGCAATGATCGATCTACCAGTCTGGGAAGCCGATGGTGTTGACTGCCTATCCGGAAAAATATGGGAAGGAGATTACCTTAAGGTCACTAGCCAGGGGATACAGCCGATCCAGCAAGTCGGCTCTGAATTGTTACTCTGATGGGCTCCATTGAAGACTTCGAGGGGAAACTGGGGCAAGGATTTACGTCGGCCGATGAGTTGGAAGAAATTGACATAGGACCAGGAGATAAGCCAAGGCCGACGTACATAAGCAAAAAACTAAGTCCTAAACTTCGAGAAGAGTTGATAGCACTGTTGAAGGAGTATCGGGATTGTTTCGCCTGGGAGTACCATGAGATGCCAGGATTAAGCCGGTCAATTGTTGAACATCGGCTGCCCATTAAACCAGGATATCGGCCATTTAAGCAGGCTCCAAGGAGATTCAAGGTGGAGTTATATGAACCAATCAAAGCGGAAATCACAAGGTTGTATGATGCCAAGTTTATAAGGCCATGCCGATATGCTGAGTGGGTTTCTAATATCGTCCCGGTGGAGAAGAAAAATGGAAAATTGAGAATAGGTATTGATTTCTGGGATCTAAATAAAGCTACCCCCAAGGATGAATACCCAATGCCGATAGCAGATTTATTGGTGGATGCAGCCTCAGGCCACAAGATTATCAGCTTCATGGACGGCAATGCAGGATACAATCAGATTTTTATGGCTGAAGAAGATATACATAAGACTGCGTTTCGGTGTCCAGGAGCTATCGGCTTGTATGAGTGGGTAGTAATGACTTTTGGATTAAAAAGTGCCGGTGCGACTTATCAAAGAGCGATGAATTATATATTTCATGATCTCATCGGCTTGTTGGTAGATATTTATATTGATGATGTGGTGATCAAGTCTAAAAATAAGGAAAGCCATATAGCCGATTTACGAAAAGTGCTGGAGAGGGCCAAGAAATACGGACTAAGAATGAATCCCAATAAGTGTGCTTTTGGTGTATCGGCTGGGCAGTTTTTGGGTTTTATGGTTCATGAGCGAGGAATTGAAGTTAGTCAGCGAAGCATCAGAGCTATTAAGACTACAGAGCCACCAAGCAATAAGACGGAGTTGCAATCGTTGATCGGCAAGATTAATTTTGTGAGAAGATTTATATCAAATTTATCAGGGAGGATTGAATCTTTCACTCCGTTGTTGAAGTTGAAGGCCGATCAAGAATTTGTGTGGGGGGTAGCACAGCAGAAGGCATTTGACGAGATCAAGAGTTATCTGAGTTCCCCACCTGTTTTAATTCCGCCGCAGAAAGGAGTGCCGTTCAGGTTGTACTTGTTAGCCGATGAGAAATCCATCGGGTCTGTTTTAATTCAAGAATTTGAAGGCAAAGAGCGAGTTGTATTTTATTTGAGCAGAAGGCTGTTGGATGCTGAAACAAGATATCCTGCGGTGGAGAAGTTATGCCTGTGTTTATATTTCTCATGTACAAAGTTAAGGCATTATATCCTATCGGCTGAGTGTATAGTAGTTTGCCAGGCCGATGTGGTCAAATATATGTTGTCGGCTCCAGTCTTGAAAGGGCGAGTTGGTAAATGGATTTTTGCTTTGACGGAATTTGACTTAAGATATGAATCGGCTAAAGCAATCAAGGGACAAGCAGTGGCCGATTTCATTGTACAACACAGAGGGGCTCACGAAGACTATGTAGAGCCGATCCCATGGACTTTGTTTTTCGATGGATCGGTTTGCAAGCATGGATCTGGTATCGGCTTAGTTATCATATCGCCTCGGGGGGCAAGTTTTGAGTTTGCTTTTACAATTAAGCCTTATCAGACTAACAATCAGGCAGAATACGAGGCGGTGCTAAAAGGACTTCAACTCTTAAAGGAGATCGGGGCCGATGTCATAGAGATAATTGGCGATTCTTTATTAGTGGTCAAGCAGTTGTCTGGAGAATATGAGTGCAGGGATGATGTTTTGAGGTCATATTATGAAGAATGTACAGATTTGTTAAAGGATTTCAAGATAGTATCAATAGATCATATTCCCGGGGAGCAGAATTTAGAAGCCAATGATCTTGCGCAGATTGCTTCGGGATATCGGCTGAATAGGCAGGTTGAGGTTGAGATAGCCGATATTGATATCCGGAACAAGGCCGATGACTGGAGGCAGGAGATAATTGATTACTTGCAAAATCCGTCGCAATCGGTTTCCAGGAAAATTCGGTATAAAGCTACTAAGTATGTGCTACTTGATGGGGAGCTATATTATCGGACTTTTGAGGGAGTTCTGCTTAGGTGCGTGGATTTGGAAGAAGCCAAAGTGGTTATGTGTGAAGTGCATGAAGGCGTCTGTGGGACTCATCAATCAGCTCATAAGATGAAGTGGTTGCTGAGAAGAGTAGGATATTTTTGGCTGACGATGTTGGAAGATTACTTCAGGTATTATAAAGGATGTCAAAATTGTCAGAAATTTGGAAATGTACAGCGAGCACCAGCATCGGCTATGAATCCTATCATCAAACCGTGGCCGTTCAGAGGATGGGGAATTGACATGATCGGCCATGTTTTTCCTCCATCAAGTAAAGGACATAAGTTCATATTGGCGGCAACAGATTATTTTACCAAGTGGGTAGAGGCGATTCCTTTAAAGAAAGTTACGTCCAAGGAGGCGATCGAGTTTGTGAAGGAGCATATTATTTATCGGTTTGGGATTCCTCAGACGATAACCACTGATCAAGGGTCTATCTTCGTATCTGATGAGTTTCAACAGTTTGCTGCCATTATGGGAATCAAGCTATTAAATTCATCGCCTTATTATGCTCAGGCCAATGGACAAGCAGAAGCTTCTAACAAGAGTTTGATCAAGTTGATTAAGCGGAAAATTAATGAGCAGCCGCGGCGATGGAATACTACATTAGCCGATTCACTATGGGCTTATCGATGGCATGTCATGGATCTACTCGGGTGCCACCGTATCAGTTAGTATATGGACATGAGGCAGTTTTACCATGGGAGACTAACATCGGCTCTAGGAGAATTTCTCTGCAGAATCAGTTGACGGCCGATGATTATTATAACTTAATGACAGATGAACTTGAGGATTTGGCTCAAAATCGGTTAAGGGCGTTGGAAAGGATCAAGGAAAATAAGGTTAAGGCAGCTCGGCATTACAACAAAAAGGTGGTAAATAAGTCGTTTGCCAAGGGAGATCTTGTGTGGAAATTGATTTTGCCGATTGGGTCCAGAGATAGTAAGTTTGGAAAATGGTCGCCTAATTGGGAAGGGCCCTATCGGATTAATCGCTGTGTGCCTGGTAATGCCTATGTATTAGAAGATCTTGATGGGGCGGAGTTTGCTAAAGCACTTAACAGAAAATATCTCAAGAAATACTATCCTAGCGTTTGGATCAATTCTTAAATTGGTTAAGTGTAGCCGATTTCTAAAATAATCCGGAAAGCCGATGTTTTGCATCGCCTAAAGACAGCCGATATCAATCGATATCGCCTTTAGATCAAGCAAACAGAAATGTTATCAGGGAGGAAGCAGGCAGCAGAGCCGATCAGAATATGTTACAGTACAATTAATGTTTCAGGAGGCCATCGGTCGTTAATTTACATGAACTTTTGGATCGTTTTGATTGCGTGCAGGCGGATTTGGTCAATATCATTGATGGCCCGGATGTCGTCTTCATCGGAGCTCGGGATGGTTTTCAAGTTTTTGCGCCGATGAATGACTTGACGCACCGTCACTGCAACCTTAGCCTCTTGGTCTTGGATGGCTTGTGGCAGGCCGATAAGCTGGGATTCTGTGGCTTCAAGATCCTTACGAACTTTTTCAAGTTCTATCAGCAAATCGGCCTCCTTCTTCTTCAGTTGATCTAGTTTGGGTTGGAGCTCTTGGGGGGCGGCCGCCATGTCATCAAGTCTTTTCTTCTCTATCTGAGCTAGTAGCCGATCGGCTTGGATGTCTTCGGTGATTTTCTGTTGGTCAGCGCGATCGGCTATGCGCTGTCTAGGCTTGATGAGTTTGAACCTATGAGACTCTAGGTATGCTGCGGGGGTTAACGCGTCGACGAGTTCTTCGGGCAGATGGTGTTCAATTTCTGTGAGTCTTGCCCGAATCGGCCCACAGTCTTCCACTAGCGCATCAATTGGGTTTTCCAGCCGACTGTTGATGCTTGTTAAATAATTGCGCACATCGGCTGGAAACGACGGTTTGGTTGCTGCGCTGGTGGCTGGTTTGTCTTCTGCCTCCAGATACTTGCCGATGTCAAAGGAAAACAAATCGGCTAAGGACTGCAAAATTGGCATCGGTAAAGGGATCAGTAAAAAGTTAAAAGCAAAGTATGGGCATAAAGGGGTTACCTGAGGAAGGACATCAGTAGCTCGGGTGGCATCGGCTTCAGTGAGATGAATAGGATGTTCTTCGGAGGGGCCAATGTCAGCCGATGGGGTAGGAGCAGTCTCATCGACGGCTGGAGGACTTGGTGCCGAGAGTGGGGCAACTGGAGAAGCCATCGGCTCAGTGCTTGGAGGGATGTCGGAAGAAGGTTGAGGTTCTGGAGCCGATGACTCGAGCTGGGAAGGAAACTAGTAAGATGAATAAGAGCAGGTACTAGTGTCAAGACTTAGCGCATACCTGAGGAGATGAGGGAGACGATGTTGTTTGAGGAGAAGGTGGCATCGGGGCAACGACATCGGCATCGGTTTTCTGCTTCTTTGAGGAGGGGCGGTGCGCTAGCTTGTTCCGTTTTTGTCCTATCGGCCGAGGCGCCTTAAGGAGAGCCGATGGAGATGGAGCGTCGCGCCCTAAGTTTGGAGTGGCCGATGGAGGTTGATACAGAATCGGCCGACCACTGTTGCTTCTTGTTGGGGGCTCGACGCTGGCAGCCTGCAAAATTAGGAGTAAGAGTTGATCGGAGAAGGCGATTAAGGCTTACAGGTGTTACCTCTTCATCGGATTCGATGTACTCGGTGTCAAGACGGGAGCAGTAACAGGTGGCCGCCAAGCTAAATAAGTGTTTCTTCCATTCTGACCACCATCGGACAAAAAGCTTGGTGTTGGAGGTGCAAATATACACCTCGGTGGCGGCGCCTAGAAGAAGGGGGTCTGCCAAAGTCTGCATCCGATCATATTCTAGGGCATTGCTGACATTGCCCCGGGCCTGAAGTTTGCCAATGAAGAATAGGCCAATCGGAAGCTGACCATGGCCAAACTGGCGGGAGCCGACCGATGGATGGTAAAACTCATATGAAGGCTGCGATCGGCCCAGAGAGAAGCCAGTTGGCAGCAGACGGGGGGTGATGGCCGATAGGAATATGGCCTTGGACTCCTCGCTTTCCAGAGCATTAAGCGGGTCAAAATTGAAAGGCATCTCAAATGACGATGCATCATTGTATGCGAACCAGAGAGTGGCCTCCCTAGTGAAACCGTAATAGAACCCCTTGAACCACAGACTGAGTCCAGCGGGCGTTATCTTGCCACCAGAGAGGGCCGATGCAGCTTCACCCATGGAAACGCATCGGCGGTAGATGGGATCTTGGTCTTCTGTGTGGTCGGCTGGAAAGGATTGGTTGAGAAGAGAAGTCCCCGAGAAGGCCTTGGAGGTGTAAACATTGAGCCAGAGCTGTACAAACCACCAAGGACCCCCGATGTGGCCGACGGGCTGGCCGGCCGATAGCTTGGTCGCCACTTGGTGAAGCAGGTGATAAGTGGCGCCAAGGAGGAATTGACCCAAGGGGATCTGTTTCCGATCAACCAAGCACTCTGCCAAACACTGCATGTTGATCGTTGGACCGAGGGTTGCGCCACCAAAAACAAACCGCTCCAGCCATAAGTTCAAAAAAGCAACATGTTCCCGGTCATCAACTGATCCAGTTCCCTTAATGTGAATGGATATGTACTTAGACCAGCCGCCGATGTTCTTTGCTTGGAGCCGATGAGCAGGTTTGAAGCGGAGCTTGAAGGGGTCGATGTAGCTGGTCGTGTCCAGGCAGGTGAGCATAGTAATATCCAGCAAAGTGGGGGTCATCGGCCCATGCCCGAACAGGAAGGCATTGAGGGCATTGGACCAGAAATATGAGGCCGATGCGAGCAGGGGTTCATTTCTTTCCATATCGGCCAGAGAGAGATTGATGCAGTGGCCGATATGAGATTCTTCCCAGTAGGTTCGCTTCGCAGCCGACACCCTGGTGTACTAGTCTCTCCACCCGGGCAGCTTGCTCGGCCATGACCTGAAACTATTGGTCCAGTCGCTGACCAGCATGGCCGAGTTCTTGAAAGGGATACGCTGGGTCTCGGCGCATATGAAATCGGTGGGGTCTTCGCTACCCATGGGGCCATGGTAGAAAAAGTTTGGGTAATCAGCGGCCGGGATCAAGATCTGGTCTCTAAGATGCTACAGTAAACAAGAACATAACGAAGAACAGATGAAGGACATGGCGGATTGGATGCGTCTAGGCCACAAAATCGGGAGAAATAATCGGGTAGGAAGAGTACCTCAGGAACTGCAGATGCCGATGCCATCACAAGAGAGGAAGAAGATGCAGGAATCAACGGCCGAAGAAGAGGGATGCGACGGTTCGTCTGGATTCGCTGGAACTTGTTGAAGCGTTGGAAGATGAAGCGGTGGTGTTCTGGTGATGTGAAAGCGTAAAAACGGGCTAGGGAGACGAAGCGTTTTATAGAGATGTGATGACCGGGCGGGAATCGAGGCCGTTGGCACTGTTTCAAACAATTATGGCAAGTGGGCTATCTTGGGCCGCCTCGGTATGGAAGAAATCTGGAGGCCCAAATTGAAAGAATTTCGAAGTCCTATAGAGAACTCCGAAATTGGGGGGCATGTGTTAACGCCAAAATTTGGTAAGCCCCTGTGTCAGATTCGGTCAAAGGGGAAATTGCAGTCAACTGGCGGGAATTGATCCAGAAGAGACCGATGCCGAAAGGGAGCCGTGAAGACCGTTGTTTGGCAGTTATTTACTGTACCTATTAATTAGGCAAGTGTTTATATTTAGGAAACCTGACCTTGTGTCCGGTCAGGATTTGTTAGCGTTTTCTGTTATGATTAGGAAATCCTGTACCGTGTCCTATAAGGACTCGTGTAACTCGGGGTATAAATACGTGCGCCCGGGGACCTTGTAAATCTCACACGATCAATACAATTTCGGCGCATCGCCACCCTTCCGACGGGATCCTGCTTCCCGAACCGGGCTGCATCGGTTAGGTCCGAACTCCTGCGAGAGGGTAAGTCTCGTCACCCCGGCTACCTATCGGCTAGGACTTCCTCGGTTAGGTCCGATATTCTAGTCGGTTTATGGTAGTCGGCTTACCACGATATATTTATTTTATCTATGGCTGCATCAGTTCAGTTTGATCTCATAGATTGATTAGGTATATCACATCACGCGTGCATAGATCGTATCGGCTTACTGGGAGCGGTTTATCGTCGGTTTGTGCTGCATCGGTTAGGTCCGACCTACTAAACTGCTAGCGATAAATCGATCCTGCTAAGTCGATACTTTATGTGCAAGCGTCTTATCAGAATGTATAGCCGATAAGTTATCATATACATCACGATTGCATTAGATCTATCGACCTATCGAGATCGCGCTATTATCAGTCTGTGCTGCAACGGTTGGGTCCGATCTACTAGACTGAATAATAACGTTATTCTTAATAAGCCGATGGGTTTTATGCGATGTTGTTATCGGAGTGCTTAGCCGATAAGTTATCTCTTTTTAAATACGGCCGATTATACTGCTTGCTTTGTTATATGTTCTTGCCCACATTACTGTTACGATCGGCTAAGGGCTAGCCGATTGATTTTCTCTACTGATCCGAGTGCAAGCACAAGCAAGTTCCCGGGCACGACCTCAGACAAGTTCCCGGGCACGACCTCAGGTAAGGACCCAGGCACGGGCATGGACAGCGGATGAAGACCCCGGGAGCCGATGTGAGCAAGGGCCCGGGCACGGGCGCGGGCAGTATTTTCACGGCAATACCAGTAACTCTAAACTATGATCGGCTGGAGTTTATTTAATCTATTTACTTATGCATTCTGCTCGTTTATTTTACCAAGTTTATAGCTGGTTTTTGAGCATTCCTTTGATGATCGGCTAACGCAATACTTGTTTGCTATTATGTTATTACTCTTGCCATCATCGGCTTTTAGCCGATGTATAAGTGCTACAGTGTGTATTGGCCATCGGCTGATGAGATGAGTCCAAGCCGGCTTCCAGCCGATTGGCTCACGGATTTGACATCTTCTCTCCTTGTCAATTGTAGGGTCAAATTGACTGGCACGCCTACGAACCTTAAGATTTTAGGACCTGCACTGGAGTGAAGCAAATCTCCCAGGCCTTTGTGTGTCTTCCAGACGCCGGACAGCCCCCGGCGGGTTTTCGGCGTCAACAACTCCGCCACCCGTGCGGCGAGTTCTCTTCCTTCTTTCACCAGGACTTCGTGAACTTGCTCGGGGAGCAAGTCTAGTGTGCGCAGCAGGTCGCCGAGCTCCACCACCTCATCACCAACCCCGGTGGGCCCCGCCGGCTTCCTCGGAGGTGCCCGGATGCCTATGCGTTCGAGACACCTCCGGACCCTAAAGCAGTACTGCCCCATGCAGGCTGCGACCTCGTGGTCAAAATTCATCCGGTGGGCGAGGTGGTTTTGCGCCGTGGTCAGCCTTTTTTCTGCCTTGGCCAGCTTCTCGGCCAAGCTTGCCGCACTCGCCGAAGTCGAGGAGCTGCTCGACGCAGCCAGCGCCGCGGCCCCACGCGCCATGGCCTCGAAGTTGGCCGCGCACTTCCGGGAGGCCTCGGCCTCCCGCTCCATCTCTGCCAACCCGGACTCGGCGGCCTTCACCGCCGCCTCGCGCGAGGCGAGGGAGTTCTCCTTGTCCTTCACGGCCGCCTCTCGCGTTGCGAGGGCCTCGGCCTTGGCGTCAGTGTCGGCGGCCAGTAGCCTCGTCTGCTTTGCCTCGCGCTTGTGGTCGGCCTCCCGCTCCTGGAATGTGGCCTCTTGCTCCTCGAGGTCCTTTTCCCAAGACACCAGCCTCTCCTCCTCGCTAAAGAGGCGGCTCATGCCTTCCTGGGCGATGGCGCAGGAAAAGCTGGCAGCCTCCTTGCGGACCGCCGCGGCTTCCTTGCGCGCGGCGATCTCATGCTCCTGGGCCGCGAGCCCGGCCTCTTGGGCCCGGACGCATCCTCCCGGGAGGATATTTCCTTCTCCCGCGCCTCCATCTCGGACCGGGCGCGGGAGGCCTCGTCGGCGGCAGATTTGGCGGCGGCCTCCAGTTGGACGACGCGCCTCTCCGCCGTCTCAATCTCCAGCCGGCAGGTCGCCACGAAGATCTCAGTGGCGACTGCATGGGCGGTGAACT
The DNA here is from genome assembly GCA_003991445.1 of Oryza meyeriana var. granulata. Lineage (NCBI taxonomy): Eukaryota > Viridiplantae > Streptophyta > Magnoliopsida > Poales > Poaceae > Oryza > Oryza meyeriana. The sequence continues at coordinate 245,597 of RYFJ01001270.1, read as the reverse complement.
GCTGCATCACCATCGCGATTGCTGCCCGCCCGCTCTCGAGATCCGCCTGGACTCGGGCGGACTCCTGCTGCTCCCGACGGGCTGCCGCCTGCACTTGGCCGGTGGCGATCGCCAGCTGCTCCAGCGCGGAGTGTAGCGTCGCGTGTCCGCGCGCTGCTCCTGTTCGCCGGGCAGCAAAAAGTACTAGTGCCCACTCCCCCCTAGCGGGAGACGGCTAGGCCCTGGCATCCCCCTCTTCTTCGGCAGCACGGGCGTCAGTCGGTTCCGCGACGGCCTACTCCGGCGTGGCTGCCGTGGCGCCCATGCTCGCTACCAGACTCGGCGAGGGTGGGGGCGTTGCGGGACGCGGCGGTACCATCGGCGCGCCCCCGGTGCCGCCTACGGCCGGGGCTGGCGGCGCCATCGTCGGCCCCGGAGCCTTCCTATAAAAACCAAAACCAGATAGGTAAGAGCTGGGACAAGAAACGCAAGAGAAGATGTTGTGGCACAAGAGCCAAATGGGATGGAAGCACTTACTTCGCCTGGGGCCCCTTGAAGCTCCATGGCTTGGGCCTCAACAGAGGCCGGGTGCCGTCGTGGGATCTCGTCTTCCCTGGCGACGCGCTCGGGGCGGCGACGCTGGCCGGGGCCTCTGGCGCTCCTGACGCCGGCTCAACGGCGCCCCCCATGACCGCGGGGGTCTTGCTTCCTCCCACATCTGGGGCCGTCTCTACCCCGGTCCCGGGGGCCCGGGTAGCCAGCCTTGGTTCCGGGAACAGGGCCCGAGCGACGCTCACTGGCGCCGCACGTGCAGTAACTACGACAGCGGCCCCGGTCTACCCGGGGTCCGCGCAGCTCCGGGAACTGGCGGCCGGGACAACGGCCGCCGGGGCGACACTCTTCGCCTTTTTGGCCACTGGCAATCCCAGGTCCGGCCCTGCCGGCCGCTTGCCCTCTTTCTTCGACAATACCAGCTCCTCGGCCGGCATGTCCTCGACCTCCGAGACGTCGAGCACCTCGATGATCTTGGGGGTGATCCGCACGTCGACAATCCCCACGGCGTCAAATTGCGGGAGACCTTCCTAGATCTTCGTCCGCCCGCGGTCAGCGCAGAGTGGCGTGACGCTGTCCGGGAGCGCGCGGCCTGCCGCGCCCCCTCCTTCCAATGCCGCCGCCATTAACAGGTCCACCGCCTCCTCGCTCAGGTCGTTGGGGTGGGTCTTGGTGATGTCCTTGTGTCTGGTATACAGCCAGCAGGCCCGGGACCTCCTGTTGAGCGGCGCCAGTCGTCGGCCAAGGAAGTCGCCGACGACCATATACGCGTTCAGCCCGGCCACCCCCAGCCGGCGATGCGTGCCATCACTGGCGCTAAGCGCGTGTATTCCGGCGGCAACTCTGTCCAGCTCTTCACCTTCCGGGCCGCCTCGGTTGGGAACAGGAGCCGGTCGTTGGCGTCGACGCCGATGTAGACCCAGTGATGGCGCCACAAGTCCCACTTGTTCTTCAGCGCCATCGGGATGAACTCGATGCCAAGGCGGCCGTGGAAGTACACGCAGCCTACCCGCTCCGGCAGAACGGTGGCCTTGTTCTTCGGCGCGCTCCTCATGGTGAAGTAGCGCCGGAACAGGTCCACCGAGGGCATGACGCCCACGAACATCTCGCACAAATGTGCGAAAATCCCCAACACCATCACGGCGTTGGGGGTCAAGTGCAACATCTGCACCTCGTACATCTCCAGCACCTGGAGGAAGAAATCAGAAAACGGCGGAACTAACCTGCCGACGGTGTAGTCGATGAAGTACACCACTTCATTGGGCTCCCCTGGCACTGGCTTCGGCTCGCCGGGGCGCACGTTGATCGCCGCTCTCCGCTGTGTGGCGACCGGCATCATCTTCTTCACCCGCTCTGCCCCGGCGTCGTCGCGCACGTGAGATGGCGGGATCGCACCGCCGTCTAGTGGCTTTACTCCACGACCGGCGCGAGGCATCGTAGATGCGGCGGCGAGGGTGGTTGAAGAAAGAAGAAAGCGGGGAAAAGTGCGTGCGAACAGGGGCTCTAGGCACAAAGAGCAACAGGGGCGGTGACAGTTTGAATTTGGCAACGGGAGAAGCCAGCTGCTGCCCGCTGCTATTTATAGCCTCTAAGTCCCCCGTGGAGCGCCGCTTCGAATCCCCCACAACGGTCCTCGATTTGCGGGCCGTAAGTGGGAAGTGTCCTCTCGTCTCGTCCCGTTTCAGGCAATCATGACCATTGGTCGACCCGTCTCGTCTTCTGTCAAATTAGGTGGGCCCCGCGTCTCCTCGCTTCCCCAAGACGTGGCCCTGTTCCTGCCTGGAGTGGATACCGGCCGAGCAATAGGGCCAGGGGCCACTGTCGGCGAAACGGGACTGGGGGCCCCACATTCCCCTGGGATGCGTGGATCTTCGGCTACGTCAGCTCCTCCGGGGCCTACATTCTACACAAGTGACGACCGGCCATGGCCGTGTTCTGGCTAAGTGCCTGGGGCCCGAGCACTGTCCGGGCCCGGGTGCACCTTCCCCGGGCGCGTCGCGCGACCGCTTGCATCCACCTCGGGCCCCGTGTCCCGAGGACATTCCCAAGCCCGGGTCTCGGCCCCCGGTCCTGGGACCCACAAACTCGGTCCCGAGGCACGTTATCGGGGCACATTGCTGGGACATTCCCGGGCCCGGGTCTCGCCCCCCGGTCCCAGGACCCACAGGCTCGGTCCCGGGGCGCGTTCCCAGGGCACATTGCTGGGACATTCCCGGGCCCCGGGCGTGCCTCCCGGGCCCGGGACTCACAGCCCCGGTCCCCGAGGAACTCGGCGCCTTGAGCGCGCGGGGGGCTCGATGAGCTCTCTGCCCCGGGCACGAGCCTAACTCGAGCAGATCAACTCCCCAACTACCTGCATTAATGATGAGACGACGGGGCGTGTCACCCCTGTCGCCTGCTCAGCCGCGCGTGGACGGCTCATGATGGCCCCCCGTGGGCCCGTTCCCTGTGCAGTCAGAATATTTGACTAAGGGGGCTTCAGTTTTCCACACTCTGGCAGCGATGGCGTGCGCTGTCACATCTTCTCAACCTAACCACCGCAGCAGACGTGCCAAACCAACTCCTGCGTGGCTCAGTAGGCAGACGTGTGCGACAAGACATATCATACCTAGAAAAGCTTTCTCTTGGCATGTGTACAAAGCACTGTGGACTCCCCTTGGACTATAAAAGGAGGATCCATGCCAGCAGGAAAAAGGTTCAGCTTCTAGGGTTCAGCTTTTGAGGTTCAGCTTCTGGGGTTCAGCTTCTGAGAGGATTGAGTCAGCTTCCAGAGAGACTGAGTTCCCAGGTTAGGGCTAGCTCCTGAGCACCCCTCAAGAAGGTCTTGTAAGAACAGACCGCATTCGTCTCCCACATAGCAGATACACACAGGAGTAGGGTATTACGCCTCCACGTGGCCCGACCCTGTCTACTTCTTCTGCCTCCCTTACGTGCCATCAACCAGACGCCGCTGCCGTCCTGTGAACCACTCCCCCGGCTGAACCTCAAAGGGGGGTCCCCAGACTTCCCGTGGTTGGAGTTCACTCCTCCGACAAGGTTAACTAAAGTAGGAGTGCCACTCCAAGGTTTTGGGGGCAGAAGGTTGATGCTATAGGTAAAATAGCCCTGTATTACTCGGAAGTGGAGAAAACACAAGGAATGAAATTGTTGTTTTTGATGTGGTGGATGTGCCCTACCAATACAATGCCATCTTGGGCAGATCAGCAATCAACTTGTTCGAAGCAGCAATACATCACAATTACATATGAATGAAGCTGCCTGGACCACAAGGGGTGATCACCGTTAGAGGGAGTCAACTCGCAGCGAGGAAGTTCGAACTGCAGATGACCCCCCACAGGAAGGGAATACACGCGGTGGAGTAAAACCCGCGAGATAGTTTCTCCAGAAACCAAAAGCCAATCCCAGAAGGGAAAACAAAGAAAGTAGTATTGGACCCAGAGAAACCAAAAAGGTGCATAATGATGGGAGAAAACATTTCACCAGAGGTAGAAGAGGAGATTTTGGTGGTCATAAGGGAGAATATGGACGTTTTTGCTTGGTCTCTAGAGGAATTGGCAAGTGTGAATAGGAGATTGATAGAGCACAATCTAGCGGTGAAGAAAAATCACAAGCCAACGTAGCAGAAGTTATGAAGAATATCGGCGGATAGACAAGCAGCAACAAAAGTAGAGGTGGAGAAGTTGTTAAAAACAAAGGTCATAAGGAAAGTCATGCATCCCAAATGGCTAGCTAACCCGGTGTTGGTCAAGAAAGCCAATGACGAGTAGAGAATATGCATGGATTTCACCTATTTGAACAAGGCGTGCCCGAAGGATGATTTCCCCCTGCCAAGGATAGATCAACTAGTGGATGCTACAGCAGAATGTGCACTCATGAGTTTCTTGGACGCATATTTCGGATATCATCAAGTTTTCCTGGTGCAGGAGGACGAGGAGAAAACTTCATTCATTACACCTTTTGGCACATATTGCTTCATTTGAATGCCATTTAGTTTGAAGAACACCGGGGCAACATTCACCTGGCTTATCTCTAAAGTGCTAGCGAGTCAGTTGGGAAGAAATATAGAAGCGTATGTGGACGACATTGTTGTCAAGAGCATGCAGGAGAAGACTCATGGAATGGATCTACAGGAAACATTCAACAACCTCCGGAAGTTTTCAGTCAAGCTAAACCCGGAGAAATGTATCTACGGTGTTCAAGCGGGAAAACTCCTTGGTTTTCTCGTATCCAAGAGGGAAATTGAGGCAAACTCAGACAAGATTGATGCCATACAGCAGATGGAACCACCAAGGAATCCAAGGGAAGCCCAAAGGTTGACAAGCAGAATGGTGTTGTTGAGTAGATTTCTATCGAAATCAGCAGAAAAAGATCTTCCATTTTTCAAGACGTTGAGAGGTGCAACAGACTTTCAATGGACAACTGAATGCCAAGATGCATTCAAAAAGTTGAAGACATACCTCCAAGATATGCCAACTTTGGCAAGCCCATAGCCGGGACAGATTTTGTTGCTTTACATGGCAGCAACTCCGGTTACAGTAAGTGCAGTTTTGGTACAAGAAGAAGGGGAAAAGCAAGTACCAGTGTATTTTGTGTCGGAAGCTCTACAGGGGGCGAAAATGATATATTCGGAGATAGAGAAGTTGATATACGCTATTGTAATGGCATCAAGGAAGTTGAGGTATTATTTTCTCTCGCATAAAATCAAGGTATCGTCATCATACCCGATAGGAGAAGTGTTGGCAAACAAAGAGGTGGTAGGCTGGATCGTGAAATGGGCAATAGAGTTGGTGCCATTCGACCTGAAGTATATGCCAAGAACAGCGGTGAAATCACATGTATTGGCGGATTTCGTGGCAGAATGGACATTAACAGAAATGGAGAAAAATGTGGAAGAGCAGAAGCCATGGATTGTATATTCGGACGGGTCATGGGATGCCGCAGGCGCTGATGCGGTGGCAATCATCAAGACCCCAATGAAGCAGACATTAAGATACTCGGCCTAGTTGCTATTCCCAAATACGAACAATGTAGCTAGGTACGAGGGAATACTACTGACCATGAGAAAGGCCCGAGCATTAGAGGCTCAGAGGTTGATTATAAGGATAGATTCCAAGCTCGTGGCAGGACATTTCGCCAAAACCTTAGAGACAAAGGATGAAACAATGCAACAGTATTTGAATGAGGTGCGGGCAAACGAGAAACATTTCCTTGGGATAACAATAAAATCTATCCCGAGGGGTGAAAACATAGAGGCATATGAACTGGCAAAGGTAGCCGCAACAGGACAACCACTAGAGAACTCATTTTTGAAGTCCTAGAGACTTCGAGCGCATCAAAAGGGGAAAATGTTTTCAACGTCTCACTAGGGGAATTGGATTGGAGAAATCCGTTGATAAAATATTTTTTGAGTGACCAGCTGCCCGACAATGAAGTAGAGGCAAAGAGAGTGCAACTAATGTCGAGGAATTATAAAATGATTGATGGGCAACTGTCACGCCCAGAAATTCACCAGAATTTCCAAAGCTAATTTGTACAATAAATCCTCGTCCAGAAATCAACCGAGGTACACAAATTGACAATTTGATAAACATAACCAAAACAAAATAACGATAAATACTTACAACAGAGGCACTTAGTCCTCACACAGAAGAAAACAGCAGCGGAACGGCAACTAGCGTAGCTTCAGCTCCAAACCACAGGCAGCTCAACTGGGGTATAAGCCAAACACCATCTTCTTCTCCACGCAAAGCTTCACTCTAAAGATTGCAATAATGCAAGACTGAGTACCACCCACCGTACTCAACAAGCCACACTAGGGAATGCAATGTAATGCAACAGGATACCAAAGGAAAGGCATAATATGGCTTATTTGCGTAAAACAGCATTTAAAACATTTGCATTTAAAATCATTAAAAACAGTATAATTTAATTATTAATCAGTATTGAATCAACCACTGAACAGCAGCGCAGTTCAGGCCCAAACCATAACTTCTCCCACCAGGAGCTATCAATATTCCATCATTTATCATCATTATTAAATAGTGTGGGACTAATCACAGAAACATTGCTAGGCTCGCCCTTAACCGTGGGCACGGCTATTCGAATAGTTTTACTCTGGCCAGAGGTGTACCAATTTACCCACAAGACATAACTCCACAACACATCACTGTGCTCCTCGATACCACCACGGTACCTCAACACATCAATGTGCGCCTAAGTACCACCACGGTACCTTGGAAAGGAATTGTGACAGGATCATTCATGTAACTCGCACAATAAGAGAGCCTCCCGCCGAACCTCCGGTCTCCGGTAGGGGTGATCAATGCCCTCCCCGCAAGACGGTCCGACGCCCGAAGCATGGTCTTATTGTCACTGCCATGTGTGGACTTATACCAGCCACAAACACGCCCTGGTGCCTCCTATTGAACTCGTCACACTTCAAACTCCTGCTAGCCCATACTAGCTTGTGGTTAGCACGAGTGTTGCTTCGCAACAAGTAGTCCGCGAACCGGTCCTTAACTGTCATAAGCACCGCTAGCAACAAACACAACCCTGGTGCTCACAACCCACCATTCAGTCAAGTTTTAGTTGATATAGTCAATTAATCAACCACGACCAAGCGTCGTGAAAATATAGCCATTAATCCATAATTAGTCATAAATGAGTCATTAATTACCCACATAAAATGACACTATAGTTTCTAGGCATAGCTAAGCAAAATCCTAAATAATCTAGCCAGATAAATAATTAAATACCTAGCTAGTCAATATTATTACCCAGGGTATCAAGGTATAGATATCAACATCAAAATGGCCATAATAGTCAAGAATTGTAGGATAATAAATTAATACCCATATAATGACATTCAAAAGCATTTCATGCAATAACTTTAAAATAAAATACTTTTCGCAAATGGGATCAACATGCTCAAGGAAATTGTTGTGTGACTTGCCTTGCAATCGCAAAAGTCTTCAAATACTCTTCCGAACTCTTCCGCAGACTCCGAAGTCTTCCGAAACGATGATTGTACGCAACTACACGCAAAACGATAACAAATCCTAAGAAACTCCAAATAAACAGTACATAAAAATACATAAACAAGTAAACTATGATTTTATATAAGTTTAGAAAGAAGAACGGGTCGAATCGGAGTTCGGATGGAAAGGATACGGTTTTTGGAATATTGAATTCGGAATAAATCCGAAAAGAATTAGAAAAGAATATTCTCGGGAATATTCTCTGGATTTTCGGATTCGAACAATTGTTTTGGATAAATGTTGACATGCGGGGTCCATGGTCAGTGACCAGGTGTATGATGGACTTGGTTCATGGATTTAGGAATAGAAGGGGCCGATGGAATGCTGAGGTGGATAGGGCTGACGTGGTACTGGATTGCGACATTTGGATCCAACCCGACGGCTGGGATCGGTTTAGAGTTTTATGTGGATTGGACGGCCCGAATTAGGTCTCAAAGGTTAGACGACCGGGATGGCTTGAAGATATATTCGCTGGGGTCCATGCAGCAGTGGCACGCCGTGGAGCCAATCGAGCTCGGCCGTCCAAGGCGCAGCACGGGAGACACGCCGGCAACGGCCGGGGGGTTCGACAACGACGGCGATTGTAGTGCCACGACGCGATGCGTTGGCGAGCCGAGACCGACGAGAGATGGGCAATGCATGGTGTCGTCGGCTAGAGTGGAGAGGAGGGATGCGACGTGCAAATCCGGCAAGCAGGTTTGCCAGCGGCAGGCAAGACGACGATGGCTCGGGACGGCGGAATTCGACAACCAGACGACGGCGGTGCACGGGAACAGGGGTGGCAACCTAGGGCAGGGCACAACGGGCGGCAGCGCCGGGGAGGAGACGACGATGGCGGAACCGACGGCGACGACAACGACGAACACGGGAAAAAGACGAGGCGCCGGTGTAGATGACGACGGCGATGACTGTCTGGCAACGGCGGCGGCACGGGGCAGCGCGTGGAGCAGGCACAGCGGTTGGCGGCTCAGGCATGGCGTCGCGGCATGCAGCAAGGCGACGCGACGACGGCGGCTCCTCGCGGCAGGTGGCGATGACTTCGAGGAAGGGGCGCATCGCCCTCGGGACGACGGATGGCAGCAGACGCCGAGGGACGCCGGAGTGGAGGGAGATGAGGAAGAGGGGCGGCAGCTTCGGGGCTCACCGAGACCGGAGGAGGCGGTGTTCGGCGGCAGTGGCAAAGGCACTCGGCGGAGGCACGAGCAGAGGCAACGGCGGCAGATGGGGAAGACATAGGGCGGCGACGACGGTACTGGAGAGAACGGCGCACGGGCGATAGACGACGATGACGACAACAGGCAGAGGAGGAGGGAAGCGGCTACGAGGATGCTCACCAGCGGCGGGCTTCGACCACAGAGGCGACGACGGCGACGGCTGCCCGGTGAAGTGACGCTGGGACAGCAGGGCGGCTTGCAGGCGGGCACTGGAAGCAGGGCAGCGGCTCGGGGAAAGCAGAGCAGGGCGGCGGCGGCTTCCTGTGGCGGCGGCACGGCGGGCAGGGGCGCGTGCAGGGGCGACGGCGGCCTGGCGGGACGGCGCTGTGCAGAAGCGGGAGCGGCGGCGCGGCGCTGGCGGGGAGAGCGGCGACGGCGCACGGGAGCAGCAGAGGGGCGGCGCGACTAGGGCAGCGGCGGCTAGGGCACGCACAGCGCGTGGCGGCTGGCCTTATAGGGGAGAGGATTCCGGGGCAGCACGGGCGACGGAGCACGCGGATTCGGCGGCGGCAGGCGCGGAGAGGAGGCGCAGGTGCTGGCTTGGGCCGGGCGGCGGTGCGGCGGCGGCCAAGGGAGCGGCGGTGGTAGGCCGAGCGCAGGCCGGGCCTGGAGGAGCTCGGCCGAGGAGGGGCTTGGCCCGGGCGGCTCGGGCTTCGGCCAGCCATGGCCTCCAGCGGCAGATGCAGAGAGAGAGAGAGAGCAAAAGAAGAAAGGAGGAGATAAACAGGAGGGAGAAAAAAAGAAAGGGAAAGAAAGAAAGAAGGGGGAAAAGGAAAAACAGAAGAAAAGAAGAGAAAGGAGAAAAAGGAAGGGGTTTTTTGATTATTTTTGGAACTCGGGATTAACGAGACATTTTCAGAATCGGAATATTTATTTAGAATAAAGGAGACCAAAGAGTTTTAGGATGAAACGACTATTCTGAATATTGAGGGTATATACATTCATACATATATATACATACGTATATATACATAGGTATAATTATATATATTGGAATCGAACAGTATTTGGAAGTAAATAGAAAAAGAATATATGTAGTGGGGATCCGGGAGACGGAATATATTGTGGATCGGAGAATGAAGAATATTTCCGATGGAAATTTGGGGAGTAGACTATCGGGATATTCGAGGAATATTTAGGGAAACAAATATCGGATTATTCATCGGGTTGGGAACTAGAGGATTTTCTGGGAAATATTATGTGTCTAAAAAGATGAATATTTTGGGGATGCGGGAAATTAGAATATTTTCCCGGGAACAGAAATAGGATATTCCAAATAAAATATTTTAGGATTACGGAATTGATGAGGGTGTTTTATTGGAATCGGAATTTGGAGAAATCTCACACAATTGGAGATTTGGATTTGTTTCGACGAAAAGGAGTTTAAGGAATATCTGATTTATCTCAAAGGGGAATATAGATATTTCGAATACAAAGGATCTCGGATTGGGAGTTAAAAAGAGTTCTAGAGTTTCAAAAATGAATAAATCCGGTAATTCCGAATTTAGGTTTTCGAGGTGACTTTAGGGTTCTGGGAACGACACAAAACCCTAGAGGAAAAGGGAGTCAGAGTTTACGATGAACGGGGAGACTTCAAAGGACGGAATTAGAAACGACCCGAACAGGGGAAAGAAAAAGGAATTTATTTATATTTATTTAATTACTTTAGTGATCTTTATAGCATTGAAATTAATTCTGTAGCTCTAAAAAAATCCAAGAAAATTTCAGAGAGTTTATTAAATCACGGGGAATTTACCAGAAGTAAATGCCACCACGAAACACGAAGGATTTATTATTGTAAATACTCAAATGCTTAAAATACTCCGACAAAACCATGGAATATAAAAGCATCCAAGTATTTATTTTAAAGATTTAAACTGGGGATTTTTACTATTGAAAATTTCAAATTTTATTCAAACTCTTTTATCAACAAAATTTTCTAGTGTATTCTTGTATTTCCATTACCCACGATAATTTTAATTAAGATGTATTTTCAGGGCGTTGTTATCAGCAACTATACAAGATTGGAGTCACAACGCTGTTGGCTGAGGTGTGTCACCAAGGAGGAAGGAATAAAGATGGTCATGGACATCCACGAGGGTTTGTGCGGAGCACATCAAGCGCCCTAGGTCTGTTGCTTCCAATGGGTGATTCGGCAAGAGGATATACTAGTCGATCGACTATCATAAAGGACACGGAGAAATATAAAGGCATGTAGGCATGCCAAAAGTATGGCTCCGATCCCAAGAGCACAACGAAAGGAGCTTAAACCCATCCCGCAAGTTTGGCCTTTCTACAAGTCGAGAATTGATATAGTTGGTCCATTGCCTAGAGCAAAGGGAGATCTGCGCTTCATGATCGTGACAATTGAATATTTCTTAAGATGGATCGAAGCAGAGCCAGTAGCAAGAATTACATCAGCAGCGGTGCAGAAGTTTGTATGGAAAAACATAATATGCCGTTTCGGCATCCCAAAAGAGATTATTTGTGACAATGGAAAACAATTCGAGTCAGACAAGTTCATGGAGATGTGCCAGGGGCTGAACCTCAAGATAAACTTCGCTTCAATAGGGAATCCCTAGACAAATAGAGCAGTAGAGAAGGCAAATGGAAAGGTGGTAGAGGCAATAAGGAAAAGACTCGAAAGTTTGCCAAAAGAGAAATGGTTAGAGGATTTGCTCTCAATGTTATGGGCATTAATAACAACTGTTGTTCGAGCAACAAGAATGACGCCTTTTTAGCTTGTGTATGGGGATGAGGCAATGACACCGAGTGAGTTAGGAGTTTTTTCTCCGCGGGTTGTTTTCACTCGGAACGAGAGGGTAAGAGAGTTTTCCTTGGACAACCTAGAGTAAGTCAGAATAGAGGCGCTACACAAGATGGCCGAATATGTGAAGAAAACTAGAGGCCATTACAATAAGGTGGAGACCAAGGCAACTGAAACAGGGGATTTGGTCCTCAAAGGTGCTAAACGAAGCATCGTGGAAAAACTAGATTCCAAATGAGAAGGACCATTCATCATCAAGACACAGACAAGTACTGGCTCTCTTACAAGTTGGCCGAGTTGGTGGCAAGGAGTTAGGACGGCACCTGGAATGCCTTGTCTTTGAAGAAATTCTATGTGTAATAGTAGCAAAAAATCATTGTAATATATGTTCCCGCATCAGATATATGAAACAAAAACATGAAGTAGGGTTATTATCCGATAAGGAGGCCCAAACCTATATAAAAAATGTGCGCATGTGTTTGATTATATTGTGATTGTCGAGAGAACGAAAACGTAACACTCTAGAGCCGGAGTATAAACTACAAAATCACCATGAGCGAAAACTAGAATTCACTATGAGCGAAAACTATAAACACTCTGGAGTAGGAGTATAAACTACAAACTCGCCATGAGCGAAAACTAGAATTCGCCATGGGCAAAAACTATAAACATTCTGGGGCCGGGAGTATAAACTACAAAATTCATCCATGAGCGAAAACGATAATTCGCGATGAGAGAAATCTATAGCACTATGGAGCTAGAGTATAAACTATAAATTCACCAGGAGCCAAAAAGAGACTTCACAACGAGCGAAAACATTAAACCCGGAATATAAGCTACAATATTGCCATGAACAAAAGCGAGAATTCGTCACTAGCGAAACGAGAACATCTCAAGTTTGAGATCGCATTTCGCCGCTCCTTTTCGAGGTAAGGGGACAGTGAGCTCCGGCCAGCTACGCGGCCTACGCGTCTAAGTCGATTTCATGTTTAATTTCGACACGACGAAATCATCCTTGACTACGAGATCACATTTCGCTGCTCCTTTTTGAGGTAAGGGGACGGCGAGCTCCGGCCAGCTATGCGGCCTACGCGTCTAAGTCGATTTTAGGTTTGGTTTCGACGCGACGAAATCATCTCGACTACGAGATTAGATTTTGCCACTCCTTTTCGAGGTAAGGGGACGACGAGCTCCAGCCGGCTACGCAGCCTACGCGTCCAAGTCGATTTCATGTTCGATTTTGACGTGATGAAAGCATTGTTTCGACGCTACATTTCGTCGCTCCTTTTCGAGTTAAGGGGAGGGCGATTGCAAACGTAGATACATTGAAGCATTCTTGAGCGTAACTCAAGCAGGAGTTTTATTCATACAAGTTTACAACAGGTACAGAAGGGTTCGCCTTAATTGTTGCGCTCAGGGAAGAAATGTTTTCCCCGGGCGTGACAGGATGATGATTATTTCGAATCCTAATTTGACGACAGGAAGGCCTGAAGCCCTCCTAGAACATCGAACTATCAGAGAAGTGCTTGAACCTACGCTGGCGAAAATCTAGAATGAAATCTCATAGGCTAGAGCCGGCGTGTTTCCTATACCAAGATAAGAACCTATAGGAAAAAAAAAACATGAATCGTCGTAATGTACACTGCCAATATCTTCATCAGCCAAATTGGCATCATAATAGAGCTTCTCGAATGGTTGGTAGGAAATATTGCTTCAACGAGAAAGTTGAGCTTATTTTTCGATCGACCAAAGTCAATTTCTGCCCGAAGTTAACCTACACCCCCAGTAGAAAATATAAATAGAAAATACGTGGCAGCTAAAGGAGGCACCAACCAATATTCATTAGTTAATTACAACCATCAACACAGTTTTCAAGTATTCGAACGAACAAGTTCAACAAAAGTTTTCGACATAACAGAGATTGAGAATATTTAACACCTGGGGAGCGAGATGGTCATCCCAGGATTGCCCGCTTCATCTCTAGCATCCTGTTCAACCCCGCCTTGTGCTTGATTGGCAGTCTGCGCAAGCGTCTCTTGAAGGGAAGAGATGGTATCTTCATACCCTTGTTTTGACTAGTAGAGAGCTTGGTGAACCTTGGCGTAGGGGCAAACTGTCTCTCGACGGCTTCAAAAAAGAATTCGATTAGGTAGAAGTCGAGTGAAGCCGTCTTTGAGGTTGTGTAGATGCTTGCAGCCGCTCGAATACAGGGCGGCACACAGAGCCTCGGTGGATATTTGAGAACATCTCGAGGCAAAGCGCACCACACCTTGTGAGATCCTGGTGGCGGCGTCGGCAACCCATTCAGTCAAGTCAGCAAGGCTGCTATCGGAGGCCGGAGGATTGGGTTCGGTACCCAAACTCTTGAGAGTATCTCGAATAACACAACATCCGGAGAACAAGTTAGCATGCGCCTCTTTGAGGAAGGTTTGATTAGCCTCTAATTCTCTTGTCTGTTTTGCATACTTCTTCTTCAAATTCTCCAGTTTAGTCTCTAAAGCAGATTTCTCCTTCAAGAGGCTGCTATTGGTAGCAATAGCGCATTGAAGCTCATTGACAGCATCAGTTGCTTTGTCCCGAGCCTCATTCAATTCGGCCTTAAGTCTTTTTGAGACTCATTTAAGCTCTTGTTCCTGTCTTTGAGATTGTCAATGGTTCAAGAGAGTTTGATTCGGTCCCCCTCCAGCTTGGTGATCTGATCTCCACTGCTTTTCGAACAGTTACAAATATCATTCAAAGTCTTGGTGACCACAGCTTTTTGCAGGTGCGCGAGAACAAGTGTCTGCAAATGAAAACAAATTGTGAATACGAGTAGCGGAAAACACATTTTGAGTAGGCACGAAGAGGAAATATATTTCGATTACCTTGGCGGCAGCAACTTCAAGAGTAGATAACGAAGAATATAAATCGGTTTGTTCAACGAAATTCTTGACAAGTTCAGGAGATAGCAGCAATGGAGCCACAGCACCGAGAAGTCGACCAACTGGAGATTGAAATTTCAAGTCCTCTAGGTGCAGATGCATGTCGGGGGTTGTAGATTCAACGAAGTGGCTGAAGGTAGGAATTTCCATCCGGGAAGGGCCCTCTTCGGTGCATCGGCGATGGAATTCAGCAAGAACCTCCGTGACCAAGGTGTCCTCGGGGGTGGAAACCTGGGTACCAGCTGGGTCGTTGCCATCTCTCGGCTCTGGTTGGGAAGTTTCTGGAACAGCTCGAGGAGAAATTTATTCCCTTGGGGAATCTATGATGATTGGTGTAGTGGGTCTTGGACCGGCCTCCGGCGGAACAGGCACTTCAGGAATGGCCACCCAGCGAGGAGACAGGATGAGCGGGATGTCGAAAACATCCTCCCGGTAGTCGCTCGGAGGGGCGATTCGGACACGCTTTGTGGCACGCGAGGGGGCTGAGTTTGAGCATGTCTTTTTCCCTTTAGCGGCCCGTAGAGCATCATCACGGCTTGTAGGAGAAGGAGAAATATGCTCCTCGGCCCCATCCGAGCCGTCATCGGAATAACGAGCATGGTCGTCGCCATCACTATCTTTAGGCTCGTAGTCGGCAGAAGAAGATACAACTTGCCATTTTCAGTCGCCGCTCGAATGACGCTCGCGGCTGACGAGAAATGTTTGAGCGGGAATGAGACGATCAAGGGCTGACTACGATTTTGACAGATGCCATTCTGGAACTTCAAAAAGGCCTCATGTTCAGCCAAGTTGTACAGCCCGATCAACTTCTCAGCATCCCTCTCGGCCATCTGGAGATCGAAATCTACAATAAAATTATGGTTAAGAACACAAATAGCACAAATTTACAAGAATTAAGGGGAAGAAAGCTACCTGTGTCATCGTTTTCGACGATAATGAAGGGAGGAAGTGCTGATCTAGAGTTAGTTGGCGTATCGCCAAGTAGAAGCTGCCACCCTTTAGACAGAGGCCAGATGCTGAGTAGAAGAAACTCCTCGATCAGATCCCTGGCGCTAAATGTGTGGTGAATTTTCTTCAGTTTGGGGCGACTGGCAACGAAGTCCTTGGACAAGGATATGTTAGGTTCGGGATCGAATTTGGCCACGTTGCCAGTATAACCCAAGAGTTTATACACGTCAGAATTCGGTTCGGCCTTAATCTTGTGGTAGAACCACCTAGATTGCCAGTTGGACCCCCATTTCGAACGAATGGTGGGAATCGGCCAGTAAGCCCCACGGTTGGACCAGGTAAGGAAATTCATTCCACCGAAGTAGGGATTCCGCTGAGTATAATGTCGGATGCTATTGGAGTAGGTGAAGTCTTCTCCACGTGGGGCACAACCACAGCTTCGGGCGATCCACTCGAAAACCCCTATGCGAACGATGGCGTTAGGAGCGAGTTGGGGGAGTTCGACTTTGTACAGCTTTAGAATCTCAAAGATGAGATCGCTGCAGGAAAAGCGGAGCCCAACTTCAAAATAGGCTTGGAAAACCACTGTATAACCGTCGTGGTCCGTGGACGGATTCTTTTCCCCTTGAGGAAGCAGGACATCTTCTCGACTGGCAATCATACTATCGGCGAAACGGGACAGGGGGTCCCACGTATCCCAGGATCGCGTGGGTCTTCTACCACGTCAGCTACTCCGGGGGCCCACATTCTGCACAACTGGCGGCCGGCTACGGCCGGCTCTCCCGCTAAGTGCCTGGGGCCCGAGCGCTGTCCGGGCCCGGGTGCGCCACCCCGTGCCTGGGTGCGTCTTCCGTGGGCCCGGGAGCGCCTTCCCCGGGTGCGTCCACCCCGTGCCCAGGTGCGCCTCGCCCGGGTGCGCCACCCCGCGCCCGGGTGCGCCTTGCCCGGGTGCGTCTTCCTCAGGCCCGTGTTCCGGGGACATTCCCCGGTCCCGGGACCCACACGCACGGTCCCGGGGCGTGTTCCCTAGGAGCGCACCAACTCTCCAACTACCTGCATTAATGACGAGGCGACAGGGCCTGTTGCCCCTGTCGCCTGCTCTACCATGCGTGGGCGTCTCCTGATGGCCCCCTGTGGACGCATGCCTGTGCAGTGGACACATGCCTATGCAGTCAGGGGCTTTTTGACTTCGGCGGCGACGGCGTGTGCCGTCACATCCTCACGTCTCGATGACTTAGCCGCCTGCAGCAGACCTACTCCGGTATGGGCGTAGCAGGCGGACGTGTGCAACAGGAGAAGTCTCCAGTGAAGCTCTCTCATGTATATTTGGCACTGTGGACTCCCCTTGCACTATAAAAGGAGGATCCATGCCACGTTCTAAAAGGACGGAACCTCGAGTGCTTGCTCTCTGGTTCTCCCCGATCTCCCTGGTTCTCTCTCACTCTCGATCTCTGACTCTAGCTCACTATCTCACTACTGTTCCTCTTCTTCTCCAAGTCCGGCTTCCGGTAGAACGGCCGGAGCCGGTGAACTCCTTGTAACAGCATATCACATTCATCTCCACATAGCAAAACACATACAGGAGTAGGGTATTACGCCTCCGCGCGGCCCGAACCTGTTTAATCCTCCTGTCTTCATCGTGTGCCTTTTCTCTTACGAACCGTCTATCATCCACTGGCCGCCGCATTCACCTGAGAACAACTCCCCTGGCCGAACCTCAAAGGGGGGGTCTCCAGACTTCCCGTCGTCGGGGTTTCATCCTTCGACAGCTGGCGCGCCAGGTAGGGGGAGTTTCCTTTTCAGGTGACACGCCGGCGTCCCCAACACCGGTGCACTCCATGCAGGAGGCCATCGTCCGTGTGACTACGGCGAGGAGTCTGGCGGCTACACACCGCCGGGCAATGTTAGCCCTGTGGTGTGCCCGCCACGTTGCTCCTCTCCGCCTCCCGGGGCCCCCGACAAGGGCCCTGGAGAGGATGGCGAGCTCTCTTGTTCCGCGTCATGATGGAACAGGAGGAAGCACCAGAAGGCCAAGGAGGCTGCCGAGAACTTCGCCTTGGCGGCTACGGGCAACCCCCGGAGCCATGTTGCCTGTGGAGGTGATGACAGCGGCAAGCGGCAAAAGGCCGCATGTGCGAAGTCGTCGCCGGCAACAGCCCGGAAGTGGTGCCCCCTCCACCAGACGGGCTGGCATGACCTTACGGAGTGCCACGCTGTCCAGGGCTCAGCTAAGTGCGTCAAGCCAGCGATGGCCCGGGGGTGGTGCGCCTTCCACGACACGGACCGGCACGACATTGCGGAGTGCCGCGCCGTCCAGGGCTTGGCCGAGCGTCTCAAGCCGGCCATAGCCCGGGGGTGGTGCGCCTACCACGACACGGATCGGCACGACATCACGGAGTGCCGCACCGTCCAGGGCTTGGCCGAGCGTCTCAAGCCGGCAATAGCCCGGGGGTGGTGCGCCTTCCACGACACAGACCGGCACGACATCACGGAGTGCCGCACCGTCCAGGGCTTGGCCGAGCGTGTCAAGCCGGCAATGGCCCGGAAGTGGTGCCCCGTCCACGAGACGGACTCGCACGACCTCACGGAGTGCCACGCCGTCCAAAAGTTGGCCGAGCGCGTCAAGAAGTCCCGCTAAGAGCGGTAGCAGGCCAAGCCCGATCGAGGTGGATCGGACGGTCCGATCCCTCGCCGGACGGTCCGAATCCCGCTCCCGACCTGGAACAACAATCCAGGGCGCGACCACCCAGATAGCATTGCCCCGGTGGGGGTGGGTACAGTGAAGTCGTCCCGATTCATACCATATCTCAGTCCGGGGCCCCCGGGCCCCGGGCACATATCCAGAACATCCGAGCTGGGGCCAAGGGTCCCGGGACCATGTCCCGGGGTCCGCGGCCCGTGCTCGACTCTGGGGAGCCCGAACCCGGGCCGCCTCGCCAAGGCGAGTGCAGGTCTTGGACGCGGCACCCGGAACAACCAAGCCCGGGCCTCCGGATCTCGGCATATATCAAACCACATTCCAGTCGGGCCCCCGGGTCCCGGGGCCCCTTGCTCGATAAGGGCATGGCCCGGGATCCGCCTGCCGGGCCCGGCACCGCGGAGCCCGAACCGGGGCAGCCTCGCCAAGGCGAGTGCGAGCCTAGGAACGGGGCGCCTGAGAACAACTTCAACATTCTCACGACCATACGGGGCGCGATAACCCGGACAACATCGCCATGGCGAGCGGGTCCGGGGAGCTCGTCCCGATTCTTTCCACATCTCAGTCGGGCCCCCGGGTCCCAGGGCCCCTTGCCCGATAAGGGCATGGCCTGGGATCCGTCTACTGGGCCCGGCACCGCGGAGCCCGAACAAGGGCAACCTCGCCAAGGCGAGTGCGGGCCTAGGAATGCGGCGCCCGGGACAACATCAACATTGTCACAACCAGATGGGGACCGATAACCCGGACAGCTTCACCCTGGTGAGAGCGGGTCCAGGGAAGTCGTCCCGACACCTCCCATATCCAAGCCCGGGCCCCCGGATCCTGGCATATATCAAACCACATCCCAGCCGGGGCCCCCAGGTCCCAAGCCTACATATACTCCCGGCCGCGAAGAGCTCGCTCCTTCCCGGAGGAGTTGAGCCCGGGCCACTGGCCCCCGTCCGGCCGGGATTGGGAAGCGCGCGACAAGACCCAGCGTACTTCGTCAGCAAGGTACTCCGCAAGGCTACATCGTGTCGAATCGTCATCAACAGCTGCGTGCTTCGCTCCGTGTCGATCGTAACCAGCAAGGCCTCAAGCGCTATCGTTGGTGTAAGGTTCGGGCCCGATCACTTCAGGTTGGGGACCTGGTTCTCCGCTGTGTCCTTACACGTGTCGGAAAGAAATAAACCTTCCCCCTGTGGGAAGGCCCCTTCCTGATGATCGGTGTTTCCCGACCGGGCTCGGTAAGCCTGGGAGCATCTTCACAAGTTTTATCTGTTTTATCTGTAAATACCTCCTGTAAGTTGCGGTGTGCCCGGGCCAGCGCCGGATTCCAAATCTCAGCGTTGGCCAAGGCCCCCTTGTGTATGCGCTTCCATATAAACAACATTTTTAATATCCATCCCGGTGTCGTCCCTTTGGTCTTTTTCCATGTGTTGTGTTCGTGGCAGTCTCATCCCCAGGGGGGCATATTCGGGCCGCGCCCGTGTGGCAGTTGGGGTTTGCGCATTATCATCAGTTCTCTACCGATGAGCTACCGTGTCCCGGGCTAACCCCGGGGCGTTGTCGAGCCTGCAGGACCGTGGTGGCACCCCTCTGTGTGGTGCCCCAGGTCCCAGCGGCTCCGATGCCCCCGCTGGCTAGCCTCGGGATCGGTTCTTTCCGGAGGTAGGGGGCGAAATGCTTATGCGTAATCTTTTCCTCCGCATGGTCGCGACCACGAGGACGCCTTCAGGAGATGGTCGACACCACGATTCGTAGCATGGAATGGACAAGGGAACAAGCCGAATACTCTCACAGTTCGTCCTGTGCAGATTAGACCAATTCCCGGCAGGATTAGGCAGGCTTTCCGAACCTCGACGGGGGCTGCGGAGCCCGGCCTGGCCAGCTCCTCCCCGACCACCGTCTAGGCGCCGGGTGCTTCGCTGCCTGGCGACCCCGTGCTCGGTCAAGTCTATTCCCACGGCCTCGCGGCGTTCCCTGGGCCAATGGCACCCGGGGGCACGGAGGGGTCGAACCTACGGACTTAACCGTTTCCCCAAGGCTCGCGCTCGGTCGCCCGCAGCCCCTCGGTGCCGGGCTCTCGGGGACCTGGGCACTATGGCGGTTCACGGCGGATCGACCCGATACTCGGCGTTCCCGGGGGCGAGCAACACTCCCGGCCCCGGGATTGTGCTCGCGGAGCCATGCCGCCCTTTGCAACATCCAGATACGTAACCTTATCCGACTTTACATATTTCTCAATTTGTATTCTTCTCCTGTTTGTATGGCCAGCCTAGATTCCCGGGGCGGGCTGCGGTGCCCGGCCCGGCCAGCTCCCCCCCGGCCACCGTCGAGGCGCCGGGTGCTTCGCTGCCTGGCAACCCCCTGCCCGGTCAGGGTCAGTTCCCGAGGGGCTCCCGGCGAGTCAAAAGTCCGTTCTCGCGGCCTCGCTGCACTCCCTGGGCCAACGGCGCCCGGGGGCACAGAGGGCCCCCGGATCTGGAAGACGGAAGGGGCCAAACCTACGGACTTTGTCGCTCCGCAAGGCTCGCGTCCGGTTGCCCGCGGCCCCGGGGACCGGGTTCCCGGGGCGGGCAACCATCGCATTCGCTGCCCATCGACACCGAGCTCCCGGGGTAGGCGGCTACGCCGGGGCCCGGATAGGGGTCTCGCGCCCTACGGCTGTTCGCGGCTGTGGGCTCTCGATGTCGGATGGCGCCCGGTACTCGGCGCTCCCGGACACAGGGCCCCGAATACGAGCAACAATTCCCGGAACAACACAATAAGCAAAGGTACGAAAACGTAAACATAGATTACATGCACTTACAAATGTTTCTCTTTGTGCAAGATAGGTGAAAACAGAGCGAAAACACGAGCGGAAGCCGGGAGATGTCATCGCCCGAGGGGAGGTCACTCGTCTTCCTCGGACCAGACCCCGGGCGGTGCCAGAAGGGGACAGCCGTCGTCCTCGGACTCTTCGTCGGTCATCAGCTCCACTAGATGCTCGCCGCGGTCGAGGAACCCTGCCCCCGTTGCAGCGGTCTCGCCCACGGCTCTCCATGCCTCCTCGCGAACCACCACGGTTTTCTCGCGCGCGGCGGTCTCATGCTCCCGGGCCGTGAGCCCGGCCTCTCGGGCCCGGACACGATCTTCCCGGGAGGACCTTTCCTTCTCCCGCGCCTCCATCTCGGACCGGGCGTAGGGGGCCTTGTCGGCGGCGGATTTGGCGGCGCCCTCCAGTTGGACGCCGCGCCTCTCTGCAGCCTCAATCTCCAGCCGGCGGGTCGCCACGAAGATCTCGGTGGCACTACCCGTCCGTTCTCGAGACCCGCCCGGACCCGGGCAGACTCCCGCCGGTCTCGACGAGCTGCCACCTAAACTTGGCTGGCGGCGATCGCCATCTGCTCCAACACGGAATGTAGCGTCGCGTGTCCGCGCGCCGCTCCTGTTCGCCGGGCAGCCAAAACTACAAGGGCCCGCTTCCTCCTCGCGGGAGACAACTGGGCCTTGGCATCCCCCTCTTCTTCGGCAGTAGGGACATCAATCAATTCCACGACGGCCTGCTCCAGCATGGCCACCGCAGCCTCCATGCTCACTACCCCACATGCTGTAACCACGATGGTGGCCTCGGTCCACCCAAGGTCCGCACAGCTCCAGGAGGTGGCGGCCAGGACGACGGCCGCCGAGGCAACATTCTTGGCCTTTTTGGCCACCGGCAATCCTAGGTGGGCCCCGCATCTCCTCGTTTTGCCCAAGACGTGGCCCTGTTCCTACCTGGAGCAGGCCCCGGCTGAGCAACAGGGCCAGGGGCCACTGTCGGAGAAACGAGACAGGGGGTCCCACGTATCCCGGGGTCGTGTGGGTCTTCTACCACGTCAGCTACTCCGGGGCCCACATTCTGCACAACTGGCGGCCGGCTACGGCCGGCTCTCCCGCTAAGTGCCCAGGGCCCGAGCGCTATCCGGGCCCGGGTGCACCACCCCGTGCCCAGGTGCGTCTTCCCCGGGTGTGCCACCCTGTGCCCGGGTGCGTCCACCCCGTGCCCGGGTGCGCCTCGCCCGGGTGCGCCACCCCGCGCCCGGGTGCGTCTTCCTTGGGCCCGTGTTCCGGGGACATTGCCCGGTCCCGGGACCCACACGCACGGTCCCGGGGCGCGTTCCCTGGGAGCGCACCAACTCTCCAACTACCTGCATTAATGACGAGGCGACAGGGCCTGTCGCCCCTGTCGCCTGCTCTGCCACGCATGGGCGTCTCCTGATGGCCCCCTGTGGACGCATGCCTGTGCAATGGACACATGCTTATGTAGTCAGAGGCTTTTTTACTTCGGCGGCGACGGCGTGTGCCATCACATCCTCACGTCTCGATGACTTAGCCGCCTGGAGCAGACCTACTCCGGTATGGGCGTAGCAGGCGGACGTGTGTAACAGGAGAAGTCTCCAGTGAAGCTCTCTCATATATATTTGGCACTATGGACTCCCCTTGCACTATAAAAGGAGGATCCATGCCACGTTTTAAAAGGACGGAACCTCGAGTGCTTGCTCTCTGGTTCTCCCCGGTCTCCCTGGCTCTCTCTCGCTCTCGATCTCTGACTCTAGCTCACTATCTCACTACTGTTCCTCTTCTTCTCCAAGTCTGGCTTCCGGTAGAACGGCCGGAGCCGGTGAACTCCTTGTAACAGCATATCACATTCATCTCCACATAGCAAAACACATACAGGAGTAGGGTATTACGCCTCCGTGCGGCCCGAACCTGTCTAATCCTCCTGTCTTCATCGTGTGCCTTCTCTCTTACGAACCGTCTATCATCCACCGGCCGCCGCATTCGCCTGAGAACAACTCCCCTGGCCGAACCTCAAAGGGGGGTCTCCAGACTTCCCGCCGTCGGGGTTTCATCCTTCGACACATACCCTTCGAGATCATATCTCGAAGTATGGCTTCGGTCATGGTGGAGGAACCAAGATTTCGATCATTACTATCAACATCCGAGTCAACGTTCTTCGACCTTGAGTGTTTGCTCGGCTTCTTGGAAGACTTAACCATGGCGAAATAGCAAGAGGATGAATGGGAAATAAAAAGTAGAGAGCTATGGCGAAATGAAGGAATTTCGAACAGCAAGAGGGCGAAATAGAACGGTGGCGAGTGTGAGAGTAAAGCCTCGCCCCCCTTTATATGGGGGGGGGGCAAGGTGGCTGGTGGTCGTGCTCTGGCACAGACATCGAGGCGACACGACGGTCGAGGAGGCATATTGATTAAAAAATATTCGCTCAAGTAACAAAAATAGATAGTAAATAGTTAATTAAGCTAAAATTAAACAATAAAAATAGTAACCTAAAAAGATAAATAAATAAAGGAGTAACAAAATAATGTATAAGTAAGGGAATAGCAACAAAAAATAAAATAAAAATAATAACAAAAAATAGTAGTAAATTAAAAATGAAATATATATTTAATAGTTTATGTTGTTATAAAACAAACAAGGAATAAGCGTGTGGCAATGAGAGAATATAATGAAATGGTGAAGGAGAAAACCAAGTTTCAACCGAAAAGGGGATGACGAGATCCTGCAGATTCTAAGACACGGCTTCGGCCGAAAAGAGTTTTCACCCTTATCCGTGAGGAGCTTGTTGGAGCAGGACCAGGCGCCATATCCCCAATTCGACCGATATTTGGACAAATACTAACAATCTTGCTTGCTAGGTACAGGGGGAACAAGAGTCATTCGGTCCATTAGAAGGAGAGAACATTTCGCCAAGATGGAGGTCGAGAACATTTCCCCTTCAAAGGAGGAGAAATATCAAGGCCGAAGACGAACCTTAGGACACACGCCAAGGATGGAATATTCTCCCATGTGGTGTGAGGACTGATCTGGACCACTTCAGACAGCTATCCCTGAGGGGACCGTAAACCTAGTGTGTAATGTTTAAATTGCCCCTAGGGTTAGCGGTTCCCCGGGGTATTTCTGTAATCTCATTGTACGGCCCCTAAGCTATAAAAGACGGGCAAGTCTCATTATAAAGGACATAAAATATTTGAGTAAACAGTGCTTTGAGTGCATTTAGCTCCCAGATTACATTTTGCAAGGATAAATGGGAGAAAAAATTTTCTCCGCTTATCCCTTTTTTTTGTTCGTGACTGAAGGTCACAACACTTTGCAGCAATCCAAACGCAGATGCTTGAGAGATGTCAGGTTCACCGAATTCTCCGGCAATCTGTCCCAGTTGCAGCAAGCCAGTTCGAGGGTTGTCAGTGAAGTAAGCTGCTCCAGGATATCTTCTCCCCTCATCTCCTCCGATTCGTCGATTCTAAGGCTCCATAGGGATGAGCAGCCTTGTGCTGACAGCAGCTATGGAACAAGAGGTATGTCATCAATGGTGAGGCCATGAAGACTTGGCACTTTCTCGTCTTCTCCAAGAGCCCTAAGCTTCGGACATTTGGCAATGGTGAGGTGTTGCAGTCTTCTGAGATGGTTCAGGCCTTGCACGTGAGCAAACTGGATGCAGTCTTCAATGGAGAGATCAGAGAGCATTTCCAGAGACATCATCACCTCACAAGGGATTGATGTGAGAAAGGGAAGACACCTGAGGTTCAAGCTAGCTAGGGATGTAGAGCCTCTCTGGGAATTGTGCAGGACTGTGTCTGTGACAAAGCAGTATGAGATACTGAGCCTATCAAACACTGATGCAGGAGGTGTAAACTGGGAGTAATCTTCCTCTCTTACATGGCCACGGATAAGCTCACCAGGCAAGCTACTGTCAGCGCCGCACCGAAGGCCACGCCTACGCCCGGGCCTGCTCCCGTGCCCACGCCCGCGCCCAGGCCTGCTCCCATGCCCGTGCCCGTGCCCGTGCCCTGCGCCCGGGACCTCGCCCGCGCCTGCGTCCGCGCCCGCGCCTGCGCAGCGAGAAGTAGAGGAAAAACGGAGAGATGCGATTTTGTGCCGCCCTAACTTAGCAGCGATTTTCTGATGCATATTTCGAATATAAATAGCAAGTACATGGATGGATACATGTTGCACGATCCTCCCAACTGGGCCGCGCCACGACGGCCGAAGGAATGCGCACGATGCCCCTAGGACTCGGATGAAACTCCCGCACGAACGCAGCATGCGTCAGAGCCACGATATATGCGCACGATCACCACAACGGAATCGTGTGCTAGGAAACAGGAAAGTGGAGCAGAAATAGGAGATGGCGCTAGGATTAATCTCAACAGCTACCACATCTGCCAAAGATGTCACACAAGATTTTGTCAAACCTATCAGGCTGCTAACCAGTGAACCTGTCAATTTCTACCACTTCGCTTGCAGTAATATTCAGCGATGGATTAATTTGAGTAGCTTGATCAACAAAGAGTGATCTTATGATGTTCACGTTTTTCCCTACATGTCACCACAAGGGCCCTACACTGCTGAATGTGTATGTTCTCCAGCAGTCTGTCCGCGAGTATTGGCAATCTTCTCAGTTTGGGAAGACCAATGAGCCTAAGACGACGAAGACAAAACAGAAAGCTCGCCTATTTCCGGAAGGGCTTTATTTACAGTACAAAATACTAGTAATAGGAAGGTAATAGTATAGATGAAATCCGTCCGTTTATTTGAATGGGCATTTTAGTAAATAACGTGTTAATTATAAAAATTACCACATTGCCACTGAGGGTATTTTAGTCCAGAAAAATATTTGTATTCATCGATTTTGAGGTTGACGCCTGTTAGCGAGGTCAATGCTGACGCCGTTTGTTGGCAGCGATCGAGGGCAGCAGACGGCGACTTCGCCGCGACGTCGACGCGGACACGAGCTATTCTCACACAGCGACGCTGAAGCCGACGCCATCTCTGCACACACCGCAGCCCCTCCGCCGACGCCGTCTATTGGCAGCGATCGAGGGCACCAGAGCAGCGATCAAGGGCAGCAGACGGCGACTTCGCAGTGACGTCGATGCAGACGCGAGTTATTCTCACACAGCGACGCCGAAGCTGATGCCATCTCTGCGCGCACCGCAGCCCCTCCCTTCCATCTCTCCGTGCGCCGCGTGCTGCCGCCCATCCCACATGTCGCGAGGAGGGCTGGCCTTCCTGTCTTCTCGCTAGGAGCACGCGGCTGCCGCGACCTAGCCGTCCCTTCAGCAGGAGCACAATCCGACATCCTTGCCATCGAGAGTGTCGTCATCTAGGTATGTACAGAGGACTGGACATTTGTGTGTGGTCACGTTCATGGTTTTTTGGTTGTGTGATGAAGCAAAAAATCGTTATAAACAGAAGCAACCTCCAGAATTAAGTATTTTGAATAATTTATTTGTTTGTAGGAGAGTACATCCGTTAATTGTTCAAGATGATTAAATAGTAGGTTAACCTAGGTCATAAAGCCGGCATATAACAGTCTCTTGTTTAAATTCAGACTACTTTGCAAATAGGAAAATCCTCTAATATATTTCAAATAGGAAGTAAGTCCACTAGTGATGCTAAAATATTCTACAATGCTTATGGTGTGTGATGTGTCCAGTGCTGTATCTAGTCTATTTTCGCATTCGCTTTGTAGTGTTTCGGTAGTACTTCTGTCATTATCATATTTTTAGTTACTAATAGCATCAGTGGGCATAGTTGTGTTGTTTTTTCAATTTATGTTAGCAATGGGGTAATTGAGACGTAATATTTTTCAATTTCAGTTGAGCATCATGGCTGACGATGAGTATGTTATCCAGGAGGAACTGGAAGAGTATAATGTCGTTGCAAATTAGACATTTATGAGTGAGGAGGAATTCTATGAGTTCTACAATAATTATGCATATGAAAAAAGATTCAGCGTGAGGAGGAGCAATGTGAGATACAAGCCAAGGAACAAAGAGGTGATATGAAGGAGATTCGTCTGCTCGTGTGAAGGGTACAGATAAGCGAATAACTTTGGAAGGACCAATAAACAAAGGGAGCCACAAGCCCTGACCAGATGTGAATGTATGGCATGTCTTGATGTCCAGAAGAGTGAAAATTGCGGCATATGGTATGTAAAGGATTTTGTGGATGTCCACGAACATGCACTTGCAAAACCGGAGCATGTATTTGTTCTGCGTTTGCACTGTGGACTTAATGATCCATAGAAAGCTGAAGCAGTCGAGCCGGGGCTGGGTGGGCTCCGTCCTTGCCAGATAATGGACGTTATGGAGATGAGCCACGGTGGTTCTAAAGGGACTGGATTTCTTATGCAGGACCTGTATAACTTTTCTCGAGGTACAAGAAAAAAAGAATCGAAGGTAGCGACACCGAGTATGTTTTGAATCATATGGTAGCGATGAAACAACGGGATTCAAAGTTCTTTTTCAAATACAATATAGATGGAGAAGGGTAGCTATAGAATATATTCTGCTCAGATGCACAAACACAGATGGACTATGGTGCTTTGGGTGAGGTCGTCGTTTTTGACAGCACGTACCACGTGAACAAGTGCAATCTTCCATTCGTCCCTTTTATAGGGTTGACCATCGTCATATTGCAGTTATCTTTGGATGTGGTGTTGTTTTCGACAAGATTGTTCCATCATATGTGTGGTTGCTAGAAGCGTTTTTGGAGGCTATGCACCAGAAGCATCCAAACTCACTAATCATGGATGGGGACGTGGCGATGGCGAGAGTGATTGAAATTGTTATGCCTACGGCGGATTACGAGTTGTGCAGTTGGCACATAGAGCAGAACGTGGTCAAACGCTTCTATGGTCAGAAGCTCGGTGGTTTCAGATTGCTCATCTACCAGGTGATGGAAGTTGATGAATTTGAAAGATGTTGGGTGGAGTTTGGGGTGACTTATAACATCACAGAGGATAACCTATGGATATGTAGAATATATGAACTTAGAACGAAGCGGGCTGCAGCATACACAAATAGGAGACATTTTTTGGGCATGAAGAGCAATCAATGCAGCGAGAGCCTGAACTCAAGGCTTCATAAGCATCTAGACTGGATGTTGACACTAGTTGATTTAGTGGCGCACTACGAGTTTTGCTTGTCATGCATCCGCAGGAGAGAGGTTGAGCTTGATGCGAAAGCCTTGGCTTCTGTTCCGTTCACTTATTTAGCAGCCGATATTCTTGAGAAAAGAGCTACACGTATTTTCACACCAAAGATGTTCCGGAATGTGAAATACCAGATTAGGAGACTATCTAAATGGTCCGTCATGGAGGTAACGTTCCATGATGCTTCTTGGAGGTATGAAGTAGCATCTACTGCTGATAACAAAAGTTTGTTTCATGTGACATGTACTTTTGATGTGTCTTCATTGGTGCATGCTAGTTGCCAATGTCGAATGATGGAGTGCTACGGCTTTCCATGTGTACATATTTTCAGTATTCTCAAGTATAACAATATAGACACCATCCCTCCATGCTGTGTTTCTACTAGATGGACAATGAATGCCAAGAGTGCATACCCAATAGACGTGGTTACAAACACGCAGGTGTAGACTGCATAGATGCAACGTTTTCATGCCCTCTGTAACTTGGCTAGTCGTGCCTTGTTCAAAGCTTCATGGAGCATGGAGGAAACGGAGACGGCTATACAGTTCTTTTATGGTATTATAAACAAAGAAATAGAGAACCATGAAGGCAAACATGAGACCTCATTTGGTCCTTTGCCTACACACTTTTCAGGGGCCAATCGTCCTTTCGCGGGCAAAGTACTTGATCCAAGAAAGATTATTACTAAAGGTGCTCCTCGTTCAGATTCGAGGTGGAAGGCAACCCATAAATCGTGGAGCTTGAAATAAGTAGAAGATTTTAGGTACCTCCAATTGCTTTCTGCTATCTTTCTTATGGTTGATCCAACATATGTCTAGTTGGCTTACCCTTGTACTGATATCAGCTTGGTTTACACTTTGTAGGGAAATGACATTGTCGAAAGTGATTGTGATGGGTAGGTATACAAGCCTTGAAGTGTGTTTCCTTGATCTATTTGTTTTGAGATTACCGGACTTGTTCTTGCTAGTTGTGCATCCCTATGAAATTCATACATAATCATATTTTGTCAACATGCAGGAACTGAAGATTGCAAGCTTCAATGCCATTTGCCATAATCCATTCAAGAAGAGTATTTTCAATAAAGTCAGTACTTGGTCAGGTCATATTCAGAAGGGTTTTCGGTGTTTTTTTCCCATGATAGCCTATAGAAAAGTTTAGAGAACATATGTGCAGCATCTAAATTTTTATATTGTGCTTTTATTGTAGCCACAATAATTTAGTAACTTCAGTGAGAAATTGATATTTTATTTGTTTCAGTGAGAAATTATGCTTTTATTTGTTTCGGTCTTCTTGCCATCTACCCTCCAAAATAACACATTAAAATAAAGAATATTCTATTGTAAACATGACAGACTCTTAACTTTTCCTAAAATTTTAAAAACTTAGACAGTACTCCGCATGGTTCAATGGTCTGGACTGTCCTTACCATGTTCGGACAGTCTGAACCGTGTATATCCCCTTACGCCTGGTTCAACGGTCAGGACCGTCCTGACTGCGGTTGGACGGTCCGCATGTTAACCTAATTTTTTTTACCTAGCCCAACTCATTCAGAAAATATTTCTATTTTAGAAACATGTTACGTATCTATAAAAACATGTTATACATACTAGTTCCCAACCATAAAGTTCTACCTAAACGTTGAGGACCGTCCACTCCAACGCCTGGGATGACACATGGGGCCCACTTGATATCGTGTCGATCTATCGGTCTTCTTGCCATCTACCCTCCAAAATAACATATTAAAATAAAGAATATGCTATTGCAAATACTATAGACTCTTTAGTTTTCCAAAAATTTTAAAAACTTAGACAGTACTTCACGTGGTTCAACGGTCTAGACTGTGTGTTCGATGTTTGATGTTGTGTCAACATTTTGGACCGTCCTCATAATTGCCGGACGGTCTGGACTATGTATTTCCAGTTTTGTTGCTGGTTCAACGTTCTGGACCATCCTAATAAGGTCAGTAGGTCCGGACCGTCTAGACCGAGGTCAGACGGTACAAATACTAGGGCAACGACCATCCCACTCCCACACATCTTCCCCTATTTATAGTACCTACTATAAATACTATAGAATCTTTAGTTTTTACTAAATTTAGAAATATTAGACATATTTCTCATTTGGTTCAATGGTCCGAACTGTCCTCGACACTCCATACCGGACGGTCCGAACTATGATTGCTCGTTAATTGCTGGTAATACGGTCAGGATGGTCCGGACCGAGGTCGGCCAGTAAATCCTACCTCTGTCCGCATGGAGAAGTATGGACCCTGACCTATGACACACAGTCCTTATACCAGTCCATTTTATAACATAAACACAGTAAGGTGCACTGCTAAACATTTAAAGAGATAAAAAGTTTTAGTAAGGTTTATCAATCCATTTCCTCCCAACTGGGGAAGGTAATTCCTTCAGCCTTGACCAATCAAAAGGGATATAGGTTTCCACTTATAAACCGATACAAGACATGAAAAATGAAAGCAACAGTTGGCATTTCGTCTCAGCCCATCATATACTACAAATCATATGTATAGTTCTCGACAATGTCGCTTGACTTGTAACCTGGACTTCCTTCCTCTTGGTTCCATGGATAGTTTACCAATTTGACAGCTAGTTTGAGCCTAAAATTGATCATATCCTTCTGTGCAGTAGCAAGAAAATGTTTGTTAGGGGAAATTGAACATATTTCATGGGTTTCTACATGAATTCTTCACAAGTAGGGAAGCATATTACCTGTGTAAAGAATGGATTTATTCTATTTCCTGTCCAATATTCTATGTACTTCAACGTGAATAGGCCACATGAACACCCGTTGTGCTGCATTTTATTCTTGATGCATTCTTGAATAGGCCATTCTGTAACATTGCCGTCCTTCCACTTCTCGGATTTGAACCAATTTTTCTTGTTGAAACGGTTCTGCAATCCTAGCAACTATTTACGACAATTATTAGCAATAAGGTCAAACATTGTTAAATGTAATTAGATTAGTATGATGTGTATAGTAATATCCCACCATTTTTTTAAGCTCAGGGCGGTGGGAGGTAGGACCCGTCGAGTCTAGTACCTGTATCGCATGTTTACGGTCGTTGACAACCACTAGGTAGCAGTGTTTGTTTGTAATATTAATGGGATAGAAGACCTAAATAGAGTGATTCATAAGGTGATGTCATATCCATAAACCTTAAATCATAGGAACTAATGCAAACCGTACCATATCATGCTCCAGATAACTTCTCATCTATCTCACTTGGAAGTTGTTTTCATCTCTGTCCTGTACGAAATACATGGCATCTGCACCTATCATTTCAGTCATGTATGTTGTCTCTAGGTAGACAGCTCCATCTTCCCTGTATTGTATACTTGGTGTAGCCCTTAGTATACGGATGTATGCATTCATGACCTGTACTTGCAAGTTATAATCAACCAGAGTAGATATTCATGCCGAAACAGGCTATCTCACATATATGGACATACCTCGCCATCCAAGAAACCTTTAGGATTGAGTAGGCAATCCAAATTGCGTTTTGTTGCAACGTAAAAGCCGATACGAACTAACGTTTTATCCTTGGGCATGGAACTGATGTACTCTATAGTTGGCATGTCTTCATTGTTGCAAATATAATCTGCACGAGGAAGTCTTACATCAAACCTTTGTAAGAAATCAAAGAGGAAAATGACCATAGAGCCAATGAGTACCTATGCTGGTTATTTCCGTCAGTTCTTGCTCCTTTGGTACGTCAATAATTTGGACACCATCTGTTTTTTTGACCTCCTTTTTTCGTTTACGCTTCTTAGACTTTCCATATTCATAGTTAAAATCTGCATTTGTTTGTTGGATCGGTTTGGATTCCCGTCCATATGGAGGCCTCACTCGGTCGGTGATGTTCCCATTGATGCTCGCTTTTTTGCTTTTGCGATTAACCTGTTGCACACATGTTGTTAGCTCGTGAAAAATTGCATTGTTGCATATGATGGAAAGAAATAATATGAGAAGCATGGCTTCACCTTTGTGTCTGGCGCTTCATTAACTTCGTATATTTCAGAAGGCTTGTCGTGGTTAAGTCCACCGTCAACATTTTTGGTCGCACCTGACATTCCGAGGTCATCGGTCATGGCATTTTTCTGTCGCCTCAAGTTCTGCGTAGTGAAATACAAAAAATGTTAGTTATGCTTGTATGTTAATGTAGCTATTTCTTGCCTTGTTATTGCGGTCTTACATGGATTTCCTCTATGAATGTATCCAATTTACGGTTAAATTCTGCTAGGTCATTGTTGTATTTTGTTTCTAGAACCACATATTTATACTTTAGGTCTTCTAGTTCCTGCATATGATTGAAATCAAAAAGATTGATCTATATATATATATGTGTGTGTGTGTGTGTGTGTGTGTGTGTGTGTGTGTATATATATAACTTTATAATTCTACTCTCTGTTGTTCCTATGTTGAACTCTTGTGGAGCCGTATTACATTCGTGGTCTGGTCGTGGTTTGTTGACTTCAGGATTCCTGAGTTCTTCAACAATCAATTACATATTTAATACAATTCGATTATTTAACATTCAACGTGGATATACATGTATGTCTTCAAAAATTAAATAGTCCAAAAGAGTGCTTACCATCCATGTCCAAATTGATGGAGGCGTGCATATTTGCCTTGTTGTTGTGCTCCTTTTTCATCCCAATACTGCATAAGTGGCTCCTCATATCCAGGATAACGTAATATAGGGTATATATCAGAGATAGACACCTTTTCCCAGAACCAAACCTGCATAGTTTCATGATTATTATCGCAATAATTGTTATGAGTTGTTGTCACATATTTCAGGATACAATCTACGTACCTATAAAAGAGCTTGACTACTTGCAAGATTAGTCGCACCTAACACATTGAACTCTCTTATTTTTCCAACCAAATCATTTAGAACAAGGCTAGACCAGTTGAGGTTCTTCATATTGTCAACATCCATGATGAGTCCAAGATATTTAGACTTGACATATGGCTGCAAGGTCGGGCACAAATAAAAGCCAATCAAGTAGAGAACAAAGACACGAACAAAGTCGTCGTCGTAGCTGTCGGTAGTGCTCAAAAACTCTTTCAATACAGAGGAACGAATTGTTGTGGCATCCTTCCATTTGTATTTTTGAACCAAACCCGGGGCATGTATCTTTGGTGGTGCCTTTATTTCATCACCTTTCGAGGGCAACCCAAGGATATATGCTACATCATCGATGCAAATTTTTAGCTTTTTTCCTCGGATGTTGAATTCTTCGGTATCAATGTCAAAGGTTTTTGCTATATCCTTGCATAAATCCCTACGCATATTCATATATTTTAGCTTAAGTAGAGATCCGAAGCCAGCTGTCTCAATAGCATTTTCTGTTCTTTGCAAAAATTGCTGATGATATTCACTAGAATGTTCTGCGAGCATCTTAGCGTTCCCTGATGTACAATAAATTACAGCAAGTTAGCATGGACATGTTAGTAATAGAAGGTTACATTTACAGAAAGAAGTCAGCCTAGAACTGATGATTGAGTATCTTACCGGGTTTTTTGATACACTTTTCTTTTTGAATGGTGGCTCATAATTTGCCTCTTTGGAGCATAACATCCTCAATCCATGTTGCAGCTGCGGCGATGTGGCTGCAAAGTGCAGGTGCAGCGGCGGCGACGGCGGCGTGGCTGCAAAGTGCAGGTGCGGCGACAGCGCGCATGGCTGCAGAGTGCACGTGCGGCGACGCGGCGACGGCGGCGTGGCTGCAGAGTGCAGGTGCGGCGATGGTGGCGTGGTGGAAGAGCGCAGTTGCAGGCAAAAAATCCCTGCAAACAATCCTGGCAGATCGCAGTTGAGGCCTGGATAGAACAACAGCATGGGCCTCCAGGGTCTTCTCCGTGGCTGCTCTATCTTCGGCAAACAATCCCTGCAAAAGCGGATTCCGCTTTCATTGCTATTGAAAGGTCCAGACCATCCTCACACCATATATCTCCACTGACTGGCTATGTCAACTGTCCGGACCGTCCGACGGTCCAGACGGTCCGGATGGTTTATTCCTGTCAGTTGCTCGGCTAAATGTCCGGACCGTCCTCAACACTTCCGGATGGTCTGCATTGTTAATTTCCCGTGACTTGCGGTTTCAATGGTCCGGATGACGTCTTGAGATGACACATGGGGCCCACTTTCTATCGCGCCTCTCTCTCGGTTCACCTGCCATCTACCCTCCACAGCCGATGTTAGGTTCATGAGGGCGGCCTATACAGACTAGCGGATGATGTCCTGGATGACACGTGGGGCCCACTTTCTATCACGTCGCTCTCTCGGTTCGCCTGCCATCTACCCTCCATAGCCAATGTTAGGTTCATGAGGGCGGCCTATAGAGATTAGCGGATAATGTCCTGGGATGACACGTGGGGCCTACTTTCTATTTCATTTCTCTCTTGGTTCGCCTGCCATCTACCCTCCATAGCTGATCTTAGGTTCATGAGGGTGGCCTATAGAGACTAGCGGATGACGTCCTAGGATGACACATGGGACCCACTTTCTATCGCGTCTCTCTCTCGGTTCACCTGCCATCTACCCTCCACAGCCGATGTTAGGTTCATGAGGGCGGCCTATAGAGACTAGCAGATGACGTCCTGGACGACACGTGGGGCCCACTTTCTATCATGTTTCTCTCTCGGTTAGCCTGCCCTCTACCCTCCATAGCCAATGTTAGGTTCATGAGGGCGGCCTATAGAGACATCCTAGGATGACACGTGGGGCCCACTCTCTATCGCATCTCTCTCTTGGTTCGCCTGCGATCTACCCTCCACAACCGATATTACGTTCATGAGGGCATCCTATAGAGACTAGCGGATGATGTCCTAGGATGACACGTAGGGTCCACTTCGCTCTATCGGTCTTCTTGCCATCTACCCTACAATTAAACAATATATTAAATTAAACAATAATCTACTGTAAATACAATAGACTATTTATTTTTACAAACATTTTAATAAATCAGTACAACGCGCGGTTAGGGTTCGAGCTCTAGGGTTCACGTGAGGCCGCCGAGATGTCGTGAAACCAAACATTGGCAGGCCTAGGCAATTCGACCTCAACTCCTAGAAGTAATCCATCGTTGACGTCAACTCCAGCAACTCCAGCAAGCACAACAACGCACGTGGGTCCAAAACCAATAGAGTTGCCGCTCAGAGATGACAAGCACACTCCACTCGTAAGTTGTTTCTGAAAGTTTGAATTAACATTTGGGCACATAACTAAAAGTCATGAATTAGTAGTTTGAAGTCATCTGTCAATCTATTATGGCTATATTACTGCATATTCACAGTTTCATCTTTGACACCTTTTCTGCTTCATAAAATTTTTGAGTAATGCAGGATGCTACACAGAGGGTAGAGATACCATACGAAGAAATCCCATTAGACAATAGTAGTGAAGATGTATGTCAGCGAAATGGGACAGGGGGTCCCACATGCCCTGGGGACGCGTGGGTCTTCGGCCACGGCAGATCCCCACGGGGCCATCTTTCCACCGGCCCCGGGCTCGTCCCCGGGGCGGCATCGCTCCATCGGCCCCGGGCTCGTCCCCGGGGCGTTATCACCATCGGCCCCGGGCCCGTCCCCGGGGTGTCGTCTATATCGACTCGGCCCCGGGGCCTCATTGGCCTCGGGCCCGTGCCTTGCCTCCGGGTGCCATCGACTCACTCCCTGCCCGGGGCCCACATGTCTGTCCCCGGCAGGCTCTGAACCAGCTCCCTGAATATTCGCATTAACGGTGAGGTGACAGGGCGCCTCCCGCCTGTCTCCCGGCTGGACAAGCGTGCGCCTTCATAATGCCCCCCTGTCAGCTGGCTCCCAAGACAGCTGAGGGCTCCGGTTTTCCACGGCCTGACAGACGACGAGACGGGCCAACCCGA
Source organism: Oryza meyeriana var. granulata (assembly GCA_003991445.1). Lineage (NCBI taxonomy): Eukaryota > Viridiplantae > Streptophyta > Magnoliopsida > Poales > Poaceae > Oryza > Oryza meyeriana. The sequence goes on along the minus strand of RYFJ01001270.1, from coordinate 209,607 downwards.
CAGCATCGTCACTGTTTGGCTGCCCGCAGCTAGCGAGGGATGCGGCATCTAGCTGCCCGCAGCTGGCAAGGGAGGCGGCATCTAGCCGCCTGCGGCTGACGTAGGAGGCGGCATCTAGCCGCGCCTCCGTAGCTACTGACGGCTGGGCGACGATGAGACGCGCCTCCGGGACGGCTCAGCAGACGGCCGAAGCGCGAAGGTCCATGACAAGACGTAGCATAGCCCTCTCTCTCTCTCTCTCTGACCACTGTTGCCTGACACTGTGGACTCCCCTGATTTTATAAAGGAGGATCCAAGCCACCGGTGAAAGGGCAGACTCAAGTGAGGACCTCTAACTCCCAGCTCTCAGCACCCGAGCTCATTCTCACACGGCTGTTCTTCTTCCTCAGCTCCGGCTGAGCTCACCCTGTAACCTCAATTCCACATTCATCCACCACAGAAAGCAAACCACACACAGGAGTAGGGTATTACGCTTCTGAGCGGCCCGAACCTGTATAAATCCTCCTGTCTTCCGTGCGTTGGTCAAGGTTCGGACGGTCCGTTCCCGAAACGGACGGTCCGAACCCCTCTGTCTCCCAGCTCGGGCCCCTGGTTCCCGAGCGCCGTTTCTTCCTTCGTTCGATCCTTCTTCCACCGGACGCCTCGTACACCTGAGAACTACTCCCCTGGCCGAATCTCAAAAGGGGGGTCTCCTGACTTCCCGCCGTCGAGGTTTCATCGTCCGACAGCTGGCGCGCCAGGTAGGGGGAGTTTCCTTTTCAGGTGGTACGCCGGCGCCCCCAACACCGGCGCACTCCATGGCAGGAGGCCACCGTCCACGGGACTCTGACGAGGAGTCCGGCGGCTTCACCCCGCCGGGTGGCGTTAGCCCGGTGGTAAGCCCACCGCCCTCCCCGTCTTCCAAGAGACGCGCAGCGCGAGCCAGGCGAGCTGAGCTCGCTCCTCGGCGACCTGGCAGCGCGGCGTCGGCCCCTTCTCTCTCGGAAGGAACCGGCAAGTGCCCCGCCGGGCCTGCCACGGCCTCATCTTTGAGGCGCGAGCGGAGGTGCCGCTCCACGGCGCGCCGCAACCTCGACTTCCAGCCAGCGTCACCACAGGGAGCTCTCCTGGCGGCGGAAGCCCTCCTGCGCCACCCCCCGGCATTTAACAGGGGCGGGGGCCGGGAGAGGCGCTGGCTCAACGAAGTCACCGACCTCGTAGGCGCGGCCCATCGCCAGGTCGCTGCCCACAGCAGCGCAGGGGCTAGGAGTGCCGACCGCGGGACGTCTAGCGCGGGCCGGCCCCCCGCCCCGAGTCAAAGCAGAGCCCGGAGCACGGCGCAGCGCGCCACGACTCCGGCAAACAGCGGCCACGGCGACCTCCGTGACCGGCTGAACTGGGGGCGGTCCGACGAGGACGCCCGGGTCACTATGGAGCGACAGCGCGAGCGGCGGGCAGACGCCACCACGCGTTCCGAGGTCCAGGCCTCCAGCTCGAACCTACTGACGGGAAACCGTCATCTGTTACCCGAGCCCGCTCTGTACGGCTCGGGTTGCCTGGCGCTCTCCCCAGGCCTCCGGCAGGTTCGCTGGCCGGCCAGGTTCCGGCCCAGCTTGCCGGAGAAGTATGACGGCTCCGTGGATCCCACGGAGTTCCTGCAAATATACACTACTGCCATCCTGGCGGCCGGAGGTGATGATCGAGTGATGGCGAACTACTTCCCCGTCGCTCTCAAAGCCCAGGCGCGCTCTTGGGTGATGAACCTCCCCGAGGGATCAGTCTACTCGTGGGAGGACCTCTGTCACCAGTTCGTGGCCAACTTCCAGGGCACCTTTCCGCGCCCTGGGACCGAGGCGGACCTCCATGCCCTACGCCAGGGCAGGGACGAGACGCTGAGGCACTTCCTACAGCGCTTCAGCCAGGTGTGCAATACTATCCCCCACATCACTCCTCACGCGGTCATCCATGCCTTTCGTTCGGGTGTGCGCGACAGGCGCATGCTCGAAAAGATGGGCACCCGCGACGTCCAGACTACGGCTGAGCTGTTCAAGCTCGCCGACCTCTGCGCCCGCAAGGAGGAGGCCCGGGCGTGGAACGAGCCGCGCCCCGAGGCCCCTGGCGAGGACCCCGAAGAATACGGTGAGTCGTCACGCTCCGCGGCATGTCGAGACAGGAGGAAGCGACAGAAGGAGAAGGCGGCCGCCGACGGCTTCGCCTTGGCTGTTGCGGGCGCCCCACGGCCCGACGACGCCCACGGGGACAACAGCACCGGCGAGCGGCCAAGGGCCGCACGCGTGCCGCCTTCACCGGCAGCGGCCCAGAAGTGGTGCGCCGTCCATGAGACGGATTCGCACGATCTCACGGAGTGCCGCACCGTCCAAAGCTTGGCCAAGCAGGTCAAGTACTTCCTGCAGGAGCCTTAGCAGGCCGAGCCCGGTCGGGACGATTCGGGCAGCCCGGCCGAAGGCAACGGATAGGCCGACCAACGGCCCAGCTCTGGGAAGCCCGAACCCAGGCCGCCTCGCCAAGGCGAGTGCGAGCCTTGGACGTGGCACCAGGAACAACCAAGCCCGGGCGTCCGGATCCCAGCATATATCAAATCGCATTATAGTCGGCCCCTCCCCGGGTCCCGGGGCCCCTTGCCCAACAAGGGCGTAGCTCGGGATCCGCTTGTTGGGCCCGGTACCGTGCAGCCCGAACCAGGGCAGCCTCGCCAAGGCGAGTGTGGGCCTAGGGACATAGCACTCAGGACAATATCAACATTTTTATAACCAGATGGGGACCGATAACCCGGATAGCTTCGCCCTGGCGAGAGCGTGTCTGGGAAGGGCGTCCCGACACTTTCCAAGCCCAGAGAGATCATCCCGATTCGTCCCTCATTACCGTCTACTCAGCCCGGGACCTTCCGGTCCCGGACACACATAAGGTACGACTGCCCGGACTCCATCGGACGCGATGGCCAGTCCGGGCGGTTCGTCCCGACTCAGGCGGGGCCTCCGGGTCCCGGTATGATAGTCCGGACCACGCCGCCCTGTCGAGCGCAAGTCCGGGTAGGCCGCTCCCGGTTGATCCGTTCCCGGTTGATCGGCTGCTCCCGGTCGAGGATCTTCTCCCGGTGTCAAGAGCTCGCACACTCGCAAGGGAAGCTGAGCCCGAGCACAGCCCCTGACAGGCCAGAACCAGAGAGCGTCCTCGCTGCCCTCGGTAGCGGGGCTCGTGCCCGCTCCTCACGCCGTGGCCTCAGGTCATGATACGCGAGTTGATGGTTGGGCACACACCAATAATATTCCGTAGGCGGCGACCGTGGCGCTCGTCGTACAGCGCCCCTCGCCCGGCAAACATATGGCCTGGGACTTACCTCCTGGGCCCGACTCTGAGGAGCCCGACCCGGGGCGGCATCGCCAAGGTGAACGCGCGCCTAGGAATGTGGCACCCGGAATGACCCTCACAGGACGAGAGTACCCGGACAGCGTCGCCTCGGCAAGGGCGGGTCCAGGGAAGTCGTCCCGATGTGGTCCATGTCCTTACCCAGGCCCCCATGCCCGGGCAAAGGTCGACCATACATATCAAGTCGCATTTCAGTCCGGGGCCCCTGGCCCCGGGCACATATTTGAGCCGAGGCACAGATTCCCGAATCCGCGCCCTAGGCCCGACACCGAGGTGCCGAACCAGGGCGGCCTCGCCAAGGCGAGTGCATGCCTAGGAACGCGACACCCGAAGTAGGGCGCGATAGCCCGGACAGCACCGCCCCGGCGAGAATACGTCCGGAAGGTCGTCTCACATCCCATATTCAAGCCCGGGCCCCCGGAACCCGGTTTATATCAAAACCATATTCTAGTCCGGGGCCCCCGGGTCCCGGACACATATCCTTCGCATGACAGCAGGGGCCCCCGGGCCCTGAGCACATGCCGGACTCGGGCTCGCGAGGGAAGCGAGTCCGAGCTCCATCCCCAGACACGGGACCCCGAGTGCCAGCAACCTCCGAACAACTCAATAAACCAAGGTACGAAAATATAAACATGATCATATACATATACAAATGCCTCTCTTTGTACAAGACAGGCAAAACCGGAGCGCAAGCACAAGCGAGGCCCGAAGATATCGTCGCACGAGGGGAGGTTACCGGTGTACTTCGCACTGAACCCCGGGCGGCGCCAGAAGGTCAACGCTCGGGGGCATGGAGGGCCCCTGGGCCCCGAAGGCGGCCGCGGATGGCGTCAGAAGGGAACCGGCGGCTCTCTCGAACTCTTCATCGACATCGGCTCCACAAGATGCTCGCCGCGGTTGAGGAACCCTGCCTCCGGGGCAGCGGGCTCGACCACGGCCTCCCGCGCCTCCCTCGCGAACCTCCGCGACTTCCTTGCACGCGGCGAACTCACACCCCCGAGACACGAGCCCGGCATCTTGGGCCCAGACGCTTTCCTCTCGGGAGAGTGTTTCTTTCTCCCGCGCCTCCGTCTCGGACCAGGCGTGGGAGTCCTCGTCGGCGGCAGGCTCGGTGGCGCCCTTCGATTGGACGACGCACCTGTCTGCTGCCGCGATCTCCGGCCGGAGGGTTGCTACGAAGAACTCGACGGCGGCGCCCGAGTCCCGGGCGTATATCCCATCTAAAGCAGCAAAGACGTCAAGCTCTACCAGCCCAGGATGAACCAGGCGGACCCAGCGTCCCCTCGTTTCTTCAAAGACGTGGCCCCGTTTCTGCCCGGAGCGGTTCCGGCCGAGCAACAGGGCCAGGGGCCACTATCGGCGAAATGGGACAGGGGGTCCCACATGCCCTGGGGACGCGTGGGTCTTTGGCCACGGCAGATCCCCGCGGGGCCATCTTTCCACCAGCCCCGGGCTCGTCCCCGGGGCGGCATCGCTCCATCGGCCCCGGGCTCGTCCCCGGGGCGTTATCACCATCGGCCCCGGGCCCGTCCCCGGGGCGTCGTCTATATCGGCTCGGCCCCGGAGCCTCATTGGCCTCGGGCCCGTGCCTTGCCTCCGGGGGCCATCGACTCACTCCCTGCCCGGGGCCCACACGTCGGTCCCCGGCAGGATCTGAACCAGCTCCCCGAATATTCGCATTAACGGTGAGGTGACAGGGCGCCTCCCGCCTGTCTCCCGGCTGGACAAGCGTGCGCCTTCATAATGCCCCCCTGTCAGCTGGCTCCCAAGACAGCTGAGGGCTCCGGTTTTCCACGGCCTGACAGACGACGAGATGGGCCAACCCGACAGCATCGTCACTGTCTGGCCACCCGCAGCTAGCGAGGGATGCGGCATCTAGCTGCCCGCAGCTGGCAAGGAAGGCGGCATCTAGCCGCCTGCGGCTGACGTAGGAGGCGGCATCTAGCCGCGCCTCCGTAGCTACTGACGGCTGGGCGACGATGAGATGCGCCTCCGGGACGGCTCAGCAGACGGCCGGAGCGCGGAGGTCCATGACAAGACGTAGCATAGCCCTCTCTCTCTCTCACCACTGTTGCCTGGCACTGTGGACTCCCCTGATTTTATAAAGGAGGATCCAAGCCACCGGTGAAAGGGCAGACTCAAGTGAGGACCTCTAACTCCCAGCTCTCAGCACCCGAGCTCATTCTCACACGGCTGTTCTTCTTCCTCGGCTCCGGCTGAGCTCACCCTGTAACCTCAATTCCACATTCATCCACCACAGAAAGCAAACCACACATAGGAGTAGGGTATTACGCTTCCGAGCGGCCTGAACCTGTATAAATCCTCCTGTCTTCCGTGCGTTGGTCAAGGTTCGGACGGTCTGTTCCTGAAACGGACGGTCCGAACCCCTCTGTCTCCCAGCTCAGGCCCCTGGTTCCCGAGCGCCGTTTCTTCCTTCGTTCGATCCTTCTTCCACCGGACGCCTCGTACACCTGAGAACTACTCCCCTGGCCGAATCTCAAAAGGGGGGTCTCCCGACTTCCCGCCGTCGAGGTTTCATCCTCCGACAATGTAAATGACCCAACTATCGAGGTCAATATACAACCTTTTTGCTATCCACCAGAGATTGGGAAAATGCCGGTAAGTAATAGGAGAAGAGCAAACATATTGGTTCGATATAATATCTAATTTGCATATATATACATATTGTAAATTAACTACATTGGGCTTATTTAGGTGTCTGATGCATTCTGTAACATACTTCAGACAATACATGCACTAGGCAACCGGGAACAAACACACTATCGTGCATTGAAATCGGTTCAGGACACTATTCTTCAGGGGCAACAAGAAACCATTAGTAGTATACATAACGTCGAAAAGGCAATCGTACAACTGGCAAACAAATCCCAGGTTAATATAATTGCATACTGTCGATGTTTTGTATCTGCAATAATAATATGGGGCTACTCGTGAGACCTAAACTTGATGGACTGCAAAGGAACACAAACAATTTATACTGGTTCAGGCCCTCGAGATGAGGTAATACTCTATGTCCAGTTGTGGTGTATTACCCTTGAGGTTTCTTTGGTGAGATTTTTGCTATACCCTCAGGGGACGCCCTGCCTTCCCTTATATACCAGGGGACAGGGTTACTGAGTAGAAATCCCAGTCGGACTCCGATTAAGGGATTTCCTTCTAGGAATACAACATTCCTGACTAGGACTATATCCTTCCCTTGTTGTACAAGGTTATGTATGCTAAGTTCTATTGTATTCCTAATTACAAGATTAGGCCCATCCTCTCTCTGAGTGGCCCAATAGCTTCTCATGAGGTACCCGGAGGCCCATGGCCTCCACACATACCTTGCCACTTGATATAATTGTAGTTTGTACCGTGAAACAGTCAAGTTGGACATGCAGGAAAAAGAAACTGCTCGGAAGCGAAACGATTCTGTACGGCGACAGATTTCTACATTGGCTAGCAGGGCACCACTGCCAATTGAAGAGAAAAGGCATGTCTACTACTAAGGCGGACAGTTTTAGTAGGTACGATTCAACAAAAAGGAGGCGAAGTGATCATATGACACCAGACGTAATAGGAGGTAATTATCAGTCTACTTGAAGTAAGATTTTAATGTCGCAGCAGCATTTAATGATGTGTATGTGCCTTTAAATGCAGAGTTTAGGTGCTTCCAGGATGAGATGGAGTTGGTTGAAAGGATCAACTTTGGCAATGAAGATGAAGGACACGTAATTGCCAAAATAGGAAAATCAGTTTTATATAAGAAAAGCATAAATAACACTTTAACTACAGACTACAATCACCACTCCTATGAGAAATGTCTCGATGACATAGTATGTTACTTTAATTCCCTTCTCGTATGTATATTCAATGTTATAATGAATACTGAATATTGTAATATATTTTCAGATTGTGGATGCACGCATCAATGACATGCGCGCTAAGGTCCCCGATTCTAAACGGTGGTGTGGCAAAACTTACCTAGAGAACACCTCGTTGCCCCAATTATTTGTGTTCAAATAGGTACAATGGACAGCCGACTTTGAAGGGGAGAGAAACGATATGCGCGCACTTGCAGTAAATTACATCAGTTATAAAATGGTACCAATACATTCCATTTAATTTTCTGTGATTGCATTTTCTATAGTTGCATTTTAAGAGATCCTTTCACAGATTTTCCTCCTCATGTGTTGGAACCATCACTGGTTTTTAGTGGTTATCAACACTGATAAGCGTGAGGTTCAGGTGTTAAACTCACTGAAATCATATGACGATGACATTTTTGAGGGAGTAGTCAAGATGGTGAGTTTCTATATCATGTTCACAGTTTGCATACACCAATTTTTTAAGTACCGAATAAAATTGGGACATGTGCCAGGTTGAAGGATTTGAGCATTATATGAAGTGTTTGACAGATGAAGATCTTCATGAATACAAATGGTGGCAAGATTTCAATGTGACGTTATGGAATATAAACATGCTGGAAGGTCTACCACAATAGGAAGACTGCACATCTTGTGGTTTGTTCATGTTGAAGTATATGGAGCACTGGAACAGTAACAGGCTAGTAAAAGGCTTCACACAACAGCTTATAGATGACTTTAGAAAAAAAGTTGGCGGCTATACTGTGCAACTCGAAGAATAACAAGGATAGGTCTTTTTTGTATAATCGAGCCTCTCCAGTAGTCTAGATATCACATATCAGCCTCTTTCTTGTAGTTTAGATCTTTTTACCTAGGCCAACTCATTTGTTCATTGAGAAATTGATTTTTTTTTTGTCTGGAACATTAACCATATTTTTTTCCATAATTTTTTGGAACCAGAAACGAATGCGGATACCGAGGAAACGAAAACGGAAATGAATATTATCGAATACATATACACGGGAATACAAAGAGAAAAAAAATACAATCACGGATATTTATTGGAAGATGAATACCCCATAGACCATGCTTCTAATATCAACGAAGAGATATAACTTGTTATTTTATACAAAATAATATAATAACAGTCCGGACCGTCCTCACAATATTCGGACGATCCGGACCTTGTATTTCTCCCTAGGCGTGGTCCAACTGTCAGGACCGCCCAGAAGTAGTGTAGATGGTTCAGACAGTTGTAATAGCTAGTAACGGCTAATACACAATCTGGACCGTCCGGAGCGAGTACGGACGGTCCGGACCGTAGACATAGCAAATGTCGCTCCGGACGGTCCGGACCGTAGACATAGCAAATGACGGGAGTTACTCGTCCCGGACCGTCCTCACGTGGTCAGGACGGCAAATACACGGACCGGACGGTCTGGACCGAGCGTGGATGGTCCAGACCATTGACATGATAAGTACCATGAAACACGGTCCGGACCCTCCGGAAACTCTTCGGACGGTCCGGACCATTAAACCACGCGAACTATTGTCTAATTTTAAAATTTTTGAAACATCAAAGAGTCTATAGTACATACAGTAGTATATTATTTAATTTAACATATTTTTTGGATCAAATAACTAGTTATATCTCTTGTTCATTTTAGAAGCACGGTCATGTCCATTGAACCACTATTATTGTTACCTCGCTGAACACGCTATTCCAATATTTTTATTTTAGAAACATGGTACGGCCTACACTGCTATAATAACATGTTATAGATACTAGTTCTAAACCATCAATTTTATTTTCAATGCTGAGGAATACTCGTTTAGTATGCTACTGTAAATATTATTTGCGTTGTTCAACAGTCCGGACCGTCCGGAACAAGTACGGACGGTCCGGACCGTAGATAGCAAACGACGGGAGTTACTCATCCCGGACCGTCCTCACGCGGTCAAGACGGCAAATACACAGACCGGACAGTCCGGACCGAGCGTGGACGGTCCGGACCGTTGACACGATAAGTATCATGAAACACAGTCCGGATCGTCCGGAAACTCTTCGGACAGCCCGAACCGTTGAACCATGTGAACTATTGTCTAATTTAAAATTTTTGAAACATCAAAGAGTCTATAATACATACAGTAGTATATTGTTTAATTTAAAATATTTTTTGGATCAAATAACTAGTTATATCTCTTGTTCATTTTAGAAGCACGGTCATATCCATTGAACCACTGTTATTGTTACCTAGCCAAAAACGCTATTCCAATATTTTTATTTTAGAAACATGGTACAGCCTACACTGCTATAATAACATGTTATAGATACTAGTTCCAAACCATCAATTTTATTTTCAACGTTGAGGAATACTCGTTTAGTATGCTACTGTAAATATTATTTGCGTTGTTCAACAGTCTGGACCGTTCGGAACAAGTACGAATGGTCCGGATCGTAGACAGCAAACGACGGGAGTTACTCATCCCGGACCGTCCTCACGAGGTCAGGACAGCAAATACACAGACCAGACAGTCCAGACCGTTGACACGATAAGTACCGTGAAGCACGGTCCGGACCGTCTGGAAATTCTTCGGATGGTCCAGACCGTTGAACTATGCTAACTATTGTCTAATTTTAAAATTTTTGAAAATCAAAGAGTCTATAGTACATACAGTTGTATATTGTTTAATTTAAAATATTTTTTGGATAAAATAACTAGTTATATCTCTTGTTGATTTTAGAAGCACGGTCATGTCCATTGAACCACTGATATTGTTACCTAGCCGAACACGCTATTCCTATATTTTTATTTTAGAAACATGGTACGGCCTACACTACTATAATAACATGTTATAGATACTAGTTCCAAACCATCAATTTTATTTTCAACGTTGAGGAATACTCATTTAGTACGCTATTGTAAATATTATTTGCGTTGTTCAACAGTTTGGACCATTCCTCACTGCCGGCGGTGCCTTTCGCCGCTAGTGGCACCGTGATCCTCTCGCCGTCTCCACCGCCACTGCCTTCTCCACCGCCGTGATACTCAGGTGAAATTGCTGGACATGAAATAATTTTTCTTCGTTAATGGCAATAATAGGGAGTAGGTTCTTGCATCAAGGGTCAAATTCAAGTCAATTAGATGCCTAGAACTTCTCTCTGTGATGCTGCTACTTACAAAGTATATATTGTAAACACTAACTAATCCATCAAGTTAAAAGTAGTCCATTGGAAGTTTTTAAAACATTTTGTAGCTTACGTCGGTGTCCCTGGGGAGTTCATCCTCTAAAAGGAATGCTATAGTTTATATATGCATTTGCAAGAATTATAGTTGTCCAATAGAAAAATTATATCCATCAAAAAGGAGATAATAACACACTAAAAGAAAGTCACCACTTAACTAACCAACCAAGAGATCAGGGGGACTTAGAAATAATGACCAAGATCAAATTTTAGTAAAATGATTCAATATTTGTTTGTATTTTAATAAATGTCCTTCTTTAGTTTAGGTAATAACTAGGTAACAAAGTTATTTCATTAACTTTTTGAATTTAGTACAATTGTCTTATTACGTCTTTTTGTCTTGGCAGGTTCATTATGGCTCGTGATAATAAGGGCAAACGAAAGGTTCAAGAGGGAAAGAAGGTCGGTGGCTCATCTAGATCTATCCACCATCGACTAGACACTTCCGATGATCCTGCTCCTATGATAGACACTTCGGCCTCTCGACCGCAGAGGCGCTCGACTCGTACTTCTCGGATATGTTACAATGAGGCTAGGATAGGAGAGCCAATTCCTTGCGAGTCCAGTGATGCCATGGCCAGTGATGCCACCGCTAGTGATGCCACCGCCAGTGATGACACTGCCAGTGATCAGATCTCAGAGGAGTAGGAGGGGTCACTAGTGCACCCAGACGACCTATTGGAGGCATGTGAAAGTCCATAGAGGAGCCCACAGAGGGATGATGCAGGGCCGTGCCCTCCTCATGTGGACTACACCCGTTACAAGGCAACAGGAATGCGCAAGCTGAGGTAGGTCCCAGAGGCTAATTGGTTCCCAACAACTAGAGATTCACATGGTACGCTTGGAAATATTCAACTGTGGATGAGGGTCCAGAAGGATATATACCTAGCCATGAGAGACAAGATGGGCCCAGGGCAGACTGGAATGAGTGAGCACCAGGAGTTACAGTGGACCAGTCTTAGTGCAGCCGCTGGAGGATTCGACGTACACAGTCTTTTCACAGCGTAGCTGGGCCTATCAAAGTTGGTAGTCAGGATGCATCGGTTCACACCTGATGAGGTCATTCAGATGTATGCATCCTTGTGGATTGACACAAATTGATCTGCTATCTCTTTTGTGTTCAAAGGGCAGAGGCATCATTATACTCAGGATGATCTTGCTGGATTGCTAGGGTTTGTGTCACATCCGACGAGGATTCATCTGTTGGCTTTTCCTTATGGGAGGCGGGATCCTGTGTTTCCTACAGACGATCAGGCACGTGTTTTCTTGCATGACAGTGAGGATGCATCTCGATCGCACAAGGAGTTGAGCCTAGCTGGCTCTGTTGTCCTTGCAGCGATCTGGTGGACCCTCATCGCGCACAAAGGTGCGAAGGAAGGAGTGATAGCAGTGATGCAGTGGGTCTTGTATCACCTGTTCAGTCGGCAGCACTTTGACATCGTCGATCTTTTGCTGGCAGAGATGGAGGATGTCATCTACAGTGCCATCGGACGTCAGTTACCGTATGGCCCCTACCTGTTCGCACTTCTTCGGACGGCAGAGTTGGTCGATATCGTCTCCTACAGGATGTTGCCGTGTACCATCAGTACTTACTCACCTGCTCCAGCGATAGATAGGATACACGAGGATAGGGCCCTCCTAGTGCGAGCAGCAAGCGTGCCAGTAGCAGGCGGTGCAAAGGAGGAGGCACCTAGGGTGGACATCCCAATCGTCCCCACCAATTTACGACGTCAGCGTTACAGTTCTCTACCGGTGGGCAGGGATTAGGTGGAGTCTAGCAGCTCTAGGAGTAGTGACTTTGAGTGCACAGTTCTTCGAGAGCTTGCGTTCACAGTTCGAGCGCCACACAGACTACGTTGCTCGCATGATACATGATGTGTGGGTGCAGGTATAGGATTTAAGAGAGGCTACAGGACTTCCACGCTCTGCTCCTCAGATGCCACGTGCATCCTCTGACAGGTTGTAATGATCGCATTTTTTTTCTTCTTGTGAAAAACTATTTTAATAAAAAGCTAAATTCAAAATTTGGCTCTTTAATCGATTTGGAATTTTTGTGCCATGTGAGATCTCAAGAAAATTCTTAAAAATATTCAAAACAGCCCTAGAACCTGTGTAGAAGCCACCTAAATTTTTGCAAAATTTTTTTAAACCCCATTTAAACCAGTTTCAAAAATCAAAACCTTCAAAAGTCTATTCAAATTCATCTCTGGAAAAAGATCAAGCTCTACTGTTCGAGTCGGGCCCCCTTCTCTCAATCTCGGCCTGCTCCTGTTTTCCTCTCAATCGGCCTGCTCGGCCCGCTGGCGCCGCGTGTCAGCCTCCCTCACCCCGCTCGCTGTCCCAGCCGCCCGATGCAGCCGCGTGGACGGCCGAGATCGACGCTGCTGCCCGACCCCGCCTGTCAGTCCCGTCGTCGACCTCACCATCTTCCTCCTCCAGACGCTCGCGTTCCCTCTGGAAGTCTCCCGAACTCGCTCCCTATGCTCTCTCTGTTCAGCACCTTACTGCCCGGTCGGCCTCTTCAAAACCTCACGGACATCATCATCCACCCCGCCGCCCGCCGCTCAGCGCGAAACATGCTCCGCCGTCGCCGCTGCAAGCTCGCGGTCAAAAAGCTAGCCGCCGCCGCTATCTCTCTCCACTCTCTCGGTGCCGAACCTCGGAGACAATGCGCACGCATGGGCGCCTCTTCCTATCACTTCGCCATCATTTCCCCGACCCATTTATGCCTCCGCCGGCCATGAGGCGAGCCACAGTAGGCTGGCGCCATTGATGCGCCTCGCCGATCGAGCTCGAGCTTATCTCCCCCGGCCTCCGCCCTCTCTCCGCTAGCGCCGGAGCTCTTCTATAAATGGAGCAGCCCTCCCCCTTCTTTCGGACACCAAGCAACAAGCCCCAGCAAGCCAAACACCGACAACCTCTCTCCACCGCCGCCATTAGAGCACTGACCGAGCTCCCACCGCTGCTACTGACCCCCGCTGACCAATCCACCACCGCCACCAAGTTCCCGGAGCCACATTGAACCTCCTCCGCCCTTCCCTCGCAGTCGATTAGCCCCTAAACCCGAAACGCCCAAATTCCACCACCGACGTCCGCCGTCGCCGCCGCACTGTAATCCACCGTAGACAAAGGTAAAACCAAATTAATTACCTCCCAGCTCCTTTCGGCCTCTGCCCTTCCCGCGCTTGCGCAGCCAAGAGCCACTCGGCTGCACCCGCGCCCTGCCACGCGCCACGCCCCGACCTCACACCCCGCGTGCACGCCGCGCAGACGCCTCGACCCGGGCCCTGTCGACCTTAGCCGAGCACAAGGCTGCCTGTGCCCTCCAGCCCGTGCCCCCCAGTCCGTGCCCCCAAACGCCGACATGTGGACCCCGCACGTCGGACCCGTCCCCTACCTCGCGCCTCTCTCTTTTCCCTCTCATCCCGGTCCCACCCGCCAGCCCCTGTTCCTCTCTCTTCCTCACTATAGCACCTGGACCCCACATGTCAGCCTCAGTGTTGCTCTCTCTCTCCTGACCCAAGGGACCCACTGTCAGCCTCTGAGCCTATTCCCTTTTATTTTCCTTTTTATTTCTTTTCTTTCCTAAAATAATTTTTTTACCCTTTTTATTTTCAGAAAATAGATCAAACTTCAAAAATTCATAACTTTTAAACCGTAGTTCCGTTTAAACCCATTCAACTCTCAAAATTTTTCTAAAATTGAGATCTACGCATTGGCACTATTAGTTGCATTAAATAGGTCCTGATTCTTGGTGTTTTGCTTGATTTCTTTTGCGTCGCATAGAGGCCGTTCCCGAGGAGTCACCAGAAGAGGACTTTGTCGAAGACCCGTAGGACCTCGAGCAAGGCAAGTCACCCTTCGACCATGTTGGACCCATGATTTAAAATATATTTTATTTCAAAAACTTGCATGAATAGGAACACGACTGTTTTCGGCCACAATTCGTAATCGAATTTGTTCAGCCTAACCTAACTGCTGCATTTTACCCGCCTTGATTAATTTGATGTCCTGTCCTTTGAAACCCTGTCATCTTGATGTTTGTACTTGGGTATGAATATCGATGACCCCTTTTTACCCAAAATAAAATACTACGAGGGGAAAAACTAGGGTTTTAATAAAACGATTTACAAATCCTCGACACCCTTGGTCGAGAGAATTTGCGAAATAAAATGATTTTGTGAAACCTGGTCATGGGTTGTCGCTGCCTGTGTGGCTCCGACTTCTCCGGACTTTTAAGGACCGTTTCCTTGAGGAATTGCACTGAGCATGTCACAGTGCGACCATACGGGTGGTATGGGACACCCTTGGCTAAGTAACTAGTGTTCCCAGGATGGTTGTCGATTGCTGATAAATGTGGGACTGGTTGGGTGCCAAGAGGGCGATATACCCCCGTCCCTGAGTACAGGAAATGAGTTTCTGGTACTTGGTTGAGTCTGAGCACCAATTTATAGGGTAGCGTGCTATCCTAGGAAGGCTTTGGAAAGGCCCTGTCGTGAACCTTCCCCACTGACGAGTGTGGGAAGTAAGCTCGCGTTGTGTGGGTAAAGCGTGCAATCTTTGCAAATATTAACTGAACTGTTCGAACAGCCGCGCCCACGGATATGGGCAATGTGAAGTGATTCCTCTAGCGTAGATTTTAATTTATAAATATCTGTGCAATTGTTTTGCGGGTTGGGAATCGTGACCAGAATCGGTCTGTGTGACTGATGGATGGCCTATGTGGCCTGAAACAGGCCTGTGTGACCCGGGGTGTCGGATGACACCGGAGTTAAGTTGTTTGAGTTAAATGTTAAGTTATGAGAACAAGAGAATCCACCTAAATGGAGGTACCAGAGGAAGGTACGCTCTGAAATTGGAAATTCGTGACAAGTCTCTGACTTGTGGAATAGGACGAGACGCGAGTCTCTTTCCGACTAACTTAATTATGGTGAGTTGTTGCAAAGCAACTCACGGAATGGATTGAAGCGTGAGCTTCTTTCCGACAACTTGAAGAGCACACTTAGAGTTTTGAAACCCCAAACCTTTTGAAAATCACTTTGCGAAAATAACATTGACCTTTCCTTGTTAAGCCTTGCATGCCACAATATTTCCGTTACTTGTTGAGTACCCCGTGTACTCAACCTTGCTAATTTACTCCCAGAAGCCTATGAAGATGAAGACCCGACTCTCAGCTAGTTCTACCAAGATCAAGTCGAGTACGAGGAGTTTTAGGGTTTCGGTCTAGGTCCCCAAGCCGTTGCTTGTGGGTATAGGGCTTCCCATGTATTTTTTTTCCGCTACATACTTTTGTACTGTATCGTTGCACGTCTCAGGTTCTGTCTGAGGTTGCAACTTATGTACAGACTATGTATAATAAATAAAGCAGGTTTGGCTGTGATCCACCGATGTCCTGTATGTACCAGCTAGTCTCCTAGGACTGGTACAGGTATTACAGGTAACAGCGTTCCTCTTCTGTTAACCTGTACGGGTTAGCGGGAGAGGAGCGTTACAGAGGTAGTACAGTAACCGTGCCCGGGCCGGCCCGGCACGGTTGGCCGTGGGCCATGCCAGCACGGCCCGAGTAGCCGTGCCGTGCCTGGGCCGGCGGTGCGGCACGGCGGGCCGGCACGGCACGGGGGCACGGGGCACGGGCATGGGGCACGGGCACGGGCACGTCGATAGGCGGCTAAGGGGGTGGCGCGCAGGCGGGAAGGCGGCGGCGGAGGGCGGTAGCAGGCGGCAGAGGCCAGGGAGGCGCGCGCCGGAGGCGGTGGCGGAGGAGACGGAGGAGGCCAAGGCGGCGGGACAAGGCGGAGGAGCCGAGGAGGCCGAGGCGGCGGGAGGAGGCGGAGGAGCCGAGGAGGCCGGGAGGAGGCCGAGGTGGCGGCGGGCGGCGGAGGGGGCGGCGCGCAGGCGGGGAGGCGGCGACGGAGGGCGGCGGAGGCCGGGGACGCCGGACGCATGGCGGCAGGCGTCGGTGGACCGGGCCGGCCCGGGCACGGTGGGCCGCTGACGGGCCATGCCGGCACAGCACGGCCCACGACCTCGGCGTGCCATGCCTGGGCCAAGGGGGGAGGCACGCGGGGCGGCACGGCACGGCCCGCTACAGGAACCGTGCCTACACGGGCCGTGCCGTAGCAGGCCGTGCCGGACCGTGCCTCGGGCCGTACCGGCCTGGTCCGCCCGTTTGGCCACCTATAAATGGCGTTACCAACAGTCAACTTAGGCTTGGTTCGATACTGCAGGTTAGGTTAGGCTACTTCCTCATCCTCCATAAGCATGATTTTCAAACGACTAAACGGTGTATTTTTTAAAAAAATTTCTATCTAAAAGTTTCTTAAAAATCATATTAATCTATTTTTATGTTTAAAATAATTAATTACTTAATTTTTCTGCAGTTTATGTGTGTCTTCATGTTTTAGACCAATCAAAGCATAGAAGAGCAACTTCTCGATTTGCATGCGCTAGCTAGCGAGCAGCGACGTATAAGTGAATCATGCATGTGCTAGCTAGCTGACGGTGCCACGGCACCCTGCCGCGCGACCGAGCTGGCTGAGCGGTGCCGCGGCGCCGTTCTGCAGGACCGAGGCTGTACCGCGGTGCCGCACGTTTGAGACGTGCCACCGCTACGGTGGCCTGCAGTGGTTTGCGCGTCACCGGAGAGCACGGTGACTGCATGGTATCGTGCGTTGGCGCGCGTTCAATGAGCATATTTCTGTAGTTCTCTTCTATTTATATATATATATACAAAACGTAGAAAAATAAATATTTTTAAATTTTTTCTGTAAACATGTAACAACCGGGAGGAGGAGGAGAGGCTCTACTGTTAATTTTAAATTATTTTAAGATCCATTTAGAGCATAGTACGTAATTTTACACAAAAGTTCAAACTCTTATGCTACCCTAAATATATACTCCATCTAGTAACAAATAAGTGGCGTTTGAAATGCGAACATATTTAAACTTTGATGATCATCAATTTCCATTCAATTAATTTGATGCAGCTTTTTGAAAATGATATGACTAAATTTGTTTTCGAAAATAGTTTCAGAATATTGTAACTTTGCTATACATGTTATAAGTTTTATTTTAGTAATTAATAATAAACAAGTGCATTGGCTACCGTGTGGTTGTTTAAAATATCACTTGTTTGTGACCGGAGGGAGCATTAATAATCTTAATTAGCCGGCATGACGAGGAGAAATAAAACATCAATTGTATCACATCGACTGGAATTCAGGCATGACGAGGAGAAATAAAGCATAATCTTAGTTAACTACTTGCAATTAGTGTCTGGTCAACTGGATGGACTTGAGAATTCAGACATGATATTATATATCAAGCAGCTGTCTGATCTGCGGAACCTGTATCACATCGACCAATACACAAATTGTAGCTACGCCAAACGCTTATGCATATTTTATCATGTAATTAATCTAGTTCCGTGATAGCCGGGTCGATGTCTCAATGATATACTCCGTACATTTTATAATAAATGATATCTCGTTTTATAATAAATGATATTGTTAACTTTTGACCCGATGTTTGACTATTCGTCTTATTTAAAACATTTAAGTAAGTGTGACTTATTTTGCTGTGATCTAGTAGTATGACTCATATTTTTATATTTATATTAACTTTTTAAATAAGACTAATGATTAAAAGTTATGATAAAAGTTACTGACGTTATTTATTAGAAACCGGAGTAAGTATATGACAGCAATAGCAGAAGTAGCAGCAGCTAGCGCTGCACACAACCCGGCTATGACGGAGCTTGCATGGTGTAAAAACACAAGAGCTGTGGACCTAGCATAACAGGAGCTGACGCCATGTGTGTATGTTAATTCTCAATAAGATTTGAATGATGATCTCTATATACATCCATCAACCATGGGCTTCAGCTACTAGAAAAACATCACATCACCTAATATTTAATTAATGTTTTTACTCTGTTGACGCATTGAGTGTAGAATAATTAGCAGTATTAAGCTTTAAGTTTACAATGATGTTTCAGGCAAATAACCTGGGACATTCAGTATTACCTCAGAATTTGTCACTTACTTAGCACCATCTCGAAAATTTGAAAAAAAAGGCACGATTATATTATTTATGTTATAACCACTGATTAAACTGGCATAAGCAGCAGATACTTGTTTCACGAAACGTCCATAAACCGCTGGGAATTGTTTTCATGGTTTATGCCTAGCCAAAAATCGTCATATTGATAGGCAGCCCAAAATGGTTCATTATATTGGTCACCATACGGGAAATATTTTTCTGACAGGTACCACTGTCGGGATGTCGCGTCGAGAAAAATACTTCAAGATTAGTTCTGTGTGGTGATCCTTTTTACCCAATCCCTTCATGAATAAACGGCAGAAGTATCTGGTTAGATGGCTTGTAGTGAGACATAAAAGGATGGAAATATCCATGTGAGTTGTAATCTCATATGAAGAGTGCTTAATGATCACTAATTCTAAAACGGAATTTAGGGATCTACTGATCGGAATTTGATAAAGCCATTGATGCTGTCTAGATCTCCTTCTTGGCCTCCTTGAGTGACGATGCAGGTGTTGGTGTAGTCATGGGAGCCTGGGTGCAACGTGTGGGATCGCCTTCTTGATGGCGAAGGCATTGCGGGCGATCAGCGTCCCTCCGTGCGGCGTCACCTGTAGGGAACCATGCTACGAGACACCCTCCAGTGATAGCTTATTAGGATCGATTATCTTTGGGTTTATCGAGAGAATATGAGAGTGGACAGATCATCATCACATCTATAAGGAATCTTTTCTTTTTATAACTCTACAGGAACTCAGGGCGACTCCAATTAGATAGGAATTGTGCCTTCATTAGGACGAATTTTTAAGATTGTGAGTATATGACCAGATGGACTAGGCCTCCATGCTAGGTACCAAGTCTCTCAGTTGTTAATAGATCAACCAACTATCCATGTACGTACTATCTAGGTAGGTAGAATCTATAACTGCAATAGAATGATTTTCATTATAATAATCGCAATGCTAAATTTAGAAAAGGGAGTATTATGGAAAAAGTGTACTCCGATACCCCGCCTAGACAAGTAGACATGTACCTAGTCATCCACTCAATGATAATAATGACCCAAAGTGCATACCCCAAAGGACCAAAGTTATGATATTTTACAAACATCTTGATTGTTCATAAATTCAAGTATAAGCTAACTCGTAGGAAAATGGCTAGCCACACACTTCTCATGTAAGCATTTGATATGACAATAGTAACTAGGGGGCAACTATGAAAATTTTTCTTAGTCGATTTAGTGCATGGAAACCCCGTCCTGTAGCTCCACAACTATGAGAGGTCTAATTGAGTGGCCTTTGATAACCCATTACTAGAAATATCTCAATTTTCGATCCACCTCTAATTCTTTTTTAAGATATGTTAGTAAATAACTGCCTTGATGATCTAAAGCTATCACTGGCACGTTTGCATATACGATCGTAAAGCACCTATTATTGTACTTTGTCTAGTAGTTGAAACATAAATAATTTATGTTCTTAAAAGCAAAAATTCTTAATTTTGGACCAAAATTTTGGGTTTATCGATGGGAAAAATACTAGTTTTGGATCTTTGAACTCTATAGTCTTTGCAAGCTTACAGTGAGATTATCTTTGGAGATCAAAGTGCATGTCATTTGGCATTATGCAATACTGATCTGTATGCATCTAGTTCGTGCTAGAGTTTACAATTGTAAATCACTGCCTTGCATTGTGCATGCTGTGTAGAGAACCTTGCATTCATTGTTATTACCACCGCGTTAAGACTCACATGTTGTAACACACTTTTGTAACACATAAAGAAGTGTGTTATAGGAAAATGCTATATATACCATTAAGTTGCACTCATTCTGCCTTCAAAATCTCCGTTGCATACGCCCATAGCAGTAGCTTCAGTTGTTGCAGTTGGAGAAGAGAATCCAGATGCTATTGTAGTTGGAGAAGAAAATTCAGATGACACGTTGTCCTGAATTTCTCTAGGCATGTTCGGAGGACATGTGCCTCAGACAGTGCTGATGGAAACTATATATTCCTCTACTTTGTATGATCGATGCACTACATCAGAAACTATTTTCGTCCCCTTGGACTACACAGTCAAATCCAAATATAGGCTGGCCTATTTTAACGTTAACAATGTTTATTAGAATAAAAGAAGGGAAACATGAACCTTGATTCTTTTCATAAGGAAAATGATAAACATGAACCTCCATGCCACAATAGTTGAATATATAATCCCTTTTGTGGTCAGATAATGTTTATTTTAGACTTTTGTATGCAATCTAGTTGAATATATAATAGTTGAAACCCTTTTGGAAGTATGACTTTTTATGTAACAGATTTGGTTATGTGGGTTGTCACATTATCTAAGTAAAATTTCATGAAAATATCTCACAGACTGCAAAATGGCCTCTTGTCAATTGCAGCTCAATGCTCAAACCAGCGTGCATTTTTTTTTCTTAACTGAGATGCTTTTGTTGTGAAATTTAATTGTTAAAAGACACAAGATCTAGTAATTGAAACATGTCTAAGTACTATCTTGATCAAGACATGATGAGTGCTAAAAAGTAGTACAATATAGCAACAATACGTGGGAATAAAAATCAAAGGAATAAAAATGCCATGCGGAATTATAAAGCACATCGACATGCATGATACAATGATATATATGGGGCTATAATTAAGAAGCAAATTAAATCTATCCTAAAATTTGTTAGTGATATGACCTAGAGGCAACATGGAGATGTTAAATATATCACATGCTATGTTTATAATATATTGATTTGTTCCTTGAAATAGACACTATCATTATTGATCAATGAGTATGTGACTTATTCATGAGACTCTTAATGTCAAATGTTGCTATTTCTAAATGATCCCTGATCATATATCATATGAGGAACAAATATGATTCTAATATCAGCATATATATTGATTAATGATCATATCTTATGGATCATGGTATGGAGATACCAAATCGATAATATGGACATATGTTAGTGAACATATGTTGGATAGACCCGCCATGAGATACTGCAGAGATTTTATGTGTCATCAGTTAGTCTCAAGTAGTGTTTATGTAGAGTCCTTACACTTGAGACCATCATGGTTCCCAACATACGTAGTAGCTTATTTTGGAACTACTAAACACTACTCCGTAACTGGGTAGTCATAAGAGTGGTCTTCGGGTTTGCTATGAAACATGTAGTGGGATATGAATGATCAAGATAGAATTTGCCCCTCCTTATGGGAGAGATATCTCTGGGCCCCTCGATGTAATGGATTATGGAAGTGCATGGCCATGCTACGGTGATTGAGGTGTCAATCACAAGTTTGTAATCCATCACAAGATCGAGAGAGTGATTGAGCTATTAAGAGGATGACACAAGTCTCGCCTTGAGCTCAATCGATATCGTGAGGCAAAGGGATTTTTACATAAGGACATTACAGGTTCAGCTGATATGATCTTTACGTATATCTTGGGGCTAATATGCCTTGCTAGAGGCCGCTATTAACAGGGTGACCAGAAAGGCGTTTCTGGGTCGCGACAAAATATACGTGAACCTATAGGGTCGCACACTTAATGAGTTGGAACACTTATTCGAATGTGATTCGAATATGGGCTCGATTCGGATAAAGATCCGAGTAGACTCTTACTGGGCCTCGGTCCACGAGGCCCGAGTAAGGAGGTCTATATATAGGGAGGGTTAGCCTCGAGCAAAACCCTAGCCGCCACCTTCCGAGCCAAACCCTAGCTGCTCACGACTAGCCGCTCCCGCCCGAGCACGCTTAACTTCGAAGTTTTAACGGGATCCGGTGCTTTGGTGCGGGTATAATCACATGTGAAATACTTACGCCACCGGTTGGTCTAGTGCTTTCTTGTTCGAGTGGGGTAGATGGCGCTGTACACTATTTTCGTGAGGGGAAAATCACAATTTTCGTGACGGTGCGTCAAGCACCGTCACGAAAATATGTTTTCGTGAGGGTTTTCGTTGCACCCTCACGAAAATTGTGATTTTCGTGAGGGTGCATCAAAAACCCTCACGAAAATTCGTCACCCTCACGAAAATAGCGTTTTCTGGTAGTGTACACGTACTCCTTCAAAATTTGCACCAGGATCACATATGTACAACGCCATTTAAAACAAATTAGCAAGTGTACATATATAAACAAATGAACCAGTATATATAAAGAGAACATTATGCGCCCAATTAATTAATTAAACACCATACATGCACACATCCTATAAACCATGCATATATATCAAGAATGACATATATATATATATATATATATAGCGTTGCATTACCATGCAATATATGGCTCATCAATGATATCGATTGGTGTGACGCCCGAGCCGAAGCTCCAAGTCTAGTTCCCTCTCCGGCAGCTCACCTGGCTGCTGCTCTGACCCTTCCGGTGCCCGCGACTCACCGGCACCGCGGCGCCCGACGCCCAGGTGCAAGCCCTGATCAGGAGTGGTGGTGGCCGCATCGAACAGGCTTAGCTCCCTCGGGCCAATGGCCGCTGCTCCATCCACTCCGGCCGCGCTGCCGTAGTACATGGCGAAGCTGCTACTGCTGCTGCCGCCGGCGCCACTGCTCACCACGGCCATCGACGACGGGGCGTACGCCTGACGGCGGTACTGGCTATAGCACTCGACGTTCCGGGACACCGACGTTATGCCGGTGGGCGTCGACGACGTGTCGCGGGCAGCGCCGGGCTTGGCGCGATCGCGGCGGTGGATGTTCATGTGCCCTCCAAGCGCCTGCGCCGTGGTAAACCCGCGCTTGCAGAACACGCACTCGTAGTACGGCCGGGTGCTGCTGCTGGTAGCAGCACCCATCGCCGGCGGCGACGACGACACGGACGCCGCTGCCGCCGCGTCATCTTCGTCCCCAGCCCCTGCCGCAGGCACCGCTGCATGATCGTCGTCCGTCCCAGGGGAGCTCACGTTCTCGTCGCCTCTTGAATCCGCCGCCATGGATTCCTTGTTGCTTCCAGTCTCCATGAGCTAATGAGCTGTAGCTACGACGATGACTGGATCGAAGGGTTTGAGGGCTGACCGAATGGGGATGGACGGGGTTAAAGAGGGCAGCATTGGTATTGTCAGCAAGTTTTGTGAATATATTAGAGACAAGAGATGGTACACACGGTTTTGACAACCAAGTTTTGGTGGGGACCTGCTCGGCCGGCCTTGGTGCCTAGCAGCTGCTTCACTATCCATATTAGACTAATATTACCGTGCCCTAGTTGTGCTTTCTCCTGCAATGAAATGAGCAATGCAGGTGCTTCACAAAGAAGTCTCCAATAACTTAATATTATAGTAAAGCTTTCGCGCGCTGTCATGATCAGTAGTAGGGGCAGGCTGGTTTTGTTGCACAGTACTCCCTCCGTTTGAAAATATAAACCGTATTAGGTTTCTACGCGGTCTTTCACATTATACTTTGATCATTACTTTCAATTATAACATGTTATTAACAGGTATAAAATTAATATTATATGAAAATAATTCAAATACGAATTTAGTGATTATACATGTATGACAATAAACGCATATATTTTTAGTTTAGTTATTAGTCAAAATTTTTAAATGTTGACTTTGCGGAAAATAAGTATGTCTTATATTTTCAAAAGGAGAGAGTATCACTACTATAGGAAGGGCCATTATTGCCGGTTGGGAAGGGCCATTAGTGCCGGGTCCCCAACCGGCACTGGAATCCCGGCACTTATGAGCCTCCCTCATCAGTGCCGGTTGTTTGCCCGGCACTGATCTGTGCCCCCAAACCAAAAAAAGGGAGGCTGGCTCGATGCATCGGCTTGATTTGCCGATGCTTCGAGCAGCCCCTCGAGATTCACATCGATATTGATTCAACTAAACTCACAACATCGCAAATCCACAACACAAGTACAGCCATACATCACCAGGATATTCGTCAAGTAAAATGAAGGTAAGGAAATGGATTGATGCTTGCCTTGGTCGACTCCTTGAACTTGTTGCCGTCTGTGAAAGGAGAGCTCCACCGGGTTGGCAGCAGCAGCCGCAGACGCCACCATGAACAGCCCATGGAGGCTAGATCCGGTGGCCTCCTAGCTCGTGGCTGTTGGATCGGCCCGCCGCTCGCCGGGATCGGAGAGAGAGGGAGACGCGAGAAGGGGAGGGGGCACCGCTTACCGGAGAACTAAGAGGGGGAAGGGGCGCCGTCGGATCTACCGTCATCTACATCGAATTAGGATCCGCCCATCCCTGCCCCTAGGGCGGCCTGGCATGCATCTCTGGCGGTGCCCGGAGAGCAGCCTCCACCACGGCCTCGGGAAGGTGAGGGAGCGGCCTCCATCGCCGGCATGGTGTCGAGGAGAAGTGAGAGAAAGGGAGAGGGAGAGACGATGGAGAGCGAGAGGGAGGGGGAGAGACTGAGTGAGAGCGATTTTTATTTCATTGGCTCGGCATGCAAGAGAGAAGGGGCAGAGGAGTTGATTTTTTCGGCTTGAGTCGGTCTCTTTTGTACCGGGTCATTATAAAAACTGACACTAATGATCCCCTTCTCAGTGCTAGTTGGTGGCATAAAGTGCCGGTTGTAGATCTAAACTGGCACTCATGACCCCTCATTAGTGCCAGTTGTTTCTGTACCAACAAATATGAGAGCGCAGATCCCCTATCAGTGCCGTGTTTTTCCTAACCGTTACTGATAGGACGGTACGAATATATTGTTCTGTAGTAGTGTATAATTTAGTTTGCATATGTTAAAGCTGCTAATTTGGTTTGTTGCCTGACCTAATTAGTAATATACTCTCTCAGGTCAAATATTTGACATTATGAGAACTAAATTTAGTTCTCCCATCGTCAAATATAAATGACCAGGAGGGAGTAATTGATAGAGCACTACATGCGACATGCGTGATGAGATTGTTTATTAGTAAGCTATGTGATATAGCTCATTACTTCCTCCGCCCCATCATTTTGTTACCTTTGTAGTTTAAATTTAAATTATAAATATAATAATATTATAGGACGAAGCTAGTAATTATTTGATACTCCTAAATCTATGTATTTTATCTATACCAAAGTTGAAAAGTTTAGATGGAAGCAAGATGCATGCCTAGCTTATGTATATCATGTTAGTTCACGTTTTACTTATATGCTACTTAATTACCGGCATTTCTGCGGATTTCTGTAGCATGTGCCATTTAACATGTCGATCGTATTTGTAATTTAGTCTTGTATATGTGTTTATTTGAAAAATAAATTTTGAATATGGGTACTACCACCTGTAAAATCTTTTGTTTTTCTATCTAAGCCTTGACGTGACAAAATAGCTGACCGATTCAGCGTATATATGCAGATCTTAGAGTATAATGAATATTGAGATTGTTTATATAACATGGATATAAACATTGAACAAATGTCACATGGGTTGGTTGATCTCTCGGCTAACAAATCTAGCCGGTCAATATGTGCAGACAATCTATGGGAAGGTACCAAGGTCGGAGGCACAATAACTATCTAATTGGATTCGCCCTGAGTTCCCACAGCTATATAAAAAGAAAGAACTCTCTGTGGATGCGATGATGATTTCTCCATTCTCGTAAACCCTAAGGCGACTGATCCTAGTAAGTTGTCGCTGGTGTTAGAGTGCGTAGCCTAGCCCATCAATATGGGCCATTCAAGTTACATTGAGCCTACACCATGTAGGCCCTATTGGAGACACAATTTTAGATCCTGGGCCTACACAACCCAAAAGATTAGTCAGATAGGTGAGAATCACCCCTATATTTTAAATTGTGCTCCTCCACCCACTATTACAAAAACCATTTTTCCCAACACCCTCCTTTATTTTTGCAAGCAGCCTAAAACAGATTTGCCTATGAAAATACATTAGGGGTCTCCGGTTATTGACCGCCCGTGAAAATCAATTTTCACGGACAGTCGTCTTAGGAGGGCTGCCTATGAAAATAGATTTATTTTCACAGGCGGCCCTCCTAAATGGGCCGCCTGCGAAAATTACTGGACGCTATAAAAAAGATGGAATCAGACTAGGCAGGCCACGGGGGCGCTAACGGCCACACATCTCCCCATACCCTCCTCTCTCTTGTTCAGAACTCCCCCATCTCCCCTCAACTCCTCACCTACGCTGCCGCCCTAGTGTCCACCATCCTTCCTCCATCCCCCACCCTCCCTAGTGCCTGTGGCCCTCCCTCCACCTCCATCCCCTAATGCGGCGAGCCTGGAGCTCGCTGAATCTAGCTACTTAGCGATGGCAATGACGACTACAGTGGTGGGCAGATCAAGGCAGCCTCGGCTTAGACAGCAGTGGCAAAGGAGAGAGGGCTGGCGGCGGTGAAGGAGTGATGGATCTGGCGGCTCAGCAATGGTGATGACGATGGCAGCGGTAGGCGGATCCAGGCGGCCTTAGCTTTGGTAGTGTCGGCGAAGGAAAGAGGGTTGGCAGCATTGAAGGAGCGACGGATCTGGTGACTTAGCGATGGCGACGATGATAGCGGTGGCGGGTGGATTTAGGTAGCCTCAGCTTCAGCGGCAGTGGCGACGGAGTGACGGATCTGGCAGCTTAGTGACTACGACGACGATGGGCGGCGACGGGAGGATCCAGGCAAACTTGGCTTCGGCGGCGGCAATAGCAAAGGAGAGAGGGATGGCGGCGGCGAAGGAGCGACGGATCTGGTGGCTCAGCGATGTCGGCAATGGCGGCGGGGGCGGATCCAGGTAGCCTTGGCTTCGGTCGGTGAGGTCATCACTAGCAGATCCACGCGATGTCGTCACCGGCCGGTGAGCACCCAAACCCTAGTTCATCTTCTTTTTTTTACGCCAAAAAATGTTTTCATAGGCGGGGGCTCTTTAGGGGTCCGCCTATGAAAATCAATTCTTGCAGGTGGGTGTAAGCCCGCCTTTCATAGGCCTTTACTTACAGGCAGGGCGTTCGGCCACCTGCAAAAATCAAATTTAGTCGCCTACACAAATTTTTTTTTTGTAGTAGTGACCATCAATTTCTTGATATGGGACTAAACCTAATAATCTTCCTTGTCACATATTAGGCCCAACAATCTCCTTTGTCAGATCAACCCATATGACCTCAAAGATATGTTTCTGAGTCTAACCCCCATGCGACCCGACAGACTTGTTCCAGGCTTCCCCACAACCGTGTGACCCTTGGAAATTGTTCTGGGTTTCTAAACCTAGGCTCTAATACCACTTGTTATAAAACTAGCACCGATATATAGGCCTCAGTAGCCGAACATGGAAGAATGCTATAGAAGATCTAACCATAATAACAATACCGGGGCATGATATTTGATAATGGAGTTTGACCGAGGCTTACATCTTCATGGCACTGATTACGGACGCTCCTCTTGTTGACGCCGAAAACCGCCGGGTGTGCCAAAAGCTTGCTGACGATCTGGTTCGGCGCCTAGAGACACGCGAAGGCCTGGGAGATCTGCTTAGCTCCAGTGCAGGTCCTAAAATCTTAGAGGTTCGCAGGCGTGCCAGTCAATTTGACCCCGCAATTGACAAGGAGAATATTAAATCAGAGATTCAATCGGCCAATAAGAATTCTGCTAGCCGATTGCCGAAGGAATGCTTGAGCATCGGCTGAAAGCCGATGATAAAACTTTGTCCGGGCCCCAGCTATCCGCGCCCGGGTCTCGTGCCCGTACCCGGGTCCTTGTGCCCAGGTCCTCGCTCCCGGGTCCTCGCCTGTGCTCGTGCCCGGGTCAGCAGCAATTGCACATCGGCTATCGGCCGATACGGACTGATGTAGTCTCCTTGTAGCCGATGGCCGATGGCACTTGTGTATCGGCTAGGAAACCGATAACGCTATAAGCAAATAGATAAGCTGTCAGTATAACATGTGCATCGGCTAGAAGCCGATGATAAAATAGATAGGCAGAATAGTAAGCTAGCCGACTGCCAAGGAAACACATGTGCATCGGCTAGAAAACCGATGATAATATAGATGACCAAAATAGTAAAGATAATACAGTCGGCTTTATAAAAAGATAACCTATCGGCTAAGCACTCCGATAGAACGTCGCATATACACCGATCGGCTCGACAAGGATAAATCTATTATTATCGATCTAGTAGTTCAGACCTAACTGATGCAGCACAGATCGATAATAGTAAAGGAACCTCAACAAACCGATAGACCTAATGCAACTGTGATGTAATAAGATAACTTATCGGCTATACATTCCGATAAGACACTTGCGCAAAAAACATCAACCTAGCAGGAACAACTTATCGCGACAGTTTAGTAGGTCGGACCCAACCGATGCAGCACAAACTGACGATAAGCTACTCCCAGTAAGCTGATAAGATCTACGCACGCGTGATGTGGTATACCTGATCGGCCTAGGAGGTCGGACCGAACCGATGCAGCCGTAGACAGGGCAGATACACCTGGGTAAGGGGTGACGAGTCTTACCCTCTCGCAGGAGTTCGGACCTAACCGATGCAGCCCCGCTCGAGAAGCAAGAACCCGTCGAAAGGGTGGCGATGCGCCGAAGTTTAATTGATCGAGAGATGATTTACAAGGTACCCAGGCATACGTATATATACCCCGAGTTATTACAGTCCTAATAGGACACGGCACACGAATTTCCTATCTATAAAAGGAAAACTAACAAGTCCTGATCGGACGCGAGATCAGGTTTCTCTAAAAAGTATTAAAACTACCTAATTTATAGATAAGGTAATTGACTGCCATATCGTGGTCTTCACGATTCCTTCCCAAGCTCGGACTCTTCTGGATTAGTTTCCAATGGCTGATATCGCTTCTTTCCTTAACCGAACATGGTAACGACCCGTACCAAATTTTGGCGTTAACACCTCCCTGATCCTGTATAAATATAGTATATTCGAATATCCACAACCCTCGACCGATTAGGCCACCAGCCAGTCGTACCTACACCTATACTACTGTTGCCATACTGTTACAACCAGTGTGCCTCTCTATTTAAGAGAGAACTTAGTATAGAGTCCAACTCTAATTCTATCCTACACCTATTATAATTGTGTTAACACCAAAATTTGGTACGGTTTGTTATCATGTTCGGTTAAGGAAAGAGGCTATATCAGCCGATGGAAGCTAATCCAGAAGAAGCCGAATTCAGGAAGGAATCGTGGAGACCACAACATGGCCATTAACTATTTTATCTATAAATTAGGTAGCTTTAATAATTTTTAGGAAAACCTGACCTCGTGTCCGATCAGGGCTTGTTAATTTTCCTTTTATAGTTAGAAAACTCCTGTTTCGTATCCGATCAGGACTGTATCAACTCGGGGTATAAATACGTATGCCCAGGGACCATGTAAACTATTTCTCAGATCAATACAAATTCGGCGCATCGCCACCCTTTTCAACGGGTTCTTGCTTCTCGAGCCAGGCTGCATCGGTTAGGTCCGAACTCCTGCGAGAGGGTAAGTCTCGTTACCCCGACTACCTTATTGGCTAGGACTTCCTCGGTTAGGTCCGATATTCTAGCTGATCTACGGTAGTCGGCTTACCACGGTGTATCTATTCTGTCTATGGCTGCATCAGTTAAGTTTGATCTCTTAGTCCGAGTGGATATATCACGTCACGCGTGCATAGATTTTATCGGCTTACTGAGAATAATTTTTTATCAGTTTGTGCTGCATCGGTTAGGTCCGACCTACTAAACTGCCTGTGATAAGTTATTCCTGCTAGGTTGATAGATTTTATGCAAGCGTCTTATTGGGATGTATAGCCGATAAGTTATCTTTTACTAGATAAAGCCGACTGCATTGTCTTGATTATTATTTTGATTATCTACACTATCATCGGCTTTCCAGCCGATGCACATGTTCTATTGGTAGTCGGCTGATTTATTTATTCATATCGTTATCGGTTTCCTAGCCGATACACAAGTGCTGTCGGTAGTCAGGCAGTCGGCTCAAGGGAAGTCGGCTAGTTTTCTATCTTTTTATATTATCGGTTCTCTAGCCGATGTACAAGTGTCATCGGCAATCGGCTGGAAGGAGTCTGTATCGGCTTGTTGGCCGATTGGATCAATGATCTAACTTTTTTCTATCTCGTTGTCAATTGCTGGGTCAAATTGACTGGCACGCCCACGAACCTCAAATTTAGGACCTGCACTGGAGCTAAGCAGATCTCTTAGGCCTTCGCGTGTCTAGTGCACTGAACCAGATCATCAACTCGTCTTCAGCGCTGATCGGTGATTTTCGGTGTCAACAAATTGCAAGCCCTAATTTGTAACTAGCTTTATACATATATTCGACACAAACTATAAGAGCTGGAGGGTGTTGCATGGTGTGATTCCCTATAGGTCACGCCGCACGGAGGAACGCCTATCACCCATGACACCTTTGACATCAAGCAGGCCATCCCACATCCAGGCTCCACTAACTACACCAACACCTACATGGAAACCCAAGGAGGCAAAGGAGATCTAGACAACATCAGTGGCTTCATTTGATTCCGATCAGTACATAATCCTTAATTTTGCACTAGAATTAGTGATCATGTTTTAGGCTAAGCACTCTTAATATCTCACATGGGTATCTACATCCTTTTATGTCTCATTACAAGCTAGCTAACCAGATCATTTTGTTGTTTATTCATGAAGGGATTGGGTAAAAAAGATCACCACACAGAACTAACCTTGCCGACGACATCTCGACAGTGGTACCTGTCAGAAAAATATTTCCCGTATGGTGACCAATATATAATCAATAATTTTGAGCTGCTTGTCAAATGACATGTTTGGCTATCCGACTAAGACTATGTTTCCTTATTATACAAGGTACAGCCTACCGGGTGCTATCTTATCTCTAATTACATGGTTCGGCCCATCCTCTATCCGAGTGGCCCATGTACTAGTAATGAGGTACCCGGGGCCCATGGCCTCCACAGTAGCCCCTGAGACCTTCATAGTTGAGTCACAGCTGATGCCGAGTGCTCGTCCTACACGGTGAAGGTTGCCCGAGTGCAGTGCGCCCTAGTACTCTTTGTCCAAGTAAGTCTTCTCCCAAGTCCTGCTTCATGTCAGCTGGCAGCGAGGCTATGAAGGGCTTTATGTAAATATATGAATAGTGTGCGCCGATTAGGCGCACCTATTAGGTGTAGCCCCCGACTTTGTGCTTAATTGTGAAGACAATTAAACATGAAGTCAAAGATCTTCAACCTGGAAGTCTTTCCCGAGTAGATTACTACTGGTATTTGCGACTCTTCGGTATCATGTCAACCGGAATAAACTTTATAGTCTTGCCGAGTAGGAGACTACTCGTATATAGGACTCTTTGACTTCATGTCAGTCGGAATATGTGTTTATAGTCTTGCCGAGTAGGATGCTACTCGTGCACGGGACTCTTCAGCGTCATGTCAGCTGGAAAAAGGGGTTTATAGTCTTTTCCGAGTGGCGTCCCACTCGGAAGTTAGACTCCTCCGCATCATGTTAGCGGGAAAAGACATTTATAGTCTCTCCCGAGTAGTGCACTACTCGAAAGTTAGACTCTTCCGCATCATGTCAGTGGGTAAAATGTTGCTCATGGCAACTGATGGCCACACATGTAGGCCGAGTACCACTCTGTGAAGACAAATCCATAGCGTGGTTAGGTGTACCCGAGAAAGATACCTGCATCTCTAATTTTAATGAAGACCAGCTTGTGATCCTTATAAGGATGTATCCCCGAGACCTGGTGAATAAAACAGATATCCAAATATATATGTTTAGCAATAAGGCTCTCATGAAGCATATCTGTTTACCTCATCGGCTCCTGTTAGTAGCACCAGCACTATAAATTCAACTCAGCCTGTGGGTGGCCCACATGGAGCATGCTACTCGACAAAGATTCCAGTTGGAACTGCTTCTCGCTTGGATCCCATGTTTGCTAGCTCGTCTGCTGCGTCGTTGTATTGGCGCAGGACATGTGTGATTTCCAGCCCGTCGAACTTGTTTTCCAGCTTGCGGACCTCCTGACAGTATGTCGCCATGGTATCGTCGAGACAGGTCCAGTCTTTCATGACTTGGTTTACCACGAGTTGAGAATCCCCGCACACAACCAATCGACGTATGCCGAGTGATATAGCGATGCGGAGCCCGTGAACAAGTGCCTCGTACTCGGCGACGTTGTGGGAAGCCGAGAAGTGGATTTGTAGAACGTACTTCAGTTTTTCGCCAGTGGGGGACGTCAATATGACTCCGGCCCCGGCGCCTCCGATCCGTAGGGAACCGTCGAAGTACATTGTCCAGTGCTCTAGCTTTGCTGTTGGTGTAGGCAGTTGGACTTCTATCCACTCGGCCACGAAGTCGGCTAGAGCTTGAGACTTAATTGCTGTTCGTGGCCGAAAGGTGATGTCGAACGCCATTAGCTCGAGTGCCCATTTAGCGATTCGGCCGGTGGCCTCGCGATTATGAAGGACATCCCCGAGTGGAAATGCTGTGACCACCGTGACTTGGTGTGCTTGGAAATAATGCACCAGCTTCCAGACTGTGATGAGTAGGCCATATAGCAGCTTCTGGACCTGCGGATATCTCGTTTTGGAGTCGGCAAGGACCTCACTGACGAAGTAGACTGGCCGTTGTATTTTTTGAATATGACCCTGTTTGGATCGCTCGACCACCAGCACCGTGCTGACTACCTGTGTTGTTGCCACCAGATATAGCATTAGCGGTTCCTGGGGCAGAGGTGACGCCAACACGGGGGGTGATGTGAGGAATTCTTTGAAGTCTTCGAAGGCTCGCTGGGCTTCCGGAGTCCATTGGAAATTGTCGGCCTTTTTGAGTAGCTTGAAAAAGGGCATGCCCCGTTCGCCCAGTCGGGAGATAAACCGGCTGAGTGCCGCCATGCAGCCTGTCAGCTTCTGGACGTCTTTGAGGTTAGTCGGGGGTGCCATGTGCCTGATGGCGTTGACTTTCTCCGGGTTGGCCTTGATGCCGCGGTGTGAGATGATGAAGCCAAGTAACTTTCCGGATGGCACACCGAAGGCGCATTTTTCCGGGTTCAACTTCATCTTGAATCTTCGAAGGTTTTGGAAGGTTTCTTCCAAGTCAGCGATGAGGTCTTGTTTGGACTTGGTCTTGATCACCACATCATCGACGTAGGCTTCCACATTGCGCCCGATCTGAGTGTGCAGGCACCGCTGAATAGCCCTTTGATAGGTTGCGCCCGCGTTCTTCAAACCGAACGGCATTGTGATATAGCAATACGCTCCAAACGGTGTGATGAAAGACGTCTTCAAGCAGTCTTCCTCCCTCAGGCTGATTTGATGGTATCCCGAGTAACAGTCGAGAAAGCTGAGTAGGTCACACCCTGCCGTGGAATCAACCACCTGATCTATCCGGGGAAGACCAAATGGGTCCTTGGGGCACGCTTTGTTGAGGTCGGTGTAGTCGACGCACATGCTCCATTTACCGTTTTTCTTCTGGACCAGAACTGGGTTTGCCAGCCAGTCCGGGTGGTAGACCTCCTTGATGAACCTGGCTGCGAGGAGCTTGGTAATTTCCTCCCGAATAGCATCTTTGCGGTCTTGAGCGAAGCGCCGCAGCCGTTGCTTGACTGGCTTGGCGTCTGTCTTCATGTTTAGGGCGTGCTCGATCACTTCCCTTGGTACGCCCGGCATGTCGGACGGTTTCCACGCGAAGATATCCTTATTGGCTTGGAGGAAGGTGACGAGCACGTCTTCCTTTTTGGGGTCGAGTCCGGTCCCGACTAGAGCAGTCTTGGAGGGGTCGGAAGGGTTCAGGGGGATCTTCTTCGTGTCAGAGTCTGCTGAAATTCCCGACTTCGCTGCTTTTTTCACCGGAATTTGATCTTGCTCGACTTCTGTTGTGACGGCTTGCCAAATGCTATCACGCCCGACTGCCGCCTCTTGTGATTGAGCTAGTTCGCAGCTCTCCTTGTCGCAGGTGAAGGCTTGCTTGACGTCGCTGCGGAGGGAGAGAACTCCTGCTGGCCCAGGCATCTTCAGCACCATGTATGTATAGTGCGGTATCGCCATAAATTTGGCGAGTGCCGGTCATCCGTGTATCGCGTGGTACGCGGTCTTGAAGTCGGCGACCTCGAAGCAGACATTTTTTGTGCGGAAATTATCCCGCGTGCCGAAGGTTACCGGCAAGGTTATCTGCCCGAGTGGAGTTGATGACAGGCCGGGAATTATCCCGTGGAAGGGCGCAGTGCTCGGCCATAGTTCTGAATGAGGAATTTTCATCTCGTCCAAAGTCTTGGTGAACAGGATATTAAGCGCGCTGCCTCCGTCGATGAGCGTTTTCTTTAGCCTGATGTTTCTGACGACCGGGTCCAGGATGAGTGGATAGCGTCCCAGGTGGGAAACCCGATCTGGGTGATCTGCGCGATTGAAGGTGATGGCCATCTCTGACCAGCGCAGGTATTGGGGGGTGTCGGCCGTGGAGACCGTGTTGATGTCGCGCGCTGAAAGCTTCTGTTTGCGCTTGGACTCGTACGCGAGTGGCCCCCCGAAGATATGGTTGAGCTCGGCTTGAGGATCTTGGAAATCATCAGCCGGACCCGAGTCTGGCTTGTCTTTGTCCTTGTCGGCGCCAGACAATGAAGTCTGCTCGGAGGCAAACTTCTTGAGCATATAGCAGTCTTTGGCCGCGTGCTTTCCCTTGGGATGAAGGGGGCATGGCCCACTCATGACTTTCTGGTAGTCGTTGTTCTGCTGGGGCCACGACCGACTACGCTCC
This sequence comes from Oryza meyeriana var. granulata, assembly GCA_003991445.1. Taxonomy (NCBI): domain Eukaryota; kingdom Viridiplantae; phylum Streptophyta; class Magnoliopsida; order Poales; family Poaceae; genus Oryza; species Oryza meyeriana. The sequence continues at coordinate 174,409 of RYFJ01001270.1, read as the reverse complement.
ATGTTGGCCACCTCATTGTCCGACTTCCGCTTACGGCTGCTAGATTTGTTTTGAGACGGCTCGTTGTCGGCTTTCGCCTTCTGTTCTTTCTGTCGGGGCTCCTTCTTCTCATCGAGGGCCTCAGCGACCGCTTCGGCTGAGTCGGCGTATTTATTGGCCATGTCGAAGAGTGCCCGGACTGTGGATGGTGGCTTCCGAGTGAACTTTGCAATAAGTGGGGCGTCTTTTACCCCCTTGCGAAAGGCGGCGATGACGACCTCATCTTTGACAGCTGGAATCTAGTTGCGCTTCTCGGAAAACCTTTTGATGAATTCGCGCAGAGACTCGTTTTTCTTCTGGTGGAGCTAATAAAGATCATGCTCCGAAGCCGGTCTCTCGTAGGTCCCCTGGAAATTAGCGATAAACCGCTCCCTGAGTTCTCCCCAGGAACCGATCGACCGCTTAGGGAGGCCTGTCAGCCATGTCCTCGCCGAGTCGGCTAGCGCGACCGGGAGGTAGTTAGCCATGACTTTATTGTCGCCCCCAGCAGCTCGAACTGCTAGGACGTATACGGTGAGCCAGGACTCGGGATTTGTCTTTCCGTCATACTTTTCAATACCAGTGACCTTGAAGCCAGTCAGCCAATATACGTCCTGTAGCTCCCGAGTGAAGGCTGGGATGCCTTCATCTTCGCGGGGGCTCGGGCTTTGACCACGGTGGTTAAACCACTCGTGATGGAGGCCAAAGCGCTCGTGTTCGTCTTCCAGTCGGCGTCGCTCATCTTCTTGTCGTTCGCGGTGCCGGGCACTGATAGTATGGCGAAGGTCATGTGGTAGGCGCTCTCGGAGGTCTTGATTAGGCCGGCGGTCATACCGGTGACGGCGCCAGTTGTTGTTATTAGTATTGCCAAGCATGGTTTGCCTAGACGCCTCGCGTTGCCGACTGGAGCCGGCTACCCGGCGCCGAGTTGATGCAGATGAGCCTGCCGCCGGGGAACCCGACCGGTTGGTCGGTGTAATTGTGTCGCCCAACTGCTGTTGCTGTTGATAGGCGGCAGCTGTGATCATCGCCTTGATCTTGGCGATAGTTGGGGTGGCCTGGTGATCAGGCCCGAGTTGGAGTGTATCCAGCAAGGTTGCGGCAGCCACGACGTTCTGTTGTGGCGTGACGAAGACGTCGTGGTCGCCGACTTTGGTTTGGAGGATCTGTTACTGAGCGACTCGCCCAGCCTGGCGTAGCTCTTCATTGCGGGCCACGCGATTGGCCTCCTCTTGTTGTAGTCGGCACGCCTCCTCCTGTTGCTCTTCTTGTAGTCGGCGTATTTCAGATGGTGGCGTTGAAGCCATGAAGATCTCGCGGGGAAGGAGGAAGCTTGCCAATGTAGAGTCCGAACTGGCGCTCAAACCGCTGTCCGACTTGGTGTCGGACTCCGAGTAGTTTATCGGAGTGAGAACTACTCCGACCTCTCTAGATCCAATCTGAAACGGCGCTTGGCCGTGTCCAAACTGAATTGCTGGAGATCGGGTCTACTGCACGGGATATGGGTGCGCAGCGTCGCCAGAGCTGTGAGGGAGATTGACAACCTCTCTCCTTCTTGGCCCAACCCGGGCTGGCTCAAGGCCTAGCGCGAGTCGGACTCCGAAGGAAAGGGTTGTCCCGATGCTCGGCGATGTGAAGGACTGCCGCAGAAAGTCGCTGAAGGAGACGGCGGTGTCCGATGGGCGGACTGGCGCTGCGTCGGCTAGTTCCTCGACCGGCAAGATTAGATCTGCCTCAGCCAAGGTGAGGTTGCCGAGTTGATCGGCGAAGAAATCTAACCTCCCGAAGGTAATTGCATCTCCGGGGGAGAACTTGTTGCTGTCGACTCCGTTGATCGAATCCATCAAATCTTCTGATGAGGAATTCGCCGGAGCCCCTACCTGGCGTGCCAACTGTCGATGCTTTGCACCGCCAATAAAACTATGGGGCTACTCGGCGAAGGTGAATTCGGTGGACTGCAGAGGAACATAGGAGAATTATACTGGTTCAGGCCCTCAAGGTGAGGTAATACCCTACGTCCAGTTGAGGTGTTATTCCTCTGAGGTGTATGGCGATCGATGATCTGGTTATTCTTGTTGTGCTTGCCCTAAGGGGCGCCCATCCTCCCTTTATATACTAGGGGACAGGGGTACATGATAAGGATCCCAGCCGGATACGACCAAGGGATTTTCTTCTTAGAGATAGAGTCCTATCCGACTAAGACTATGTTTCCTTATTATACAAGGTACAGCCTGCCGGGTGCTATCTTATCTCTAATTAAATGGTTCGGCCCATCCTCTATCCGAGTGGCCCATGTACTAGTAATGAGGTACCCGGGGCCCATGGCCTCCACACAACGGTTTATGTACGTTTCGTGAAACAAGTATATGCTGGTTATGCCACTTTAATCCATGGTTAATTATAATTAATCGTGCCTTTTGAAAAAACTTTTCTTGACGGTATGCTCAGCATGTGACAAAGTTCTAAGATAATACTTGTTGTCATAAGAAACAACAGTGGTCTCTAAGTGTGGACAAGAAAAATAAATCTTTATATTGAATCTCAAAAAACCCTGATATTACAATGTCCTAGGGGCCTATTTATAGTCTTAGGTTCCACTTACAGGTCTTAGTGTTTTACTTATAAGTGGTATTACATTCTATCTCTTGGATAGGGATAGGTATGAAGGTACACATGTTTTTTCCTAAATATAAACCCACATGGGCCATACTGGGCCCTTGAATGGGCCATCTACTTATTGGGCCTCCCATTCTCTTGGGCTGAGATGATGTTAGTAGGCTGTTCAGCACCCTGCTGGGTTTTGCCTGTTCGCCAGGCCCTCCACCCAGTATGCCGGAGCTTCCTCGCTTGCCAGGTTCTTCGCCCGGTGCTTTGATTTTGGTCCAACCGATGGGGTTGCGGCCTACCTCCAACAAGTCCCTCACATGCAACAGTCAGTTAAGGCGCTGTCGAGCTCGTGGATGAAAAACCGGATGGAAAACAGGCCGCTTGTCGTCCGTTCTTTGGCCGAGACTTGTTTGAGCGAGAAGGGCGGCCGTCGAGGAGGTGTGTCATTTTCTAGGTAGCGGCGCAACAAAGAGATGGACATTGCCCCTTCACCTCGGTACAGGCCACGCGTTGCCTCAAGGGGACGATGCATGTTGTTCCATGCGTCGTCGCGAGGAGGCTAGTCGTGGCAAGGGGGGTTGGCTACCTCGCACTTGTGGGGAGGACCCTAGTCTTCTTTCCCACAGTTGCCTTGTTTTAGGGTTTCCTTTCATGCACCCAGCTACTTGCTCTCGCCGTCTTGCTCCAGCCTTTCCCTCTCTGCACGCAGCTGCTTGCTCTCACTATCCTGCTCCAGCTTCGCTGCTTTCCACTGCACCATTCACCTTGGCTCTGATGGCGCCTCGCAAATAAGACACGGCAAAGGCGACTAGAGCTAATACAGGCTTGATTGATGATGACAACTCTGTCTTCTTAGGGAGGATGCTCGTCCTCCAACCGGAGATCAACGACCTGTGCCCTCGCAGCGTCCTTGTTGAGGCGCATGCATGGCCCCTAGGCCAAGATGTCGTGCCTGCTCCTCCAATGATGAGACCATTGTCTTCGATGCCTACTTCAACACGGGGCTTCGCTTCCCTTGCAATGACCTTCTGTTGAAGGTGCTGACACGGTTCAAGCTAAAGCTACCATAGCTAAGCTTCAACGCCTTCGTCCGTGTTGCTGTCTTCAACTGGATGGCGTGGACGCTTGAGATTTCGCCCACTGCCAGCCTCTTTGTCGTTATTCACAGCATCGTACTATACAACAAGACAGTGACGACGCTGGCGGGGACCAAGAGGAGTGTCTTCGGCAACGTCAACTTCATCACCTGGCCCAACCAGATCGACCTATGGTCAGTTCCTGCTTCCATGCCAAAGTGGGAAGAGTTGTGGATGAAGCGGTGGTTTTACCACAACATCCCTTACGCCGTTGATTCCTCCTGGTTCTGAGCTCTTCAGTCCAAGCTGGGGGTGCCAACCTTCGATGCACGTCTGAAGGTTGTCCCTACCGGCACCCTAGAGGCCAAGTGGGCCTCACTTCGCAGGATCACAAGCCATTTCAAGGTCCGGGAACTAATCAAAAAGTTCATAATGATAGGCGTGAACCCCCTGGCACAGTCTTGGAATATCACCCTCAACCACAACAGTACAATCCATGATCTCCCAGTGATCATCATCCCCAATGACCTCATCAGTGTGTACTTCGCCTCTTCCTTGACCATCACCATTTCATCAGTCCATCTCGTCTCAACTGTCCTAATCTAGGTGATTTTCATCATCTTGTAGTGGTCTCTCTTCGCGACGTCGAAAGGCTTATGATGTGGTACGTCGGGGATGTCACTCCGAAGGAGCACGAGAAGATCATGAAGTTTTAGAAGGGGGAGAGAGCGAACCGCGTGTTTGTGGCTTTGCGAGTAGATACCCCCTCCCCCCGAGAATCCTGCCCGGGCCCATGGTGATGATGGAGACGATGATGTCACCTTGAAGAAAAGGAAGAGGGCACCCAGCGATGCCTCCGGCCCGAGCCGGTCCCGCACAAAACTGGTGAAGCCCCCTTAAGCTGCCTTCCCCTCCGATCACCCTGGCAAGGACCTTGGGGCTAGTGAAGACGAAGGCACTGATCCTATGGGGGCCTCGACAGATACCGGTGCAGCCAATACAGCATCCGGGGAGACCCGTGGCTACATGCCCAGTCTGGAGATGATCCAACCCTTGGAGGCCGTGCCAGTATTGGGCCTTTGCCCCCTCATGAAGCTGAGGTGGCGGTGGCAGAGCTCATCATGTTCGCTTCTGTTCTTGTGGAGAGCGTATAGCGACTCCAAGTTGTCGTCGCCCAAGTACCGCCCCTTCAGTCCGTGGTGGACATGACGTTAAAGGCTGTCCCATAGGCCGAGGATGTTAGATGTGATGGTGGTGGCGAAGAGGTTAGTGCTATGTAGGCGGAGGGGGCATCGGCATATGAAGTGCTGCTGCTACCAGGGCCAGGGGTGGCCTTTGGCGGAGTCCGGCAAACAACCTGTCACGGAGGTCTCCACCTCTGACACCGTTCTTCCCTCGGCGAGCTTCGTCACTGAGGACTTTGGGTGCCGCAATGAGCTTCGCTCCTTCATTGGCAGGCTCACGTCCCTCGTGTCCCCATCTTCGGTGCAGTGGGTTGTCAAAGGCAGCTTCAACCTCGACAAGGCTGGGGTTTTGCTTCATGGTGTGGAGGCCATGGTCTCCGGGTACTTCATGGGAAGCTTTGTGGCTACTCGGATAGAGGATGGGCCTAATCCTGTAATTACGGATATAACCGGACTCGGTGCATATTACCTTATATGATAAGAAAAGGAATATAGTTCTAATAGGGTACGTTGTATACCTAGAAGGAAATCCCTTGGTTAAGTTCGACTGGGATTCCTATCATGTAACCTTACCTCCTCAGTATATAAGGGGAGGTAAGGAGCCCCTTGGGGCATGCAACAACACAAGAAAACAATCTCACCAGAGAAACCTCAAAGGCAATACACAATAGCTGAAAGTAGGGTATTACTTCACTTCGAGGACCTGAACTAGGATAAATTATTTCATGTTCCTTTGCAATCCATCAAGTTTAGTTCTCACGAGTAGCCCCATATAATCATTGCTGATATAAAACATCGACAGTTGGCGCGCTAGGTAGGGGGTTTGGTGATATCATCTTCAACAAGCCTGATAGATCCAACTACTGAAATCAACAGCGTCAAGTTCTTCCCCAGGTAGACAATCAGCTTTGGCAGCCTTGACTTCATCGACGACAAATTCGGCGATCTCATCCTAACCGACTCAATTTCGACCCAATCGGCTAGGAACCAAGCCGGCTTCATGCCAGTTGGCTTACTTAACGCTGTAGCAATCTTCGGCGACATGCTGCGGCAATCCCTAAGATGCGTGAGTCTAGGGACAACTCTTTCTTTCATTGTTCAACTCGAACTCGGCCTCGAGCCGACTGAGCTTGGGATAAGGGAGGAAGAGATTGTCAATCTCCCGTTCGGACTCAGCAATGCCGCAAACAATTTCAATCTCACTCCGATGCGGCAGATCGAATCCCCTGGAGTTCGGCTCGGATACGGCCCAGAGCCACTCGAGATCGGATCTAGGGAGGTTGGAGTTGTAATCACTCCCCCAAACTACTCTGACTCCGACTCACAGTTGGACAACAACTCAGCAAGCTTTTCTCCACCACGAGAAGTCTTCAACGTCCAAGGTCTCAACTCCCACTCAAGATGCACGCCAACTACGCGATCAACAAGAGGTGGAGGCTCGCCGACTGCATGAGCAACAGGAGGAAGACGCACGATGCTTGTAAGCGGAGCGCGATGCTAGCAATGACAACTTGTGCAAGGCTAGGCGGACCGCTCAGCAGGAGATCCTCCAAACCCGAGTAGGCGACCATGATGTCTCCATGACCCCACAACAGAACATCGTGGCCTCTGCCACATTACTCGACACCTTGCAGTTTGGGCCCGACCACCTGGCCACCCCGACCATCACATGGATCAATGCAATGATTACTGGTGCGGCTTGTTAGCAGCGATAATAATCTGGAGACACCCTCATACCGTCAAACAAGACGGCTTTAGACACGGCTATCTCATCTGCCTCAGCACGGCGCTGTTCAGCTAGCTCAAGTCAGCCTCGCTCAGAGTGACATCATACGTCACTCGGCAATCAGAACAATGATTGACGGCGGCACCATCATGACGACCGCCGTGACAACCATGATGTCTGAGGACGACTATGGCGGGATCTCCGCCATGACATCAATGCCTGACGCCGAGAACGTGAGGAGGACGGGCGCCACTGACTGGAAGATGAGCATGTGTGCTTTGGCCTCTAGCACGAGTGATTTCATCGCTATAGTTGGAGCCGGAACTCTCACCCAGATGAAGGAATACTAGCATTCATCCACGAGCTACAACAAGTCGACTGGCCATCTGGTTTCAAGCTGACTGGAATAGAGAAGTACGATGGGAAGACCAACCCGGAGTCCTGGCTCATAGTTTACACCTTAGCAATCCGCGTGGCCGGAGGCAATCACAAGGCCATGGCTAACTACCTCCCAGTCGCCTTGGCTGACTTGGCGAGGGCATGGCAGACAGGGCTTCCCAGGTGGTCAATTGGCTCCTGGGGAGAACTCCGTGAGCGTTTCATCGCAAATTTCCAAGGAACGTATGAGAGGCAGTCTTCTGAGTACAATCCATATTAGTGCCACCAAAGGAAGAATGAGTCCCTCCGTGACTTCATCAAGCGGTTCTCTGAGAAGAGGAACTCAATACCCAAGATCAAGGACGAGGTTGTTATCGCCGCTTTCCACAAGGGAGTCAAGGACACCCCGTTCATTGCTAAGTTCACTCGGAAGCCTCCAAGCTCTGTCAAAGCTCTATTCAACATGGCGAATAAATACGCTGACTCAGCTAACGCTGTTGCTGAGGCCCTGAATGACAAGAAGGAGCCCCGACAGAAGGAGCAGAAAGACACTGACAATGCGGCCCCGACTAAGTCCGGCAATCGCAAGCGCAAGTCGGACAATGTTGTGGCAGCTGTCGAGCGCAGCCGACCGCGACCCCTGAGGATGGGTGAATACCAGAAGGTTATGAACGGTCCATGCCCTTTCCACCCAAAGGGGGAGCACATAGCTAAAAAATTGCTTCATGCTCAAGAAGTTCGCTTCCGAGCAAACATCAACATCTGGTGACAACAAATACAAGGAAAAGCTAGACTCGGGCGTAGCCGGCGACTACCAAGATCCCCAGTCTGAGCTTAATAACAACTTCGGAGGGCCATCTGCATACAAGTCCAAGCGAAAACAAAAGCTAACGGCCCAGGAGGTCAACTCGGTCTTGTCAGACGCCCCCAATTCCTGCATTGGTCAGAGACAATAATCAATTTTGACCGCGCGGACCACCCTGACTGAGTCACGCATCCAGGACGATATCCACTCGTCCGAGACCCGGTCATCAGAAGTGTCAAATAGAAGAAGGTTCTCATTGACGGAGTAAGCGCACTCAACATTTTGTTCACCAAGACGCTTGATGACATAAAGATCCCTTGATCTGAGCTGCGGCCAAGTACAGCTCCCTTCCACGGGGTAATCCCTGGCCTCTCTTCCACTCCACTCGGATAGATCACTCTGCCAGTAACTTTTGGCACGCGGTAGAACTTCCGCACTGAGAACACCTGCTTCAAGGTTGCCGACTTCGAGGCCGCGTACCACGCCATACTCAGTCGGCCTGCACTAGACAAATTCATGGCAGTTCCCCATTATACATACATGGTGCTTAAGATGCCAAGACCAGCAGGAGTACTTTCCTTGCACAGCGATGCCAAGCAAGCCTTCACCTACAATAAAGAGAGTTGCGAGTTGGCCCAGTCTCACGAAGCGACAATCGGACGAAACAATATCCGATTAGCTGCAACACCTGCAAACGAGGACAATCAAGTTCTAGCGAAGAAAGTAGCCAAGTCAGGAATTTCAGTGGATTCATAAACAAAGAAGATCCCCCTAGACCCTTCTGACCCCCACCAAGACTGCGCTTGTCGGGACCAGACTCGACCCCAAATAGGAAGAGACGCTCGTCACCTTCCTCCAGGCGAAGAGGGATATATTTGCTTGGAAGCCTTCCGACATGCCTGGTGTACCAAAGGAGGTGATCGAGCATTTTCTCAACATCAAGCCGGACGCCAAACCAGTCAAGCAATGACTACGGTGCTTCGTGCAAGACCGCAAAGATACTATTTGGGAGGAGATAACCAAACTCCTTGCAGCCGGGTTCATCAAAGAGGTCTACCACCCGGATTGGCTGGCAAACCCAGTCTTGGTCTAGAAGAAGAACGGTAAATGGCGCATGTGCGTCAACTATACCGACTTAAACGAGGCGTGTCTCAAAGATCCATTTGGTCTACCCATGACAGATCAGGTGGTCGATTCAACTACGGAATGCGAATTACTCAGTTTTCTCAACTGTTACTTGGTATACCATCAAATCAACCTAAAGGAGGAGGATTGCCTGAAGACTTCTTTTATCACGCTATTCAGGGCATATTGCTATGTCACTATGCCGTTCGGGTTGAAAAACGCTGGCGCAACGTATCAATTTGCTATCTAGCGGTGTCTTCACACTCAACTCGGGCATAATGTGGAGGCCAATGTCGATGACGTGGTGATCAACACCACCTCATCGCTGACTTAAAGGAAACTTTCCAAGGCCTTTGGAGATTCAAGATGAAGTTGAACCTAGAAAAGTGCATCTTTAGAGTATATTCGGGAAAATTACTTAGCTTCATCGTATCACAACAGGGCATCGAGGCAAATCCAGAGAAAATCAATGCTATCATGAGCATGGCACCCCCGACTAGCCAGAAGGATGTATAGAATCTGACCGGCTGAATAGCGGCACTCAGCCGATTTGTTTCCTGACTCGGCGAACGGGGCATGCCCTTTTTCAAATTACTAATGAAAGCTGACAATTTTAAATGGACGCCAGAAGCCTAACAGGCCTTCGAAGATTTCAAAAAGTTCCTCACATCACCACCCGTGTTGGCATCACCAATACCCCAGGAACCACTCATGTTGTACCTAGTGGCAACCACTCAGGTAGTCAACATGGTGCTGGTCGTTGAGCAGGCAGAGCCAGGACACGTACAAAAAGTTTAAAGACCAGCTTACTTTGTCAGCGAAGTCCTAGGCGAATCCAAGATGAGATATCCCCAAGTACAGAAGCTGCTATATGGCTTGCTCATAACTGTCCGGAAGTTGGTTCACTATTTTCAGTCGCATCAAGTTATAATCGTCACATCGTATCCACTCGGGGACGTCCTACACAATCGCGAGGCTACTAGCAGAATCGCTAAATGGACGCTCGAGTTGATGGCGTTTGATATTGTTTTTCAACCTCAGATAGCAATCAAGTCACAAGCACTTGCCAACTTCGTAGCCGAGGGGACAGAGCTTCAGACGGCTACATCAACAGACAAGCTAGAATACTGGACGATGTACTTCGACGGTTCTCTCCAGATCAACGAAGTAGGGGGTGGTGTCGTCTTGACGTCACCCACCGGAGAAAATCTAAAATATGTCCTTCAGATACACTTTCCTGCATCCCACAACGTCGCCGAGTACAAGGCACTCATCCACGAGCTCCGCATCGCCATATCACTCGGCATCCACATACTAGTAGTACGCGGGGATTCTCAACTCGTGGTGAACCAGGTCATGAAAGACTAGACATGTCTCGACGACAACATGACGACATATTGTCAGGAGGTACGAAAGCTGGAAAATAAGTTCAACGGGCTAGAGATTACACATGTGCTACGCCAATACAATGAAGCCTCAGATGAGATAGCCAACATGGGATCCAAATGAGAAGTGGTCCCGACTGGAATTTTTGTCGAGGAATTATTAGAGCCGTCAGTCAAAAAGAAGCCAGTACTCGAGCAGTCAGGGGCTAAACCTACCCCAGCAACAAATGAAGTGCTAATCATCACTCAAGATTGGCGGACTCCGATCATCAGATTCCTTCTAGAAGACGAGCTCCCAGAAGATCGCAGTGAAGCCGAGAGGATCAAACGTCGAAGCAAATGTTTCCTTGTAGTCGGAGAAGATCTCTATCATCGAAGCGCATCCGGAGTCCTCATGCGTTGCGTCACACCCGAGGAGGGCAAGCAGATTCTGCAATCCATCCACTCGGGCATCTGTGGCAGCCATGCTGCATCAAGGATGTTACAGACAAGGATTCTTCTATCCGACTGCAGTTACAGATGCTAAAGACATAGTTCAGACATGCGAGGGATACCAGTTCTTTGCTCGGCAAACACATCTTGTAGCTCAAGAACTACAAACAATTCCAATCTCTTGGCCCTTTACAGTTTGGGGGGCTCGACATGGTCGGGCCGTTCAAAAAAGCACCAGGAGGGTCTACACACTTGTTCGTCGCAGTGTATAAATTCACAAAGTGTATCGAGGCAAAACCCGTTGCTACCATAACAGCAGCAAGGGCAAAAGATTTCATCATGAGTATCATATACCGATTTGGAGTTCCCAACCGCATCATAATAGACAACGACACTTAGTTCACTGGCGGTGTTTTTCAAGATTTCTGTGATGACTTTGGCAACAAGATCTGTTATGCTTCTGTGGCACACCCATGAAGCAATGGGCAGGTCGAGCGTGTAAATGGCATGGTCTTACAAGGTATCAAGACTAGGGTGTTTGACCGACTACAATCATATGCAGGGCGGTGGGTGCAAGAGTTTCCATCTGTTCTCTGGTCTTTAAGAACCACAGTTAGTCGGACAACAGGGCAATTCTCTTTCTTCCTAGTCTATGGTGCTGAGGCTGTGTTACCAACTGAGTTGGAGTTCGGCTCCCTGTGAGTTCGGGCCCACTCAGAAGCACAATCAATCGAAGACCGATTGGTCATGCTAGACCAGTTGGAAGAAGCAAGGGACGTCGTAACTATCCAATCTACAAGATATCTTCAAGGCCTATGTCGTTATCACAGTCAGAATGTTCGTGGCTGGGCCTTTTCAGTGGGAGATCTCATTTTGAAAAGAATCCAAACTACCAAAGACATGCATAAATTATCTTCCTTATGGGAGGGGCCGTTCATTATCGCTGAGGTGACGCATCCGGGCGCCTACCGACTAAAGACAGAAGACGGCGTCCTAGTCAACAACTCATGGAACATAGAACAGCTACGTTCTTTCTATACCTGAGTTTTGTACTCCTTTTATATATAAAAATGAAGTTTTTTACTCTAACTCACTACGTCGCTTGTTTCAACCGAGTAGTGAGTCGGGGGCTACAAGATGATACATGTCCTCTGTTGTTCATAAAGTTCGATCTTGTTTTATCTAAGTCATGAAGTTTTATAACGATTATGCTAAGTTTTCCTGAGTGTAGTTCCATGAAGTGAATGCTTTTTAAAAGTCATCCTCAAACCACTCGGCATAAACTGGTTAGTCGGGTCAAGCTAATGATGGCTAAAATAAAACAAGAACTTGGCAAGATGCAACAACAAACATCAAAAACATTTACAATATTTACATATTGTTTCTGTCAAACACTGACTACATAAAAGTTTGTGTTTACATCGGCAGATCTTTGGCAATGGCCTCAGCAGTAGGCCTGACTTGGCTAATCAATTCCGACCCCTCCTCTAGGGTAGTACCTTCAGCAAAGCCCTCACCAATGGCCTCAATGTCTACCCGGGGGTAGAGAGACTTCGTCATGGCCAGTGCTTGTGCAATCCCCACGGTGACACGCTCGGAGGAGTATTTCTTCAGGAGTGCAGGGGCTTCTTTGAGGCGCTGCTTGGGCCCAGCTAGGCTTGGCTGCATAATGTCTAGTAAAGGCTTCAAAATCAGCTATGATGTTCCACGACTCCTTTATTATTTTAATCTCTTCAGCAAAAGGGCCAAATTGGATCTTTGAATTTGCTTTAAAGGCTGCTCACACAAAGAAGAGGCATCAATAAATCTGGATACCTAGTCAGACAAAGTACCAGATATGAAACTTACTTGCGTACTCAGTGTCTACTTTGGACTTCGCCTTCTCGTGCTTCTTCCGCTCCTTCTTCTGGTGTTCTATCTCCAGGGATTAGTTATTTAGGTTTGTATCTAGAGCTACAGCCAAACAAAGATGAATATTAGCAGTGCAAGAAAAGTGGTTTGGGGTTACATGGGCAAGGAAGAAACATACCTCGATGGTCCCTATCTGTGCCCAGATCTCATCTCTGAGCTTGTTCACTGAATCCTTCAGCCACTCCTTCCTCTCCTTTCTAGACTTCTCTAAATCCTCTTTGGCAATATGGAGCTGGTGGAGTTGAGTGAGTTGAGGGGCAAGCTGGGATAAAACTTTGCCATTTTCTCAGATCGATCGACCACTTGCTGCACAAGATACGTCGGAGTCATACAACACAAGCAACGATGGCCAAAAATTCTGAGGAGCTGTAGATCAGCAAACACGATCAGATGGATTATATACCTGGATACTCCTCGATGCGGTGATGGCAGCCTCCATTAGTTTGACTCGTTCCCTCTGGGCGGCTTGCTTGTTGTGCTCGAAGGTTTGTTCTCCCCCTTAGGCGTAACCCAATAAAATGTCCGGGAGAAATTTGGTGGCGGAGCCTTGAGCCTGGGGAGGTCATCATCATCGGAAGATGAAGAAAGTGGAGGAGAAGGAGTCCTGGGCCGTGGATCAATCGACAGTGCTGGATCTTGGGTGAGCTCAGGGACTGGGACATCAGCTATGTTGTCCCGACTGGGTGAGGCCAGAGGCCTGACCGAGTGGGTTGTCTCAACCTCAGGGGCTAGGACAGCATTCGGCTTGGGCTATGGCACTGCGATCTCGACCTCAGTCGGGGCGGGAGTGGCTACTTGGGTTGATGGCGCTGTCCCCTTGGGATCAGCGTCACTAGGCTTCCTGCAAACATATTCATCAATCAGGAAACTACTCAAGATTTCTTAAAGACTGAGGATTGCTATACCTATTGGAAGTCTTAAACCTCCATCCCTGCATGCTGTGAGAGGAGGTAGTCGGTGATGGGCCCGAAGGCCTAATCGGTGGCGGAGTATGGCCGGCTGTCGGGCTTGTAGGCGCAGCAGTTGGTGATGGAGATCTTGGCCCATTCGGTGCTATACTCGGTGCAGCCGACTGGGGCATGGCGGTACTCGGTGGTGTGGCCCTAGGGCTGGTCAGTCTAGGGGCAGCGCTGCTGGGGTCTCTGATCATTGGACCCCCTGATGCTTTACTTGGCATGCTTGTCCTCTTGGCCTGGTCCGTCGCTAGTCACTTCCCAGCCCTCTTGGGGCTGGGTTGGGCTGATGAGGGCTGGCCGGCCACTTTCTAGACTCACTGGTTAGCTGGCTATGTGGGTTAGAAGTGAACTCAATGAATTCTTGCAAACATCAAGCATCGGGGAAAACTCAATTGGACAATGTTCATACAACGCTTCACAAGCAAACATCAAGATAGATATCACACAAGGCATTACCTTTGGTCGGGGTCTGTCCTTGCAGTACGGCTTGAGGGCCCTGTTGGCATCTAAAGTCTCGACAACTCCATTGACAAAATAGCCAAGCAAGGTGTCGGTGACGACATCCTGGTTTACGAAGTTGGTGCATTCCCGAGTGGGATCATTCTTCCCCTCATAGTCGTAGCCGAAGTGGATCCTGGCTTTCAAGGGTTGAATTCTATGGTTCTGGAAGGTTCTATTCACCCAAGGACCAATCAGCCCCTTGTTCTTCAGATCATCGATCTTTTCCAGCAGCAATTGCACCTGAACCATCTCTGCCTGCGATGGTAGGGTAGTCTAGCTCTCCAGTAAAGCAGGGGGATTTCTAGAGAAAGGCGGCAAGGAGGGCTCAAGGTTGGAACAGTAAAACCACTCTGATGCCATCCTTTCAGTGAGGTTTTCAGGAGAACATGGAGGTAGGCTTTCTTCATCTCGTTGCGGAGTTAAAGGCCTACTCCCCCTATCACCTGTATCTTGGACTTGGAGTGATGTGGCTTGACATGGAATAAGAAGCAGAAGAGGTTGAAATGGGGATTGACCCCTAGAAAAGCCTCGCAGAGAGTCACAAAGATGGAGATTTGGAGATTGGAATTAGGGTTGAGATGGATAAGCTCAATCTTATAATAGTCAAGGAGGTTGCGAAGAAAATCAGAGGCAGGAAGAGCAAATCCGCGATTGAAAAAGGAGGCAAAAACCACAATCTCATCAGGACCTAGAGAGGGGGTTGTCTCACCGGTGGCGGGGTGCTAGTTGATGATCTTCCTCGGTTGGAGGCACTTCCTCTTCTCCAAAAGGGCCAGCTACATTGAGCACGCATCGGATCTTGGCCACGAGCCAGCCAACATGCTAGGGATGTCAAATGGAGCTTTCGGCATTGCTGGGGGATTGAACTAGGTGGAAGAGTTTCTAGATGGTTGAAATCGAAGCAGGAGAGAAGATTCTTGCAGATTTTTGCGAGGAAGCTCGAGCTATAGAAAACCCTACCTAGGGGCGGAGAGTGTGAAGTTTGGCGCCTGTGTGGGAGATGAAGCGATTTGGCGAATTGGGGGAGAAAGGGGAATTTTTTCTCTCTCCTACCGCTTTATAGGCCTGCGTTGGGTTAGCAGCTTGGGCCGGCTTGCTCAGTAATGGGCTGTAAGATATGAGTTCCTAAATAGCATACTCTATTGGGCTGATAGTGTCTGTGTTAAAATCACAGTGCAGATGCTATTTTACAGGAATCGATTAAAATAGTAAGATATGCTTCTTGTTAAGCCTGATTGGTGGACATATGTGTTCAGATATCTGAATAATTTACCAGGTATTGAGGATATATCCTTATAAGGATCAATAGCTAGTCTCCATTAAAATTAGGGATGCAGGTATCTCTCAAGAACAGCTCACCACATATTGGGTTAAAATCCATGAAGTGGTACTCGGCTTACATGCTTAGCCAAATTACCTTGAGCAAAAAATATTTCTAGCTAATATGATGCTGAAGATTCCAATTTCTGAGAAATACACCACTCAGGAAAGACTTAAAGATTAAAAATCTTTGACTTGGAGAAGACGGGGGCTACACCTAATAGGTACGCCTATTCGGTGCACACTATTCATATTTTTCTATGAAACCCTTCATAGCCTCGTTGCCAGATGATATGAAGCAAGACTTGGAGAAGAGGTACTCGGACAATGAGTATTCAGGAGCAAGGCACTCGAGAAATCTTCACCAAGGAGGATGAGCACTCGGCATCAGCTGTGTCTCAACTATGTAGGTCTCAGGGGCTAGTGTGGAGGCCATGGGCCCCGGGTACTTCATGGGAAGCATTGTGGCCACTCGGATTGAGGATGGGCCTAATCCTATAATTAGGGATACAACCAAACTCGGTGCATATTACCTTGTATGTTAAGGAAAGGAATATAGTCCTAGTCGGGTACGTTGTATACCTAGAAGGAAATCCCTTGGTTAAGTTTTATTGGAATTCCTATCATGTAACCTTACCTCCTCAGTATATAAGGGGAGATAAGGAGCCCCTTGGGGTAGACAACAATGCAAGAAAATAATCTCACTAGAGAAATCTCAAAGGCAATACACAACAGCTGGAGTAGGGTATTACCTCACTTCGAGGGCCTGAACCAGGATAAATTGTTTCGTGTTCCTTTGCAATCCAACAAGTTTAGGTCTCACGAGTAGCCCCATATAATCATTGCCGATATAAAACATTGACACACGGTCTTTTGACCAAGGTAAACTTTTGTTCTGCTTGTTTCGTTGTTCCTTATTTTGCTTGCCCCTTTTTGGTGATTTCAATGGTTTGACCTCTTTCAAGCTCTTTCACTGGCTGGCTGCTATGACCGAATGGTGCACTTCCACTTTGAGTAGCTCAAGAGCCGCCAGTGAGACATAGTTGTGAAGCTAGATGTTGTCAGCTGATGCCGAGCAGCTCCAGGTTGAAAACGAGGGCCTTCGAGTCTACTATGACGTGAGCAAGGTGAAGTTGAACAACCTTCAAGAGGAACTCCGGCTGTCTCGAGGGAGGTGGAGTGCCTAACAGCCACAGTGACTGAGGCTCAAGAGGCCGAAGCCCACACTCGTGCTTCGGCCATAGCTGCCAGCCAAACCATGCGGCTCACCCTTAGCAAGATGGGGGCCTACCCCCCTCCACTTCCGAGCGATGACTAGAGATGGCAATGGGTGCCCGAAACCCAGTGGGTTTTTACCCTAATAGGGCATGGGCATGGTTTAATATCCAAACCCATGAGTTTGTTAATAGGAGAAAAACAAAACCCATCAGATTAGCGGGTATGGGTTTGTTCTCATGGTACCCATACCAGTAAACCCATGGGTTTAATAAACCAAGCCTAAATACTAATTTTGGCCCATGCCCAACAAAACCATATATATGAAACAAGGAAACCCTAGATGTACTCCACTAGCCCCAGTGCCCAGTGGCTGGCGCCCAGGCCCCACCGTCCTAGCTTCTACTCCTCCTCAGTCCCCCACCCGCCCGAGTCCCGACGGCCTGACCCTTTCACCCCGTGCGGTGGCTGGTGGCTGCCACACTGCCCATGCCATGCGCTCGCCGTCTGCCGCCTGCCGAGCACCCGCCGTCCACCGCCCGCCCTCCACCGAGCACCTACCGTGCGCCACCAGCCCCTCTCCACCTCTCCAGTGCTCAATGCCTCCACTTCTTGCAATCTCGCTACTTGCTAGGGTTAGGAGCCACATAGAACTACTCTATCCGGCCATGGCTGCGAGCTTCGGTGCGACCAACGATGACGACTGGCCATGGCTTTGCCAAGTACGGGCGACCCGTGGGTGCCCGTAAACCCAACGGGCATGGGTTTGGGCATAAAATTGAACCCATGATGGGTATTTGTTTTGCGGGCACGGGTTTGGGATGTCAAAACCCAATGGGTTTGTGCCTGTTGCCATCTCTAGCAACAACGCCCCCACCAAAGCCTTTATCGACTGGTGTACAGTCGCTAGGGGTGGTGGGGGACACCTCAAGTGTCTTCGGCAATTGCTTCACGCGCACTACCAGCTATGCCCTGCTGTCGGCCCTTCGTATTGGTGGGTGTGATCACCTGGATCAACTCCCCGCCACCCTGGAGAGCGACGTGTAGGATGACAGTGTGACGGAGCAAGGCGACGATGTCTAAGCCAACTTCCGTGCCTTCCGAAGGGGCTAGTGGGTTCCGAAAGGGAAAGGAGGTCGCCGCCGAGCACCTCCGAGAGCAGCTGGCGAATTGGTCAAATGTCAAGTTGGCTGAGGCGGAGCCAAAGGAAGCTGAGGGTGCAGGGTTTGAACTAAAGGTGCCTCGCCAGCTATGAAGACCTGCCCCCCTTTTACTTTTAAGCTTTCGGATCGTGCCGCCAATTTTTGTGGTAGGGTAGGCTGTGGGCTTTGCCTTAGTGGTCCTTGTAATAAGAAACACTTTTGTATGGCCTTTCGGCCCCCTTCATATATGAATGAAAAAAGTTGAACCATCATTTCCAAGGTGCTTCTAGGCGAAAGTTGTGCTTGCCCCATTTTGACTATTTGCAGGTCCCTTCTAGCTTCAAGAGCCACGCCTTTTGCCTTTTCAGGAAAATGAGGTATCTTGGATCGGACGACCGCATCTCTAGGGTTAAAATTAACGGTTGAAGCTATGCCCACCATTCTGTGGCGAAGTGGCTGCACAAAAATCCTGGGCATGATGTTTTCGACTTCGATAGGGATCACTAGGTTCACCGGAGCAAGATGGTGGAGTTCTGGCAGAATTTCAGGATGTCATGTCAAAGTGCAATCTGAGAGTGGTACTATGCCCTTGTTCCAGCTCATGAGGTCCCTTTTCTGTGCAGTGTTTTCTTCAACCTCGATGACAAAGAAACAGCTTCGGACGATAGTAGCCCTAGGCTTCTTTTTTCTACTATGAGTCCGACTGGGTGTTATATTAGTCCCTCGGATCATAGTTCCTTTGACATTGAAGAGACTAGCTCTTTAGGGACTGAGTTGTAAAATGTTGATTACTTGTAGCTCTGTGTCAACATGGAATAAAGCATTGTACGCATTTGTTTTTTACTGTACTTCTTCGACAAATGCTGGTTGACGCCATTCAGCCTATGTCGGCTTTTTTTAGTGGCATCACTTTCACTTAGTCTCATGTATGCAGTATAGTTTGGTAGCCAAACAATACTTTGGTCACTCGTTGTCCCCCTGCCTTCGAAAAAGTGCCAAGTTAGCACTTGGTGCTTGTCCGATGGGGTGACTGTGTTTTTAAACCTATGGCGGCCAAACGATGCTTTGGCCGCTCGCTGTTTGTTGATGTTTTATATCATCAATAATAATACGGGGCTATGCGTCAGACCTAAACTTGATGGATTCGAAAGAACACTGTGGATTATACTGGTTCAGGCCCTCAATGTTAGGTAATGCCCTACTCTAGTTGTGGTGTATTGCTTTCACTGTATGTTGTATGGTTGTGGTTCTGTCTGTCCTAGGGGGCTCCCTATCCTTCCTTATATACCGGAGGGATGAGGATTATAGGGAAGGAAATCCAGTCATATATGACCAAGGGTTTTCCTTAGTAGTATATAGAGTATCCGGCTAGGATTATATCCCTTTCCTTGTCATGCAAGGTAACATGAAGTCGAGTCCTACTCTGTTCCTAATTGTATGGGCCAGCTCACTCTTTGTCCAAGTGGCCGTATTTACTTTCCTTGAGACTCCCGGGGCCCATGGCCTCCAAAGTCTTCAACTCTTGTTTTGGTAGATGTGTTTGCCCAGCGAAAAATTGACATCCCTCTCATGACTGAACGAGTACTTCAGCGTTGGTAACAACAGTTGACCAGAAGAATGCTTGTCTGTAAGCCTTTTCAACTAATGTTCTAGATGCAGCGTGGTTGCCACAGATAACCAAGTGGATAGATTGCAGAATCTGCCTGCCCTTCTCAGGTGTGATGCAATGCATGAGAACTCCAACTGCACTTCGACGATATAGGTCTTCCCCGACTAGCTTGGGTTTTGCTCCATCACTTGACTCGCTCGGCTTCATTGCGATTTTCAGGGAGTTCGTCTTCCAGTTGGAATCGAATAACTGGGGTCCTCCAGTCCTGACTGCATGGATTCTAGTTTCTTCTTAACTGAGAGCTCCAATAGTGGTTTATTTCCTTGTTTTGGCTAAAATAGGTACCCAAACGCTGCACTAGCGCAGGATTCAGCTAGGGACCGTCATAGGGCATATCCTACCCAACAAAGTGGTACCCGAGCCCCGACTGGTGCCGAAGGTCAGCTATCGGCCCACATGGAGTGTACCAAGGTAAAGGTGATATTCGAGTTCCGACTGGTGCCAGTAATCGGCTAGTGACTCTCATGGAGCATTCCGCATAATTCTTGAAGCGTCGCGCTCCAAGTGTATCTTGGCAAACTGGTCTTGTCCCTGAGTGTAGGAGATAGGCTCGCAACCATGAGTTCCTGTTACGCGTATCCAGATCTGGGCCCTAGAAAATCAACGTGCTTACAATCAGTAGCATCTAATGTAGAAAACAATCACCTGAGAAAAATCTAGGTATTTTGCAACACATGTAAATATGCGTTCCTCCTCTTATCGATTTTAATTTCCCCAAGTAGTTGACGCCGTACGTTTAAACACTCTGCTTGGCTAGTCATAGCCCCTAGCGTCGGGAGTCGGCTCATGGCTCTTTCCTAGACACGCGTTTGGGGTGACTTGAGTTCGTCTTTCATAGAGCAAAGCTTAACGGATCATAATTTATACTACTCAAGTACTTTTGCAACCATTAAGAGCAAAAAGAAAAGCGCAGCATGTACACCTATTAGGTGTAAGCGGCTGTGGCATTGGCGAGGCCAATTGAAGAATTGGCAATCTCATTCCCTTAGATCTGATCCCCACTGGTGCTAAGCCATATCCAAGTCAAACCATAGGAAAGTGAGTTGCCTCCAGCCCCTTTTTTAACATTATATAAAGGGAAAATATTTATCAGAAAGCGACTTAGTTGTTTAGTATTCCACAAGTAGGGAATAGGGGTGCCATCCTTGCGTCTGAACTTTTGAGCCCTCGAGCATGTCACTTGTCGTTCTGATAAGCTTCAGTTTTGGGAGGTCAAGGACAGCTGCATTCGACTACAGCAATGAGGTCTTTAGACTTGCGCTTCCGGTCCCTTGTTTGTGATGGTACTATGTCGTCCGACTCGTGTCGGTCTCTCTGTCGAGGCTTGTCTGCCTATGCCTCAGCAACAGCTTCAGCCAATGAAGCATACTTATTGGCCATCTCAAAGGGAGCTTTGACCGTAGTCAGCGTCTTTCGAGTGACCTTGGCAATGAACCGTGTGTCTTTGACTCCCTTGTGGAAGGCGGCAATGACTGTCTCGTCTTTAATCTTGGGGATAGTATTTCTCTTCTGAGAAAAACGCTTGCTGAAATCCTAGAGTGACTCATTCTTTTTTGGTGGATTTGATACAAGTCGAACTCAGTTCCTGGCCTCTTGTACGTGCCCTAGAAATTTATCATGAACCAGTCGTGGAGTTCTCCCCAGGAATCAATAGACCCTCTCAGAAACCCCGTTAACCAGGTTGTGCCGACTCGGCCAGAATGACTGGAAGATAATTGGCCATGGCCTTGTGGTAGTCTCCAGCTGCTAGGATCGCTAGGGTGTAGACTGTTAGCCAGAATTCGGGATCTGTCTTGCCATCATATTTTTCAATGCCAGACAGCCAGTCGACTTGGCATAGCTCACGTGTGAGGGCGGGCACTCCTTCGTCCGAGTGACTTCCACGATGTGGGCTCTGATTCTAACTTTGGCAGTTGAATCGCTCGTGGTGGAGGCCGAAGCAGTCGTGTTCATCTTCCAATCGGCGTTGTTCGTCCTCCTTGCGTTCATGGCGGCGAGCAAGTATGTCTTGATGGAGATCTCGGTGTAGTCAATCTCTAGCATCGTGGTTGTCACGGTGTCCGTAGTCGTCATGGTGTCACCGGTGATCTTTGTCGTGATCTTGAGATCCACGGAGAGACTCTGAGTGCATTTGATTGTGCATTGAAGCCCAACGTCTGCCTGCAATTGATGAAGTTATAGTGTTAGAAGTTGACTTGCTCGAGAGGACTAGGGTGTCGGCAGACTCCTAGTGCTATTGTATTGCTGTAGCAGTTATCATGGCCTTGATCTTGGAGATCGTTGGTGTTGTCTGGTGATCGGGTCCTAGCTGCAGGATGTCCAGCAATGTTGATGTGGCCACGATGTTCCATTGAGGGGTGACGAAGATATCGTGGTCACCCACCCTCATTTGGAGGATGTCATGCTGGGCTTGCTATTCAGTTTTGCACAGTTTATGGCTGCGGTCTTGCCATTCAGCTTGTAGGCATCTATCTTCTTCCTCCCTTTCCTCACGTAGTTGGCGGGTTTCTTATTCTTGTTGTTCATGTAGTCGGCATGCATCTTGACTTGGGGTATTCCGTTTGGACGCCATAAAGACTTCGCGTGGAGGTGAGAAGTTACCAGAACTGCCATCCAACTGGGAGTCGGCGTCCGAGTACTAAAGTTGGATGATGATGACCCCAACTCCCTACATCCGAACCTGACTGGCTCTAGGCCGTATCCGAATCGAAGTCTAGGGGATTGGAGATGTCGCGTCATGTTGGAGCCAAAGACGGCTGTGGCGTTTGTGAGTCCGAGTGAGGGATTGATGATCTCGTCTCCCCTAGATCCGATCTCGACCGGCTCAGGGCCATGTCCAAGTCGAACACTAGGAAAGAGAGTTGCCCAAGGGCTCATAGGTCTTGGGTGTCACCAAAGCAGATTGTTGAAGATTGCTGCAGCGTTGTCGAGGCCAACCGACGCGAGGTTGGCTTTGTCTCTCTCCGGTTGGGTTGGGGCCAATTCAGAAAGAGTGAGGATGCCAAAGTCATCGGCGATGAAGTCGAGGCTCCCGAAGCAGATGGCTTGTCCGAGGCTGATAGTGATTCCG
Source organism: Oryza meyeriana var. granulata (assembly GCA_003991445.1). Classification (NCBI taxonomy): domain Eukaryota; kingdom Viridiplantae; phylum Streptophyta; class Magnoliopsida; order Poales; family Poaceae; genus Oryza; species Oryza meyeriana. The sequence continues at coordinate 151,889 of RYFJ01001270.1, read as the reverse complement.
GCGATGATCTTGGCGCTTTCCCTACCTGACGTGCTAACTATCGATGTTTTATATCGGCAATATTTAATATGGGGCTATGCGTCGGACCTAAACTTGATGGATTCGAAAGAACATGAAGGTTTATAGTGGTTCATGCCCTCGATGTGAGATAATACCCTACTCCAATTGTGGTGTATTGCTTTCGCCGTATGGATTCCGTTATTCCCTAGAGGGCTCCCTACCTCTCCTTATATACCGAAGGGATGAGGGTTACAGGGTATGAAACCCAATCGGATACGACCCAAGGTATTCCTTATCAATACATAGAGTCCAGCTAGGATTATATCCCTTTCCTCATCGTGCAAGGTAACATGAAGCCAAGTCCTACTCTATCCCTAATTTTATGGGCTAGCCCACCCTCTGTCCAAGTAGCCGTCTTTGCCTTCCTTGAGGTACCCGGGGCCCATGGCCTCCATAGAAATAGACTATTCTAGCGAAGTATAACTCTACCAATTTGCTGCCAAGATAAGTGGTTTTGATATCAATGAAGTAGGCTACTTTGGTTAGTCGGACGATAATAACCAAAATAAGGTCATATCCAGATTGGGTCCTCGGAAGACTGGTGATGTAGTCCATCCCAATTTCTTCCCATTTCCATTCTGGAATCTTGAGGGCCTGTAACAATCCAGCTGGCATCTGATGTTCTGCCTTGACATATTGGCATACATCACAGATTGCCACAAATTCTGTTGTCTCTCTTTTCATGCTGACCCACTAGTATTTGTCCTTCAAGTCTTGGTACATTTTGGTACAACTGGGGTGGATCAAGTAGCAGCTTTCATGAGCTTCTTGTAGGATGAGTTTCTTGAGCTCTGGATTATTGGGGACACAGATACGCTCTCCATACCAGACCGTTCCTTTCTCATCTTCCGAAAATCCTGTGGCTTTTCCCCTTCTCATGTTCTTTTTGATTTCTTTGATATCATCATCATCTTTTTGACATAAATCCCCTACTTGATCTAGGAGCAAAGGCCTTGCTTTAAGCGTTGCAAGGTATCCATGACTGACTATACCCAAATCCAAATCTTCCAGTTGCTTGTATAGATCAGGCACACATTTCTCCTGAATGATAGCATTGTAGTAGCTTTTTCGGCTCAAGACATCAGCCACTATGTTAGCTTTGCCCGGATGGTAGTGAATTCCCACATCGTAGTCCTTGATGAGTTCCAACCATCTTTTTTGCTAGAAATTTAGATCTGGCTGGGTAAAGATATACTTCAAGCTTTTATGGTCAGTGTATATCTTGCAATGATTACCAATGAGGTAGTGCCGCCATGTCCTCAAACCATGGAATACTACAGCTAGTTCCAAGTCATGCGTTAGGTAGTTTTTTCTCGTGAGGTCGGAGTTGACGGGAGGCATAAGCCACGACTTACCCTTCTTGCATAAGAACACATCCAAGTCCTTGACGAGAGGCGTCGTAATACACTTGGAAGTCCTTGTGAACATCTGGCAAGATCAACACTGGAGCAGATACTAGCTTCTTTTTGAGGAATTGAAATACATCTTCGCATTGTGGGGTCCATATGAACTTCTCCTCTTTCTTCAGAGCTGAGTCATTGGTCTTGCTATCTTCAAGAAATTTCCGATGAACCTGTGGTAATATCCGGCAAGTCCAAGGAAGCTTCGAACTTGAGTCACTGACTTAGGTTGGTTCCACTTAATTACAGCTTCGACATTAGTTGGATCCACGGCTACACCCTGAGCTGAGATGACGTGTCAAAGGAACTTCACTTCTAAAAGCTAGAAATCGCATTTACTGAACTTGGCATAAAGCTGACGTTCCCTGAGCTTCTCCAATACAAGACGTAGGTGTTCCTCATGTTCTTCCTTCGTCTTGGAATAAATAAGAATGTCATCAATGAAGACTACGACGAACTTATCTAGATATTCCATGAACACCTTATTCATTAAATTCATCAAGAAAGCTGGAGCATTTTTTAGGCCGAATGGCATAACCGTGCATTCATATAACCCATATTTTGTTGTAAATGCTGTCTTGGTAATGTCTTCTTCTCGGATCCTCAACTGGTGATAACTCAACCAAAGATCAATTTTAGAGAATATTGTTGCTCTTTTCAGTTGATCGAAGAGATCATCGATGCTAGGAAGGGGATACTTTTTTTTATGGTGACCTCATTGAGTGCCCGATAATCCACGCATATTCTCTTGGTTTTGTCTTTCTTTTCCACAAAATTAACTAGGCTCCCCAGGGCTTGGTGCTAGGTCCAATATATCCCTTTTCCTTGAGTTCTTCCAACTACTTCTTGACTTTTGCTAGCTCATTTGCAGCCATTTGATACGGTCTCTTGGAGATGGGCGCCGTACCGGGTATTTAGTCAATACGAAACTCAGTGTCCCTCTTGGGTGGCATGCCTGGCAGGTCCTCTAGAAAAACATCCGGGTATTCTCTCATGATTGGTATCTCCTCTACACTTGGCCTGATTCAGAATTTGCTTACAAGGCAAGTAGGTTTTACAATGAAAAACGACTTGTTGGCCAGTGCTATTGGTCAATGAAATAGATCGGCTGGCACAATTTATGATTCCACTGTGCTTGATTAACCAGTCTATTTTGAGAATGACATCCAGATTGTTGGAGCCCAAGAGGATAAGATCAACTTGAAAGATAACCCGTTGGATTTCTATGTCTACGGACTGTCACGTCATGATGAATTTTGACAAATTTAAAAATCATCCTTTAAGTGGAATAATAGAATTTTATTAAAAGTCAAAGAAAATTCTCAAACAATAAAATACGCCCATGAAAAATTTGAATGTGGCTCGAAATATTTTTCTTAAATTCTCCATGCTCTAAAATGCCTCCCCAATTTTTACCAAAATTTTTAGAGCACTCTAGTTAATTTTAAAGCAACAATAAGTCTTTTAGAGTTTTTTAAATAGAAAAACTAAAATAAACCCTTCCTTTCCTTGGGCCATTTTTGGCCCAAGTCTTCTCTAGGCCAACTATCTCCCTCGCTCTCCCTCTCGGGCCATCTCCCTTCCTAGCCTACTTCTGCCGCCTCGGCCCCTTTTCCTCCCTACGTGGCCTATCTCCCCCTCTACCTTTCCTCGGCCTGCCTCGGCCTATGCCGCCTTGCTCCATTGTCTCGGCCCCAACCCACCCCCACGCTCCTGGCCCAGCTCAGCCTACTCACACCTCCGCCAGACCACCAGGCTGTCTCGTCTAGCACTTCCTGTTGCACGTGCCCTAGCCTAGCTAGCCCATGGCCTCGGCCACCCTCTCTCAGTTGCCCCGTGGCCCAGCCGGCCTACGCCCACCCCTACCGACACGGACGAGTGGACTCCACCCGTCAGTTGTCTCCTACCTCCAGCCGGCCACCACTCTCTCTCCTCTCCTAAAACCCTAGCACCGTGCCACCAAATCAGCATCCTACCATCAGTTTCTCCTCAAATTAATTGGGGGGAGTAAATCCCCTTAAATCCCTCTTCATTTCCCCTTTTACTCCTCCGTAAACCATGCCATGAATCACTATGGGCGCTGCCCGTTTTCCTTTCCTTCCGCCATTGATGGTCGACCACCGAGCTCTTTGGTATCTTTCCTTTCCCCGGTCGGCTAGATAATGATGGCCCCATCCTCCTCTACATTCCTTTGCTGCCATCTCCCTTGCACTCATGCCGTCTCCCCACGGTGCCTTCTCTCTTCGTCGCACCAAAGCATCTCCAGCGGCCCGTTTATCTTGATGGAAGTGCTACTCGAGCTCGCGTCACCTCTTTTGGCTCCACATTGACCACCTCGAGCTCGGCCTCGCCTCCTCCTTGCCTGAAGATCGCCAGGGGCAATCCGTCGACAACAACCCGAAGAACGCTGCCTTCTTCTCTCTTTGGCTGCCATTCCTACCTTGCTGGAGCACCGCAGGACCACGTTGCCGCCTCGACCTTCCTGCCGGCCTCCTCCAACCGCCTCTGCTGCCGTTGTGCTCAGGGTGAGGATCATTGCCTCTACCTCCGCCATCCGGTGTCGCCTGTGCCAATGGCCATCGGCGACGACCATCGGGGCGGGTGCGCCACCTCCCTCTGGCCAGCCAACCGGTGGTCCCATTCGTCAGTGACTCCCATCGCCTGACGTGTGGACCCGCTTGTGCTGTGTCTCTGCCAATCGTGGCCGTTGGATCTCAATGCCCGATCTAAGCCGTCCATTACCGTGGACCATCTTGGTGCACCCGGTCCATAGTGGACTCATGGACCAGCTCGTGGCCTCCACATGTCAGTGAGTCCGAGGGCTCCTCTCCCTCTCTTTCTCCTCACTGACATGTCGAGCCCACTAGTTAGCCTCTCAACCTAAGGGTTGATGCCATAAATTGCCTTTTCCAATAGAAAAATAATTCCAATAATTCGGATATCTCCATTTAAACTTCATTTAACCTTTAGATGGCCATATTTTGGCCATACGAACTCCAAATTGACCCGTTCAAGTCTCTAATTATTTAAATCATGTAGAATCCAAATATGTGCTTTTCATGTACTGTTGTTGCTTTTTGCTTAGTGTGTTAACCTTGTTTTGTGTGCTTCGTGTAGTTCATGTTGTTTCGAAGGATCCGGAAGTGCAGATCAAGACATCGGAAGACCGTTTCTTTGAGCAAGGCAAGTCACGCTCTCCTTGAGCATATTGAATCTAAATTTATGAAAATTATTTTGATTTAAATTATTGCATTTCACTTTATTAAATTCCCGCGAATAATTGTTTTACTTAGCCATACCGAAATTCCTTGTTATAGCTTTATTATTGGTATATTATTCTTTGTCAACTCTAGGTAACCAAAACCAGTTTGTATTGTGTTCTATATGTCATGCAAACTAGCTATTATAGGTTTATGCTTAGCTTGGCTTAATTAGCAATATTTTAGATGTTTTACAATGAATAGACTTTGGGGATAACAATGTCACTTTGTGTAACTATGGGAAATGGCTGGTTTGCCTGGGCATGAATCTTCTCTATTCAAAATTCCCAAAACCCTGTTTTCGGCTGGGCTCGAGGTGCATGGTATGGTTGGGTTCCGTTAGCGCACCTCGGCCATCATAAGGACCGGTCTTCGGGCCTTTGTTGCAAAGCATAACCATACTACCACATGTTTAATGGGTAAGGCTTAACCGTAGCTTTGACCAGCCTTAGGCGAAGGAACATGGATAGAGGCGGATGAAGTCCGGTTGTTGACTGATGTCTCTGGCAAATGAAGGCCACTAGGGTGCCGAGATGCCAAGGGCATGGACCATGTCTACCTATCCCAGGGTTCTGGCCGTAGACAGGGGTTGGTGTCCGTTCTTTTGTCTAGGGCTGGGCTTAGTGAAGGGTTATGTCACGGCTTCCGTCCAAATACCGTGGTGGTTTGGGGCATGTTGGAACACGTGAGGGAGTTGTGTTTAGTGGGTAAAGATGTACACCTCTGGCCAGAGGATAATATATTCGAATAGCCGTGCCCTCAGTAATGGGCAAGCCTAGCAATATACCCAAATTAGATGTTTTCTTTATTAAAATAGAACCATGGATTAATGGATTAAAAGTTGATGGTTGACCAGTTTGGGTCTGGTTGGCCTAGTTTAAGGCAAGTTCGCGTGGGTTCGTAACCTTGATAATAATTTAGACATAGACTTAGGATCGTGCTTTTAAAATGCCTTGGAATACTAAAATAATTTAAAAGGCTTGTTTGGTACAAAATTAACCCTATTAAATACTTCCTTGTACCCCTCTTGCATTAATTTGCATTATTCTAGTGTATCTTGCTGAGTACTGTGGGTGGTACTCAATCTTGCTCAATTTTTCCCCTCCAATGAGCAAAGCTTTAGAGATGAAGTCTTAGGTGGAGTTTTGGCTTATACACCCAATTGAGCGCCTATCAAATGCAACTATAGGCCCGCTACTCCGCTGTTGTTTTCGTTTGCTGTCAGGCTTACGGACCTTTGTAATAATGTAAATAATAATGATATAATAAAGATGTGTCTTCCATATCAACGCTACGTTGTACCCTAGCTTTTCCTAGGACGGGGTTTAATACACTAGTGATTGGAAAAAATGGTGTTTTTCCAGATCGTGACGTGGACGGGCTGAAAAGCCTTGAAGGCAGCTGGCTTCCAGGGGTAGATATTCTCATAGGGTTGCTAAGGTTCTTTACCCTTATTTTATGTTTCCCCACAAAACATCTTGATATAAAAGAATTTGTAGCTCCAGAATCAAATAGTATTGATGTGGGAATGGAATTAACAAGGAACGTACCAAGTATTCTGGCATAGCCTGTGCCTCCTCAATCGAGACATGGTTCACACGTCCCTTCACCACATTGTTGTTGTTGTTGTTGCTGCGGACATGTGCTAGGCCTTGCTGGCACTTCGGTTTTGGGCACTTATCAGCAAAGTTCCCTGGCTCCTGACAGTTGAAGCACAAGAGAATTTTTCCTGAGCTGTCTCTACGTGCAAGTCCACCCTGAGTTGCAGCAAGGGTAGAACTTGAACCACTGTTGCCACCTTGGTTCTAAGGCTTGTTGAAAGGTGGGCGAGGTGTACATGGTGCAGACAAAGATTTAGCATGAGGAGCAAGCACATAACACGGCCTCTGACTTGGGCCCTGCTGCATCCTAGCATTGACCAAGCGGCATTTCTTGCTTTCTATCTTGTTATGCTTGTCTTCGTGGTGGATGGCCTTGTCCACCAGCTTTTGGAAGCCTTCATAGTCATCGGAGATAAGCTGCACTGACAACTCATCATTCAAGCCCTCAAGAAACTTCTCCTGCTTTTCTTCATCTGTACGAACATCCACAGGTGCATAGCGAGCCAACCTGTTGAACTCATAAAAAAAACTTCGTGACTACCATGTTGCCTTGCTTGAGGTCACGAAATTCCTTCTTCTTCAGAGCAACCACGCCAACAGGTACGTGAGCTCGATGGAAGGCAGTTGAGAAACGAGCCCAGATGATGACTTGTCCAGCCAAGTGAGTAGCTCGGAAGTGATCCCACCACTCAGAAGCAGGGTCGTGTAGTTGGTGCGTAGCAAAAGAGACCCTTTGTTCATCAGTGCACTGGATGAGGTCCAACTTCTTGCTTATGGCATGCAACCATTCATTTGCCCCTACCATGTTGGTGATGCTAGAGAAGGTGGGCGGTCAGATTCGGAGGAAATACGATAGCTTTGACTGCGGTGGAGGGGGAGCAATTGCTGCTTGTTGATTCTAATTCTGCATCTGTGCTTGCATTTGCTGCATCATCAGATTCTAGAAGGCCAGAACCTGAGCAAGCTTGGGGTTCTCCGGTAGTGGCTGAAAATTGTTCTAACCAGAACCTCTAGCTTGGTTATTGTTAGAACGGTTCCTTCTGGTGTTCACCATCTATAGCAACCATGAAGACCGGAAAGAAAGAAGAGAGAGATCAAGGCTATTACACCGACTACTTCAAATTTCAGTAATATGCCGTGATGTTGGTATTAATTATTCTCCAAGTTGATTAAACAGACAATCTGGTACAGTTACATCACCCCACTGATGTAAACCATGCACCTACACTCACAAGCAACAGAACACACAACTTGAAATCTAAACAACACTAATCTATGGGATAGCTTAGTTTCTGCTAGAGGCTTTGGCAAAACTTCAATCTTTCTTTGGGCTTGGCAACTAGACGGAGAAGGAAGGAATCGGTAAACATTTTAAAACAGCAAAGGTAAGGAGAAATATAGAATTTTTGCAAATAATTTTCCCATAAAATATGTCCTAAGGAACTGACTACTTGGATCGTCCTATGGTCAACCTAGCTCTGATACCAACTTGTCACGCTTGGAAAAATACAACCATTTCCTGACATTCAGTGCATAAATTCTCATCCCATGAAGACGAGGTACAAATAGACAAAGTTGTTATTACAGCCACACTTGCGAAAAAGTAAACAATACTTTATTACATGGGCGACCATAGGCCCTTACATCCAAAGATAAACAGAAAAATAGCGTAAGACTACGGAAGTAGCCACAGGCACTCGATGGCAGTACAAGCTGGCAGTCCCAGCCTTCTCCTCCATCTGATCCATCCTCTCAATATTGTGAGCAAGAGTGAGTACCGCCCACCGTACTCAGCAAGCAATACCAGGAATGCACAATAATACAACGGAGAACAAAGGAATGGCATAATAGGGGTTTATTTTGTGTAAAGCCATATTTTCAATATTTTATTAAGTTAAAACACATTTAAAACATGATCCTATTCTAAGACATAATTTTAATATCAACATGGCCGCATAAACCCGCAAACCGCCCGCTTTAAACCAGGCTATACCACATGACTGCACCATCATGATAGCATTATCCCAAGGTTTTATAAACAAGACTAACTTTGGGTACATTGCTCAGCTCGCTCGTAACCGACAACACGGCTATTCGAATAGTTTCTACCTCTGGCCAAAGATGTATAGTTTTCACACAATACACAACCTCAATACGCGTTGCCATGCGCCGCGCACCACCATGGTACCCGGATAGAGGTCGTGACAAGACTATCCATCTAACTAACACCAAAATAGAGGAACCCACTAAGGTTCCGCCACACGCCGGTCCCCGATGAGGTGAAGGTCACTAGATTCCCCAGGATGAGATAGGCACCCTCTTGTGCCAAGTAAAAGTCGGGCCTAATCCTAGCCCCATGCCCTTCCAACCAATGGTCCTGTTTTGAGAAAAGCTAAACTGTAGTTAGGCCTTACCCATTAGACTTGTGGTTGCACTATTATGCTTTGCAACAGAAGCCTGAAGACCGGTCCTTATATTAGCTGGGGTGCGACCACCAAAAACAACTAGCTTACACCCCAAGCCCACCCAAAAACAGGTTTTAGTTTATTAAAACATTTTATCAACCATATATTGACAAACTAGCCAATAATCCAATATTTAATCAAATTTTAGTTGTTAACCACCAAAGTCTAAATTATCAAAAGCTCTATGTTGGAACTAAGCAAGTATTAGCATTTGCCTAAAGAAACTAGTTAGTCTATCAAATGGGGTACTAAACTAGTCATTTGAAATTTTTACTAAGGTTCACAAGGGCTAGGTATCAACTCAATAATATGGCCATAACAAAGGATAAAATGAATAATATTTAACTAATAAAAACATAGTGAAAGATAATTTAATAAAAGAAAATACAATAATTGTAAAACAATATAAATTTCACAATAATGGGATTCAATATGCTCAAAGGGGACATGACTTCCCTTTATCGCTCACAAAGTCTTTCGGCGTCAACGGCGATGAACAACTGATCCTCTGGAACTACGGAATCTTCACAACCAACACAAAGAAAAACAAAAAAGACCAAAGAAAACCATAAAAACAGAAGCAGTAAAGCATATAAATGGGTTCTACAAATTTTTAGGAAAATTAGAGACTTCAACAGGTCAATTCGGAGTTCAAACAGTCGAGATACGGCCGTTTGAAATTTACGTGATATTTAAATGGAATTTTGTGAATTTTTGAATTATATTTCTTTTAATAAATCTATTTACTGTGTCAGCGAGGAGAGAGGGTGTGCTGACAAGCAAGCCCCACTTATCGGTCACGAGATGGCACAAACAAGTGGGCCCCATGAGACGGCCACATTGGCATGCCCATGCGTCTGCCACATAGTGCACACGTCAACATAAGCAGCTGCCAGGGCTTCCATGTGGCTGCCACGTCAGTGGACAGCGGTTGCTAATGTCGGTGGCACGGGACTGGCCGGTCACCGGTGCACGACGGCACGGCAGGCTCCGGTGAGGGCACTGGATGGAAGAACGGAGGACTGGGATCTCACAGAGACGGACAGCATGGCGAACGGAGACTAGGAGGAGCCAACGGCGAGCTTAGACAAGCAATGGACCTCGGGTTGTCGGCGTCGGCGAGGCTCCGGTGAGCTTTGGCGGGCATGAGGCAATGGCCGAGGTTGAGCTCATCGTTGCGGTTCTGTAGGAGGCATAGGAATGGTCTGGCGGTGCTCTGGTGAGGCGAATAAGGCAGCCAGAGTTCTTTCACTCTGGCAGAGAGAGGGAAAGGCACGAGAAGGAGAGGGTGTGCGATGGCAGCTCACGCTGGGGTTGGGAAGGCAAAGAAGAGGATGAGGCCGTCCTCGTATAGGGCACGCCGGAGGTGGATCGACGCAGCGAGCTCAGGGGCCGACATCAATGGCGACGGGTGTGAATGGGAATTTAATCCAGCGATTCAATGCACTATTGTGTAGGTATTCAAAGGGGAATTGAAGAGGAGGGAGTGGGGAATTAAATCCCTCATTCAATTGAGGAGGAGGATGGCCGTGGGAGACGAATCAAGTGGTGGTGTTACTAGGGTTTCAAGGGGGTGAACAGGCGCTAGCGGCTAGAGGAAGAAGACGGGGCTGACGGGTGGGCCCCGTCTGTCAGTGGGTGGAGGCGGGCGAGGTGTGTTTGGGCTGGTTGGGCCAAGGCATGGCACGGGCGAGCAAGTATCCCGGCTCGGCCGAGCTGGGCTGAGGCCAGGAGGGGAAGGCAGGACGAGTTGGTGCTGGGCCACGGTGGGCCGAGAAGAAGGTGACAGCCCAAGAGAAAAGAAGGCAGGAGGAGAAAGAAAAAATAGGCCGTGGGCCGGTGGGAAGAGAGAAAGACAAAGGGCTTGGGCTAGCTTTCGGCCCAAAGGAGGAGATTTATTTAATTTTCCTTTTGTAAAAACTCTGAAAATTGGTTTTTGTTGGAGACAGGCCGCAACCCCTTTGGCCGGCTCAAGACCGAAGCCTAGAGACGAAGAGCCTAGTACGGGCGAAGGCCTATACCTGGCGAAGCCGCTAGGCATGACAGCGAAGAGCTCGGTGCACAAGGCGAAGCCACTAGGAGCCAGCGATAAGCCCGGGAACGGCCGAAGACCCTGACGAGAAGGCGAAGAGCCCGAAGCACCGGGCGAAGAGTGGAACGGACAAAGGACTTGGCGAGCAAGCAAAGCCTAGCAGAGGGCTAAAGAGCTTGCTAGCGTCATCCCTACCTAAGGGGACGGAAGGCCCATTAAGAATGCAGTCCATCCGAGGGCCCAGCAGCCCATAAAGGGCCCATGCTTGAGAAAAGACACATGTATCCCTGTAGCTGTCCCTATTAGAGGGCCATAATGTAATATCACTTGTAAATGAAGCACTAGAGCCTGTAAGTAAACTCCTAGGCCTATAAATAGGTACCCAGGGTACTATAACAGTAGGTTATTGAGATTCAATACAGAGATTTACTTTCATTTTCCACACTCAGAGACCATTGTTGTGTTCTTCGACAATAGTTTTTGTGGATTAAAATTAGTTAGAGTGCTCTGAAAATTCCAGTAAAAATGGTTACGCATTTTGAGGCATTAGGAATTTATTAAAAATATCCACAAGCCAAATTGAGCTCAATCTTGGTGAATTTTAATTGTTGGAGGCTCTTTTCACTTTTAAATTTTCTATAAATTCAGTTTAGCGAATGATTTTAACGCAGCAGCAGCAGTAGCCACCGCCCTAAGGAAGTTACGACCTTGTAGACTCTGAGTTTGTCACGCCCGGTGTTGATGTTTTGTATCGGCAATAAGAATATGGGGCTACTCGTGAGACCTAAACTTGATGGATTGCAAAGGAACACGAAACAATTTATACTGGTTCAGGCCCTCGAAATGAGGTAATACCATACATCCAGTTGTGGTGTATTGCCTTTGAAGTTTCTCTGGTGAGATTTCAATATGCCCTCAGGGGGCGCCCTGCCTCCCCTTATATATCGGGGGACAGGGTTACAGACTAGGAATCCCAGTCGGACTCCGACCAAGGGATTTCCTTCTAGGAATACAACATGCCCGACTAGGACTATATCCTTTCCTTGTCGCAGAGGTTATGTATGCCGAGTCCTATTGTATCCCTAATTATAAGGCTAGGCCCATCCTCTGTCCGAGTGACCCAAATGCTTCTCATGAGGTACCCAGGGCCCATGGCCTCCACAGTAACCCTTGAGACCTTCATAGTTGAGTCACAGCTGATGCTGAGTGCTCATCCTCCACAGTAAAGAATTCCTGAGTGCATTGCTCCCAAGTACTCTTTGTCTGAGTGCTTCTTCTCCCGAGTCCTGCTTCATGTCAGCTGGCAACGAGGCTATGAAGGGCTTCATAGAAAAATATGAATAGTATGCGCCGAATAGGCACACCTATTAGGTGTAGCCCCCGACTTTGTGCCTAATTGTGAAACAATTAAACATAAAGTCAAAGATCTTTAACCTTGTAGTCTTTCCCGAGTAGTATACTACACAGTATGTAGACTCTTCAGCATCATGTCAGCTGGTATAATTTTTGTTCATGGCATCCCCAATTGCTGATGTAATGTCCCTGTAATGTGTACCAATATGCATGTATTGCTATCTGATTTTCGTTTTAGTGTGGGCCTTTTAAAGGTACTTTGCTGTCTGTTAATTTTCTGACTGTAATGAACTATGTTTAATTGAGCTAATCCGTTCCGCTTCTTTTTCCTTGCAGGTATGGACTACCAGACGCCTAAGCTGCTGGATCACGCCACCGATCAGTCCCATCGGTCGTTTCTCTCTGCGGTGCAGAACCTCGAGCTCGGTACCTTACGTCCTTGACCTTCTAGGCGACTCCTTCCCGTGGACGACAGGTTCACGACTAGGTACGTACGAACGTTGTACTGTGAAGCTGTATATGTCAACTTACTAACTTGCTTTGTTTTGATTGTCAGGTTGTGGGAGGCAGGCCTTCTGCTGCTGTGTAGGCTGGCAGCAGCCGCAGCGGACCCGACTGACCCGGCGAAGAAGTGGGGTATCGACCGGTCGCTGATCACAGCTCTTGTGGACCGGTGGAGACTGGAGACGCACACCTTCCACCTCCCATGCGGTGAGATGGCCCCCACGCTGCAGGACGTCAGCCTCCTCCTTGGGCTGCCTCTAGCCGGTGATGCGGTGGGCCCAGTTGACGGGCTCCAGGCGAGGCGAGACGACATCCTGCAGCGGTTCGCCCTGGTTCACCGTGCTCCGGGGCTTCCCCTCGTTGGCGAGATCTCCCCGTACACGCATGCGGGCCCCCCTCAGGCTTGGGTACTAAGCTACACGATAAGAATGATTTCTTGTTGTTTTATGTTCATCCTTCAGTCTGTACTAGAATTACAGTGTCAACTTCTTTATATGTTACTGCAGTCTGATCAGCTAGACCCGGAGGCCGACGCGTACTCACTGCAAAGGAGCCTAGAGGTGTACCTGTTGTGGCTGTTCGGGTGGGTGATGTTCACCAACTCGCACGGCCACGCAGTCGACAAGGGCTTGATCCCTTACGCGAGGGAGATAGCCGACGCCGAGGACGGTGCTGTTCCCCAGTACAGTTGGGGATCGGCAGTCCTTGCCGCCACGTACAGGGGTCTGTGCGATGGCTGCAGGAAGACCGACCTAGAAGCGGTCTTCACGGGTTGTCCACTCCTCCTACAGCTCTGGGCGGCAGAGCGGTTCGTGATCGGCCGCCCCGTGGTGGACCACAGTCCATACGAGTCGACCCTGTACGTGGATTGTCCCACCGGAGGACTATCCGATGATGGGGACGGTGTGGTGTCATCGTGAGGTATGTTCGGTGTTAGAACCGTCTCGGTTTTTTATGTTACTTGGACTAACGAGAACTCTTTTCTTGTTTGTAGCGTCGGTACGCTCACGTGCAGGTGCAGAAGTCGTACCCAGACTTCGTCATGGAGTTCGACAGGATCACGGATGACGACGTTGTCTGGGAGCCGTACAACGCCGAGGCGGTGAACGCGCATGTGCCGCTTGGGCTGTCGCCCCTCTGCAACAGGGACCAGGCGTACTGGCTGATGATGACGCCGATGCTGTTCGACATTTCTGTTGAGCCGCACTGCCCGCAGCGTGTGATGCGGCAGTTCGGTATGCGACAGACCTTCGACCATCCACAACGCCCGGGCGTACCGCAACACGTTCACAGGTATATGTGGAAATGAATATTCCGTATTGTTATGCATTGTGTCACTGGTTGTGCTCTGCAGGTTAAATCGGCGTGGCCAGGCCGCCGGTAAGTTGTGGAGACCCACTGTCATCGAGTACATCAACGACTGGCTCATAGCCACGGAGGACGTCATCACGGAGATGCACCCCTACACAGCCGCCAGGTACGAGCAGTACCTTTCCTGGTACCAGCCCCGTACCAGACTACGGGTGACGTTCACTCCCGAGGCTCCACTAGCGCACGTCGCGGGGGTGCGAGACGCATACCCAACACACCGCGACCAGGACTACTTCCGCGCGGTGAGTCAATGGTTTTCATACTATTTTCAACGGTAGTTACCACGTGCAACTAACCACGCATGTCCTGCTAAACAGGCGGACAATGCTAGGCAGGTCCACACAGAGCTCGGCCTACTGCGGCAGCGCCTCGAGGCTGGCATCCCTCTCACGCAGCAGGAGCAGACGATCACGTTCGGCCGGATGTGCAACACGATGCGCTCGGTCGTCCGTGCTCTGACTTGTCACCGTTCCGATGCAGCCCCACCGATGCAGATACATATGCGAGGTCCCCATAGTGAAGGGACATTGGCAGGAGCGGCGGGTTCTGTAGGGGCCAGTACGTCGTGGGGAGCAGGTCCTTCTGGTACCGCCGGAGGATCGAGGTCGGTAGGCTCCACGATCGGGCGAGGATTGTCAGGTACGTCAGGTTTGAACCTATTCTCCATAACTAACTGCACTTTTTATTCGGCTGACGCGAACTTTTCTTTACCAGACCCACGCGGTGGATATCACCACCACCTGGGGGACACTGGCGGGGATCTGCCCCGAGCACCTCTGCTTGGATCTCTACCGAGGACGACATCCTTCCGGAGCAGGACGTGATCGGGTCGTCACAGCTCGGAGGTGCACCATACACACAGCCACACGACGCCGGTGCTTCCCCTGCTGCTCAGGCAGTCCGAGCCACCCGTGGGGTACCGGCGGACCGCCTGACGTACTCGCGCAGGCACGTGCGAGCGCAGCCTAGGAGGACGAGGAGGCGTATGACCTAGGGGCTATTGTTGTATTTATTTATTTATAGGTCTCGCATAACTTGTTTAAATTTTTCATGTCCATATTCACCCCCTCTAGGCTCGATCCCACCCTTCAGATCTGACCTTTCATAAATTTTTACAACGGTACTCCGTCCTGTCTGTACCATTTTAAAAGGAGAAACCACTTTCGGCGCATACCATGCGCGAGTACGGACCACCTTTACTTGCATAATATAGGCCGTGCGTGCGCCACATTGCGACAAGCGACCTTTCGGAGCGTCGCTTTAGTCATGCGTCGTCACGTGCATTCTGAATACATGGTCGGCCACTTCAACCGCTTTTTGCATATGCATGTCCCTTATATTTTGACCTGTACGTCTCATAGGGAAATAGACGCACAACAACCTATATAAAAGCACCATCATAGTAGCAGAGGGCCTTCACCCAGGCCCTCGGGCAAACTTCGCACTGTTTATGAACTACAGCCACTACCTGCCTCACTAGTTTCCTTTTCTTCTTGTAGTAGCATCGAACAATGTCTCCTACACCTCTTTTCGTGGAGGATTGCAACTGGCGATATTTAGGTTTCTCTTTGGTACTGCCACCTTGGGCTGAACGCTCGATATGCCTTTGTGGTGACCGTTGCCGGCTACGCGTATCTCATCAGGAGGAGACTTACGGCTGGAGGAGTGCGTGCACTAGAGTCCCCAGGTACATGTTTCAGTCAAGTCTTTGTCATATTCGTTTTTACGCCCACGACTCTTATACCATGATATTTACCTTAACAGACCGAGGGAAGATATTGCAGCTTCATCGAGTGGATTGACAACAGCAACCCGGAATATGACTACCTCCCGTTAGACGAAAGCATGGCGCAATACATGTCCAGGAGGACGGAGCACGAACAACGTCTAGAGCTAGAAGGGGCAGACTGGAGAAATCGACCTCTCGGACTACCGCAATGGGAGGACCGTCCAACGTGCGCTTGTGGTGATCGTTGCCAGGTCGTTAGGTCAAGAAGGCCAGGAACTCTGCGACGCAGAAGCTTTGTTTGTCTGAACATTCTTGACGACGATATCGATGTAAGTTTAAGCCGCACCTTACTTCCTGCAGATAGTTTACCTTCACCAAACGTGACGAATTTACTAATCAAACTCGTCCCACAGGATCCTCCAAGGAGGTGTCAATTTAGACAATGGATTGACAATTTCACGCCGTCATATCTATCACGGCACTGGAACATGCAACCAGAATCACCAGCCGACTACAGCCTGTCTAGATCGTACCATGAACGAATCACCCGCTTTTCTAGGAACCGGTGACTAGAACGAGCGGATACATTGTACTGCTAACAATATAGTATCCCTTGTTGTATTTCGTACTATGGGTGTCGCATTCATCATGCCGCAATACGAACGGCTCGCATCTAGCTAATATCACTATGCTATTGTACGTGCACTGCATTAAGTATTGACCGAGTGGATGACGAATAATACAATATATTGTCTTCCAATGTCGAATTAAAAATCATTCAGTACGTACATTTTTGGGGTTAAAAATTAGCAACAAAATTTTCAAATTTGATAATTTGCAAATGGCTCCAGGGGGCCGAGGCCTGGGCTGGGCAATGGTCCGATCGGGAGGGGGCAACGGTCCGATCGGGGGTATTCGGACGGTCTAATCCCTAGACGGACGGTCCGATCTGGGGCAACGGTCAGTCCGATCAACGGTCCAATCCGGGGGCAATGGTCCGATCATGTGCATTCCGATGGCCCGATCCCTAGGCAGATGGTCTGATCTTGGGCAATGGTCAGTCCGATTCGAGGGGCAATGGTCCGATACCTAAGCGGACGGTCCAATCCGGCGGGCAACGGTCCGATCTGGGGATTCGGACGGTCTGATCCCCGGATCGGACGGTCCATTTGCTATGCATTCGCCGCCCTGGGGGACGGCGTCCCCCAGGGCGGCAACGCCACGTGGCCCCCCCGGGCTAACGGCCGGGCTAACAGCGGCCTGCGCCGTGAGCCCCGCCCGACGGGGAGGCCATTCGCCGCCCTGGGCCACGAAAACCGCCGTGGCCCATGGCGGCAAGAGGCTATTTCTGCAAAAAAAACCAAATCAAAAATTAGTTTTGTAAATTAAAAAAAAATTAAATTAGTAACAGTAAAAAAACCCGGAGGTGAGACTGTGAGAGCGACGCGAGCGCAACTGGGGAGATGGCGACGTCTTCTGGGGGACTAAACCCTATGGAGAATGGGCCAACCCAATACTGCCGACGGCCAACTTCACATGCAGCCCAATCTCCCACTCAAAGTAATTGTTATCCAGCCTAATCGGACGACTAATCGCTACTGTTCAATGACTAATAGGACGATCAGAAATCTGATCGAGCTGATTGAACAAACGTTCCTGACCAGCAATGTAAGAGGACCAACGATCAGATAACATTGCTGTCGGAAAAAAAGACTACATTTTTCCCAATGGAATGGGCCGAAAACGGAGGTATCTTTAGTGGGTTATAGCCCATCCAAACACATTTTTGCATTTACCCCTGAAAGAACATTTGGGCCGGTATTTTTTACCGGATTCGATCTAAAACAGGGCTTCCAAGCATGCCCTTGTGAAGTTTAAGACTTAACCTGGCGGGGCCTTGTCCCAAGTCGGAGTCGGTTCGGCAATAGCTTATACCTAACGCAGGAACTCCTGTGACCGGTAGTTCCAAGGGAAGGGTCAATCCCCGTATTCTGATCTTTATCGCTGCCGTGATTAACCCTGCCGCGCGAGACACAATGGCTTTGCACCAATCCGCCGGTAGTGATGATCCCAGCAGCGTCCGCGTCTATTCAAGGATGCGCCGTCGCCCTGTTCCTGTCGTGGTCGGGACGAGCCAATGTCCGGTCGTCGAGCACGGCGAGCTGTACCACAATGACAAGGGAAGCTTGCTGATCGACTCGTCCTATTACTACTACCAGCTCCCCACTGGCGAGCTCGGCTTGGCGACCAGGTGAGTTCTTTCCCCTCCCCACCCTCCCTCCGTTGCCTGGATGAAGCTATCTTGTGTTAGCCAGAGCGAGGATCCTAAGTTGGATTGAGTTTCTGCTGACAATAGAACCATATCGTAGTAGTATTCGGTTATAGAATCAGGGATTCTGCCAGATTTCAATAATACAGATATTATGACGAGAATGCTTTGGGTCGAGCACTCCAGAGGCCTCGCTTGGGACCACCCTTCGCTTAGGACCACCTCTCCTATGTGTATCTCTTTCTCTTTCCCATTTTCTCCTCTCTCTCTCTCCTTCCCTTCCCTATTTTTTTATCCGCTCCATCTCCCTTATGCATCGGGCGCCGAAGCCACTGGCCCGATCTAGGCCGAGAGCACGGCAGCAACAGCCGCCAGGTGTTAGCGACGACGACAGCCCTAGGATGGTGTTAGGCCCAAGATAGAGGAGCCGAGATGTGCTCATCGCCACACGTGGCAGTCGCCCTAAACTGGGCAAGAGTGGAAGAACCAAGACCGTCGCCACCACCTGAACCACCGGATGAGGCCAAGGCGGCGGCGGCCCCTTGGACAACGGCACGCACTAGGTCTGCTCGGGTGAGGTAGGTCATTTTTTTTAGATTTGGACGATGTTTATCATTGTTGCACGTTGTGTTTTATTGTGATCGGATGTTACATATATTAATATCTTTGTGTTGTCAACAGTAGTTATTGAATGTTGCATCTTGCTGAAATATTTTTATCCAAACGATAAAACATTTTTTAACATGTGATGAAACACCGTCCGATATATGGCAAATATCGGACATCTGAGCCATAGTCGCTCCCATATTATGGCTCAACAGTGTAATTTGTATGACTTCATACTGCCAAATCACTTTTGGTAGTTTAAAACCTGCCTCCTTTTGTAGGTGCAAGAGTAATACAGAGAAAGGCCCTTCAAGCTGCCCCCATCCACCGATCATGGCGACAGCGATGACTCAAGTGGAGGAGGCTGCTCCCTTCAGCGATGCTTCGTCCCCTGTGCGTGCTGTGCTCAACCGCCCCTGGCCAGACCCGATTCTCGTTCTGGCGAGGGCTTCGTATGGCAAGTCCCGCACGTTGGTGGCCACAGCCAAGGACATCGGGCCCCCGATCTCCCTGGAGGAGCTAGCCGCGCTGGAGCCCAATGACAACGACGACATGGGCATCCAGGGCTACAAGGCAGCTGCTCACTTTGATGCTTTCCTGCGGAATTACATCCATGAGCACGGTGAGCTGTACCAGGATGAGAAGGGTGTCTTCATGCTCGACATTGATGACTCTCCCTTACGTGAGGAAATACGGTAATTTATACTCAACCCCTCTCCGCAAATATTTTAGTTTGAAGCTTACACACAATTTTCATTTCATTCATAGTGTAAATTGCACTGCTGACGATCCAAGCATACTTCAAGGAGCACTATTAATTTTCCATCTATTTTGCAACAGCACTTGTCATTACATAACATAATAAAAAACATTTGTTTTTATTCTATAAATCACTTTTGGCTTTTGTAGTTGCAAGGTTGTCACAGCAGAGGAAATGGAAGCAAAGGTTATGAAGAAAGGGTTGAATAGTGGATCAAAGCATCTTTCAGAGTTGGCATTTGGGTAGTTACAACAAGAGGAGGAAGGTACATTTGTGATCCTTGCTATTCAGCTTCAACATGAAATTTTTTAACACTACAAATATTTGAAGTGGCATGCCAGCATATCGTTACTAGACACACGAGTAAATGAACAGCCAGAAACCTTCACAACAAGCTACGTTCCAGACACAGAACAATAACTTTGAAACCACAATCACATCTCTGAATGTCTACTACTTAGACTTTAGAGGAATAGCAATATAACATGCTCCATGAGAATCCTCTGTACTATTATTGCATTTTATGGAGAGTGTCGATATTTTGTATTGACAATAATAATATGGGGCTACTCATGAGACCTAAACTTGATAGATTATAAAGGAACACGAAACAATTTATTCTGATTCAGACCCTCGAGATGAGGTAATACCCTACTTTCATCTGTGGTGTATTGTCTTTGAGGTTTCTCTGGTGAGATTCTATATATGCCTCGAGGGCGCCTTGCCTCTCCTTATATATTGAGGAGGCAAGGTTACAAGGTAGGAATCCCAGTCGGATTTGACCAAGCGATTTTCTTCTAGGAACACAAGGTATCCGATTAGAACTATATCCCTTTCCTTATAATACATAGTAATATACACCAAGTTTTCTTATATCCCTAATTACAGGATTAGACACATCCTCTATGCGAGTGGCCACAATGCTTCTCATGAGGTATCCGGGGCCCATGGTCTCCACAGAGAGACGCTTTGGGATGCAACCACAAAGCTAGACCCAACGTGGAATGCCTACCCACTTAGTGCTGCCACCAACAGTCCAACATCAGGTCTTCAAATTTACTGGAAGAAATGTGTGAATGCGGTGTATTCACACAACTGCTCATAGCTGATTTCCATAATATATTAGAAAAGTCAAACTTGCATTTATTTCTGTAAATTAAATGTTAATTTCAAAACGTAGACCCCAAATTAATATGATAATTTAAGGCCTTTTCTTTTCCCTGATAAATTTGAGAATTAGCTGTAGGGAAATTCTCCGAGGTCTCAAATTAGCATGTGTAGCAAACAAGGATCTTTAACAGGCTTGATGCCATTTACAGAACATTGCAACTTGATCATTTCTTGGCATAATTTCTCTTCAAATGCAGTACTTCCATTCAAAGCTTTGATGAATTGATACTCTGTCAAAGACTTGCCATCCCTGTCTTGGTACTAAGGAAATATCAGGATATGTTTTCATTTATAAAAATAAAAAGGAAATCAGGTATAACCTAGTCTCTTTGACATGGTGCAGCACTATACCCCACAATACCTCAAACCAGATCCATTTCGTTCAGAACTAGAGTGCACCTCACCTAATTGACATTTGATACACCCATTTTGAAGCTCTAGTGAGGTCCAGAGGATGCCGATGAAGAAGACAACGCCAATAGCGTCTCTCCACACGTCTTTCTCTCGCGCCCCACGCGTCGCCAATGGTGATTCTCCATGTGAACCGGGTAAGGATCTCATCCATGGCGGATGGGCGCCTAATAGCCCATACGCCCGGTTCGGTAGTGGCAAAGGAGAAGTTCATGGTCCGCTTCTCCCAACACAAGCCGTTTCCCTCTTTGCCTCTCCTACTTTTTCGAAGCTAACCCTAGAATCGCTATCGTCGTCGATCTGCTTTTTCCATACTTTCCAACATCTAAGGAGGGAGGTGATATGGGAGAGAGTGGGTTTTGGTGGTGGATTGAGATCTAGTTCTGGGAAGGAAGCAAAGTGGCCACAGGAAGGGGTAGGAGGTAGGGCGCGGTTGTGGAAGGGGACGGCTGTGGGGACTCAGCAAGGATTTGCAGAAGTGGTGAGGGCACTAGCTTCGTCTTTAGGGAGCATGGCTGATAGAGGTGGCTATCGGGGAAGATGGTACCCGAATCGCCGACCTCCATACCAAGGAGAGGGGTATCGAGGTGGAGGTGCTTTAGGATGGGGAGAGGCCCTCTGCCGCCACTGCCGCAGCCGCCGGTGGCAGTGATGGAGGAGAAACCCCCTAATCCGAAGATGCAAGCAGAAGATGGAAGCCAGGGAGGGAGGAACAAAGGGGGGATGTAGTATCGTCCCAAACACACTAGGTCTTCATCTTCTGGCCCTTCTATGGTGGCGTGTGCCTGTTCAGCGACACCGGCAAACACACAAGGCTCTGGAGAGGAGATATAGAACATGCAAGAACAATTGGTGGAGGAGGTTAACCAAAAGGTAATCCAAAACCTGACATGCCTAAAAGTTTCTGTATGAGATGTAAGATGCATGGTCATGTGGCTAGGGAGTGTGATGTTTAGATCTATTGTGTGATTTGTGGCAAGGATAATCGTAGAACCTTAGATTGTTATCTGGAGAGTAAGAAAACTGTGGCAAGATATATGGGATGTGCTGCAAATGGGTTAGGATGCATTTTAATCCAAAATACCAGAGCAGTAGCCACTAAAGAGCATGCAAACCCCTTGGGGGTAATCTCAGTTTTCTGTAGAGGATGTCTGAATGCCAAACAAGTAGAGGATGGATTTACACAGCAATTTAAGTGGAATTGAACTTGGAAAGCAAAGGCTCAGCCTAATGGAACTTTTTTGGTGGGATTCCCTAACAAAGTAAAGCTAGATGAGTTAGCTGATTTTGAGGATTTTAAATTGAAGGGAACAGAGGTGAGGATTCAAGTTAAGAAATGGACACAGGAGGCCTCTGCCTCAGGGAAGTTGCATGTGGTTTGGGTGAATGTTATAGGACTGGCTGATGAGATGAAAAGCTATCTGGCATTGTATGAAGTGGGATCATGCTTGGGCCCAGTGCAAGAGATTGATATATTAACTCTGAGAGCAAGTGATGAAGTTAGAATTAAAGTTGGGATTATAAATCCTAGTGCATTACTTTTGACTTTGGTCCTAACTTCTCCTGAGTTGCTAATGTATGAGGTAACCTTTCGGTTGGAGGAAATTGTGGATGTTGGTTGGTTCAACAGCAAACAACAAGGGAAAAGGCATATAGAGACTGAAGTGAATGACCAAAAGACAAATGATGACATACAACCAAGTAAGAAAGTAAGGGAGGATGGACAATCAAGTTGTATGGAGGTTGATAAAGGGGGACAACAGAGCTTAGAGGGATTTTATGGGAAGAGGGCTAGAGAGGCAGTAATACAACAAATGAAGGAAATGGAACAGGACAGAATGAAACAAGTTGAGGAAGATAGAAGGTTGGATGAGATTTTACAAAAGCAAGAAAGGAAAGGAAATAAGATTGCTACAGGCAACAAAGAGCTGCAGTGTGAAAGTTTGCAAGATGGTGGTGAAAATAAGAGTGAAGACAAGTCACAAAAGGACAAGGAGGACAAAAGGCAAGGGAAAGAAGAAACTGGGCAGACCTTTGATAAAGGTGAATCAGAGGGTGAAGTGGAGATAAGAAAGGATAAAACATTTACAGAGAGTAAGCTGCAGAATAATGGACAGGATGATGGGGGGTTGATGGATACAGATCAGATAGTGGATGATAATTTTGATGAAGAGGAAGATGGCAAGGTACAACTGGAAGGCAGTGAAGATTTTTTTGACTCCCAAGAATCAGATAATAGTTTTGCTAGAGCTGTTGGAGTGAGTTTCTCAAGTGTTGATAAGGTGGAAGGTATGGAAACATGGAGAGCTTGTTTAAGGCTGAAGGAGAAGGAGGACAGGAAAGCTTTGTATCTAGCCATTGGCAGAAAATATACACATAATGCATTCATCAATAAAGGCGACAATCATCCCATCTTTTATAAATGACTCTAATGTTCCTTTATGCAATATGGCTTCTGTGTTGGGAGTCGGTCTAGGTTGGTCCATTGAGGAAATGAATGAAAATATTGAAGTGATGAAAAACTTAGAATTGGCTAGGTTAAATTTGTTCCAAAAAGAACAAATAAAAGCTGACAAAAAGGAAAATGAGAAGATAACTCTAGAAACACCTGATTTGGGTGAGTGATGAATTAAGGTCTGATGATGCTTCTGATTTAGATAGTATAGAAGATATTATATCTCAGATTCAATCTCACTTTGGTGGGAAAAGGAAGGAGTCAAGAGGAAACCTTGTGATTTGCAAGGTCATTCCAAACAAAGGGAATAGAAAACAAAATAAAACAACCAGAAAAAAGAAATGAAAGAAATCTTTTTGAATATTAGGGGAATGAGAAATCCAGAAAAAATTAAGCATTTGAGAGAGCTAATTGAAGAAAATCATCTTGACTTTGTGAAAATTCAGGAAACAGTGAAGCAAGAATTTTCAGCTAATTCTTTAAATTATTTGGGAGGAAGGAAAATTTTAATTAGGATTGGATACCTGCTTAGGGTAGGTCTGGGGGTATCTTAATAGGAATAAATGAGGCAACTCTGTTGGCCAGAAAAACAGAAAAAGGGAGCTTTTATATGAAGATGACTATACAAACTGAGGTGGATAAGAAAGAATGGGACTTAATTGTGATATATGGGGCAGCACAACATGAATATAATGCTGATTTTTTAGTTGAATTGGCTCATATATGTCACAAGTTGGATAAGCCCACAATTATTGGAGGTGATTTTAATATTATTAGGAAGATGAGTGAAAAGAATAAGAAAGGGGGAATGAATAAGTGGAGTGTTATTTTTAATGCAATAATTGAGCTAGCTAATCCAAGGGAGATTGATATGGGAGGGAGACATTATACATGGTGTAATGATAGGGTGTTAGTCAATATGGAATGGGAGATTTTAAACCCTTTAACAAAATTTAGAGCTTTGGAAAGAGTGTTATCTGACCATATACCACTGTTGTTGATATCAGGCACACAACCAATGAAAGGTTCTAGTTTTAAGTTTGAACTCAATTGGTGTTTGAGAGAAGATGTTTATGATTTAATGAGGACAATCTGGCAAAATACTCAAGGAAATGGTTCTAGCATCGATAGATGGCAGATTAAGTTGAAAGTATTAAGGAAAAATTAAATGGATGGAATAAAAATTGGGAAGGGTTATATAAAAAGGAAAAGAAAAAATTTTGGAACAGATGGAAAGTTTAGATAGGTGGTGTGAGATTAATGGTATGTCTGTAACTCAAAGAGAGAAAAGACAGGTATTAGAAACCAAATTGAAAATGACTATGAGAGAAGAGGAGCTAAAAGGGCTTCAAAGATATAAAGAAAAAGAGATATTGGAGGGGACAATAACACAAAGTATTATCATGTGAAAGCTAATGGGAGGAAAAGAAAAGATACCATCACTTATCTTGAGCAAGAAGAAGGGGTGATTAAAGGACAAGAAAAACTGATGCAATTCATCATAAAATTTTATAAAGATTTGTTTGGACATCCAAAACAAACAAGCATAAAAATGCAGATGGAAGATTTTGAGAAGTTAACTGAGAGAGAGAATTTTTGGTGAAATCTTTTAGTTTTGAAGAAATTAAACAAGCTGTGTTTGAAATGGAGAATAATAAAGCACCTGGTTCTGATGGTTTCCCTATTGAATTTTATAAAAGATTTTGGGAATTAGTTAAAAATGATCTTAAAGAAATGTTAGATGATTTTTATGAAGGGAAGTTGGATATCCAGAGGCTAAACTAGGGGTAATAACTCTAGTTCCAAAGAGTAAAGAGGCAAACTAGATACAAAAATACAGACCTATATGCCTTCTGAATGTAAGTTTTAAGATATTACAAAAGCTTAATGAATAGATTAGCTCAGGTTATCTCATATCTGATATCAAAGAATCAAACAGCTTTTATTAAAAATAGATACATCATGGAAGGGGTTGTGGTGATTCATGAGATACTTAATACATTGCATCAGGATAAAAAGACAGAGTTTTTATTTAAAGTGAACTTTGCAAAACATATGATAAGGTCAAATGGCTATTTATATATCAAATGCTACAGGCCAAGGTTTTTCCTGATAGATGGAATGGTTGGATCATGAATGTTATTAGAGGAGGGAAAGTGCGTGCCAAAGTTAATACTCAAGAAGGGCCATATTTTAATACATATAAGGGTTTAAGACAGGGGATCCCTTATCCCCCATGCTTTTTGATTTAACTGTAGATGCTCTCATAATTTTAATGAAAAGAGCTAAAAGGGAAGGACTTATTCTATGTTTGGGAACTGATTTGTTGGAAGATGGTATATCAATACTACAATATGCTGATGACACTATTTTTTTACTGGAGGATACTATTGAAAATGCAAAAAAATTGAAATATATATTATGTTTGTTTGAACAAATGTCTGGGTTAAAAAAATTTTCACAAAAGTGAGGTGTTGGGTATAGGGTTGGATAAAGAAAAAAAAGTTTTTTAGTCAAATTTTGACATGTAAAATAGGTGATTTGCCTATGAAATATTTGGGGATTCCTGTGGATAAGAAAAGAATTAACAATATGGACTGGAAACCGATAGAGAACAAAATAGAAGGCAGGCTGGGCTGCTGGCAGGGTAAGATTTTATCAATTGGAGGGAGAGTAACACTAATAAATTCTAGTCTAAGTAATATACCTCTTTATATGTTATCTTTTTATAAGTTATCAGAAGGAGTCAGGGAAAATTTTAACTATTTTAGAGTCCGGTTTATGTGACAAGAGGACCAAGGTATAAAAAACCATTTGGTAAAATGGCCTATGATTTTGCAGGCCTAAAAATCAGGGGAGTTTGGGAGTGTTGGATTTGAAAATAATGAATAGGGCCTTGCTAGGTAAATGGTTATGGAAATTGGAAAATGAGGAAGGTTTATGGCAAGACTTGCTTAGGAATAAATATTTGAAAGAAAAATCTTGGCACAACAGAGATATAGAATGGGTAACTCACATTTTTGGTCAGGATTGATGGAAATTAAGGATATTTTTATGAGTTTCTGTTTGAAAAATGTAGGTAATGGTAAAAATACTTTGTTCTGGGAAGATATTTGGTCAGGGAGTAAACCTTTGGCTGAACAATTTGCAGATTTGTATAACATTAATTTTACTAAGCAAGCCACTATGGCTGAAGTTGCTTCAGAAGGATGGGGTATGTTCAAATTTAGAAGAGCTATTATAGGAGATAGAGCTGAGGAATGGAAAAAAATTCAAAGAAGTTGTGTGGGGATAGTACTGACAAATGAAAGAGACAAGTTGATTTGGAATTTAACAAGAGATGGAATTTTTTCTGTGAAATCGTTTTATAAGGCTATGCAGATTCAGAGTTTGGTCTTTCCTTTCAAAACTGTGTGGAAGTTTAAAATCCCTCTAAAGATCAAGATTTTTATATGGTTGGCTTTAAAGAATTGCATTTTGACTAAAGATAATTTGTATAGAAGAGGATGGAGAAAAGGAAATAAACAATGCCAATTCTGTCACAAAGAGGAGACAGTGAATCATATGTTCTTTCAATGTCATTTAGCACAATTCACCTGGAATATTATAAATTGTGTTTTTACTGTGCAAGTAGCAGATAATTTGGGTGGTATGTTTAATATTTGGCTGAAAAAGTTCAATAAAGAGAGAAAGAAATTAGTGGCTGTTAGAATAGCAGCAGTTCTTTGGTCAATTTGGAAAATTTGGAAGATTAGAAACAAAGCTTGTTTTCAAGGGATTTTACCCAAAAGATCCTGTGGAGGTCATAATGCAGGTGACTTACTTCATTGCGGCATGGGCGGTTTTGCAGACCAAGGAGGGCGAGGGAAAAAAGCTTCTGAAGGGAGCCAGGCTGCTAAAACAGATGGCCCATGATTTCTATGGAGGCCAACATGGATGGAGCTTTGTAACTGGGAGGTTGCAGAGATGTTGCTCGTTCTGCTACAAGAGTTTGTTTTCTCAAGTGTGGTTGGAGTTGGGATGCACTGGTTATGGACTTCTGGTAGTGTTGATGTAGGGAATTTTGCTTGTTTCTAGGGGGATGGTAGGATCATCTTGTTGAGATCCTGCAACAAAAATGCTACCCAGGCAGCTGCAATGTTTTTTCTTTGTTCTGTTTTATTGAACTAGTACTCTGTAGCTCTGTTTCTAATATATGGAAATTGTTGGGGGGGGGGGTTAAAAAAAATTCTGATGCTCTAGTTATTGCGAGGCATCATGCTATGTTCTGCATCTCTGGTGCTTACCCATGGTGCTATGTTCAGTCTTTTTGTTAGGTCTATTTTGTTCGATATGCTTCTTGCCTAGTGAAAGCGTGGAATGAAGCGTTTCAATATGACTAGATATAGGACTGAGTTAGTTCAAGTTTTTAGGGTTGATATGCCTCTTTATAAGTGGCCAGCGGCATTTGAGTTGAAGCAAGCAATTAGTCAATCTCTCACTTTGCTTCTCCTCTCCCTGTGCCATTCAAACTCATGCTTTCTAATCCAAGCTACCTCTCAGCATGGCTCTGGCTCACAGCTACTTGCCGTAGCCACCAATTAGCCCGTCCTACGGATTATGCTTGGGATTGGGATGTTACAAAATATCTTTATATTTTTTTACTTTTAAGTTTTAACATCTTCTGTGAATATCTTGTATCTTTGTCTACATACAGGGATCATTTTTGGGTGCATATTCAAAGTATCGAGCGCAAAGACAGTTAGCTATGGTGACTTAGGCATTAACCATTGTAGTTATGCCATATTCATGTGTTAAAAAATCTGAGTTGATTTTCCTTCTCTTGCTTAGGAGAAGCATTGTTATTATTTTAATAAGCGATTGACAGCTATGCTGATTGTAGGGAAGTGTTAAAAACTCTGCGTTCTGACACATTTAACTCTTTATTATTAAGAAGATACAAGGAGAGAAATGTCTAGTGGCCATCATGCCACTACAATTCATATTCAAGTGAAACCAATTTACGCCGGTTATGTTATTATTGTGATAATTTAACATGCAGTTTCTCTAGTGATTCTTTATTCGAACGTGACTGTTTCTGTTGTCTCTACTGAAATTCCAGATAAAGTTTGAGTTGAGTGAGCCACTGTTTTCAAGATCATTCTGGGAGGACAGAGGTTTTTTCGTGCACCTTAATTTTGTTGCTAAGTGCAAGGATAAGAAGAAACTTGTTTTTGCTGAGATAGAGGAATGTGGTCAAAGAGATGAGAAATCCTCAAAGTGCGATGTTGCATTCCCCTAGATTCTGTCTCTGAAGGTAAGCATGTGGAAGCTCATAAAATATGCTTGCCGACATATTCATATTGACTAAACATTATTTATTATCTATTATGTTTGTCTAGTGTTTTTAGTGTAGCTGGCTTTTTTTTTGGAAGGATAAAGCTGGCTAGTTTTTATCTGATGTTTCACTGAAGCATGATGTAAAGTTCTACTATTGTTTCTATTCTATGCAGGTGGTTATTATGAGTTGTATGTTCCTAGGCGACCAGGGTGTAGGAAAGGGCTTGACTTTGCAAGGTGCTACGCCTGCCATCCATACATGAAGCATCCGCCTGGTGGCCTGGCTTACACAGGTGGCCATGACAGACGGAAAAGAACTTATCTATTCGGGTACTGCTGTACTTGCTGAATATGCAAGTGGGATGGAGCACTGACGGGTACTTCGCTGCAGAACGGTATAGAATTGTATTTAAGACTATCTCCAACAGGCTAGGCATAACGGCACCCAAAGCCAAAATGCGTGTTCTAGGCTACTGTAGTGGAAAAAAACACGGTCTAACAGAGTACCCATATGAAGGACCTATTTTCGGTGCCAGACGAGGTGGAACCCAAATATAAGTGTCCTTTCTCCTCGACCGAAACGCCTGGCGCACAACGGTTTTGCAGGAGGTGGAGAGAGAAGAGGAAAGCGCATCCGGCGATAGGGAGAGCACCGTCGCCGGTGATATCTGCACTGAGCTAGGCTTCGCAGGTATGGATCTGGCTCCAACCCCACTTATGTGAACGTGGGTGTCCTGATCTTTCGATGAGAGGATAAATCGATTGGATGGGGCGACGTTGGCGATCCGACTACAACCGTCCAGGGACGTTGCGCCTTAGCAATCGTTACACCAACTCCAGAGGCTGTTCGTAATCTCGACGGATGCATGATCAGCCCAACCATGAGGGTAATTGTTCCTGTAGACAATTGAGAACTAGCAAGAATAAGATGAACAAGCAACTTAATTTGCGAATAAAGATGAAGGTTTAATTCAAGAGAACAAACGGTGGGGTTCTGAAGACGAGCAAACCGGCGATCTAGCCGATCACGGGATTACACGGTAAAGTAGCGACGTTAACTTTAATCTAACAAAATCCAATCTGTTTGTGGCAGTTCTAAGGGTATTAATAGGATGAGAGGACGGCCACAGGGGTGTTGGGGTCGTTCTCCAACCCTAGGACGCGTTCCTAATGGACCTGACTTGATACATGGGCCTTCGGCCCAAAAACAGTGATGCAGTACCTTAAACAGGGACTTCTCGTCACTAAAACGACGATTACGGATGATTTCAAGCAGATATAAACATGAGTTTGGATCCGTTGGAAAGTAGACTTGATAAGCTTTCCGTGAAGTAGTAGAACTCCCAAATCGGAGTTCGTATGAAGTCGTGGCGGCCGTCTCAAGTTGGCGCTATCGTACAGTCCGATTCCAGCCTGCGCAAATCCCTTTTCTTGTTGATCTCCTCCCTTCCCTTGGTGACCTTCTCCATAT
Source organism: Oryza meyeriana var. granulata (assembly GCA_003991445.1). Classification (NCBI taxonomy): domain Eukaryota; kingdom Viridiplantae; phylum Streptophyta; class Magnoliopsida; order Poales; family Poaceae; genus Oryza; species Oryza meyeriana. Next base: position 121,653 of record RYFJ01001270.1, on the reverse strand, counting down.
GTAGGTGGGGACGTATCGATGGTGTTGATGTCCTCATCACCCACCCTCCTTCGTCCCTGGTCCCATCTCTCCTCTCTCCACGCGGATTTGGCCCCAGCTGCTCGCACCCTGGCCAAGGCCGCGTCACGCTGCATGTTGCGCCTAGCCTCGGCCACACCGCTCAAACTGCTGTTGCCCGCACCCTCCCCCCTCCCCGGCCGCGCATGCATGTGTGCCTATGTGGTTAAGTTCTATACGTACTTTGTGCCATGTTTAATTGAACCTCTATTGTACTAGGACGATGGATAAAAGTTTTGGTGGCTCAAGTGGTCGCGCTGGCGAATCTGAAGAAATCTTTGGGGCAAATCATTAGGCTTTTGGTTTTTTTGCCGCTCTACAATCTTTTGATGTTCCTCAAAACCCACAGGTTTATTGCAGCAATGTATCTGATGGTTTGTTCTATTTACATATCAATACATCAATGATTAACAATTATTTTCATCACTAGTTCAACATGCATGGCTCCTCCTAGATGTCCTACCCACCTATGAATAGGCAACATAGCCAGGGGTTCTCCATTGACAACAACCATGGCTCTGAGGACCCTCCATCATTGAAATCACAGAGGGCTAGAAAGAAGAAGGTGTTCAGGAGAGGAACTGCATTCACCAAAGAGGAGGACATGGTGGTCTGTTCGGCATTTCTGAATATTAGCAAAGACCCTATTACCGGTAATCTTTTGCAACATCTTTTATGAATTCTTTGACCCTTTGATGCCCAAATAACATGGTGGCATAACATGCAGGTGTGAGTCAGACTTTAGGTGGTTACTACAAGAGGATGCATGATTATTTCAATGAGCACAAGCCTGAAGGGTCTAACTGTAGCCAGATTGCTATTCAGCATAGGTGGGCATTGATTCAAAAAGCGATGAACAAGTTCTGTGGGCACAAAGCATCTGTTGACAGGCTGAATGAGAGCGGAAAAAATAAGCAGGATCGGGTATACTTTCACTCATATTATCCTCCATCTATCTAATTTCCATATGTTTATTTTCTAACCGGTTTAATCTATATCCATATTTGCAGATAGATGATGCTATAGAAATGTAGAGAAGACAGAACCTTTTACCTTCATGCATTGCTGGAAACTACTTCGCAATGAGGCCAAATGGAACAATAGGTTTCTTGAGCTGAACAACTCTACATCACCTGGTCGAATGTCACCTCCTTCAACTCAAGGCCATATTGTGGCCGGCCATGCAGAATCTAGGAATGAGAATGTAGACATAGCACGGTCTGAGGGTAGGGATAGTGCGAAGAGGCGTAGATCCGAGAGCTTTGCAGAGACATCATCATCTAGTACGGCTGTTGAAGTCCTCCAGCGGTTGCATGAGAAATCAGAGAAGACCGAACTGAAGCAAGACCAGCAGATGGTTGAAATCCTTAGTAGGAAGGATGAAAAAATTAAAATTCAAAGGGATCTTTTCAACCTTCAGAAGAAGCATATGAAGATGAGTGTGAAGCAGCACAAGAAGGAAAATGAGATTAGGGAGAAGCAGACGGAGGCTCAACTGATATCAGTCGAGTCTAGTATTATGTCAATTGACATTGAGAAGGTCCCCCCTATCTGAAGAACTATTATTTGGGCATGCAGCGGCAAATCATGGAGCGTAGAGGGTTCAGTAGCCCCTCGAACTACGAAGACTAAGGAGCATGTGTGTTGAATATATGCTCAACTTGGTTCACTTGAGTTGAACTTTTCTATTGTGTGCAACTTTGTACTATTATCTATTGAACTGATGTGTGTTTGTTCATGTAGTGTTGTGAACTATTGTTATATTAAATCTGTTGAACTGGTGCTTTTCTATTGAATTTGTCGAACTGATGTTATATTGTGTCTAAAAAATGTCGTTCGGCCAATTGTTCTTTTGCATCATCTACTATTTGTTCATGTCCGCAACAAAATGTCATTATCAGCAACAAAATGTCATATATTTCTTATCAGCAGGCAACAAAATATCTTTCAGCCACTATAGTTCATGTGAGCAGCCAACAAAATACAAAGGTCTTATCAGTAGGCAACAAAAAAACTAAACCTACAACTAAAGACTATAGTTCCTGTGATTCGGAGCAAAAGGACCAGAGCATTGGCCATATAGTGTCCACATGTATTCCATTAGGTCATTTTGAAGCAATGCTGCCGTCTCTCTGTCCTGAATGATGTTTTGAGCATCAACAAGTTTCTCAATTGCCGGGATTTCTCTATCCTGGTTAATAGGTGGGTCGGCCACTCCAGGCCATTCTGATGGGTGGACAATAGGCAGCTAAACCCCGCGCTCATCTTTAACTACCATGTTGTGAAGTATGACACAAGTACGCATGATGGAATTAAGTACTTTTGGATTCCATAAACGAGCTGGCCTACGCAAGATTTTCCACTTAGCTTGCAGGACACCGAAAGCTCTCTCCACATCCTTTCTACACGACTCCTGTTGCTTTGAAAATACCTTTTGCTTGTTGCTAACTGGCAAAGCAATGCTTTTCACTAGTGTAGCCCAATCGGGATAGATGCCGTCTGCTAGGTAGTATCCAAGGGAATAGATGTTGTCGTTGACATGGAACTCAATAGAGGGTGCCCTCCTGTTTGCCAAATCATCGAAAACATTGGAACGATGCAAAACGTTAATGTCATTGTGAGACCCTGGTAAACCAAAGTAAGCATGCCAAATCCTAAGATCCTCGGTTGCCACTGCCTCAAGTATTAGAGTTGGCTTGCCTTTGTGCCCTCTATACATGCCTTGCCAACCAGTCGGGTAGCTGGACCACTCCCAGTGCATGCAATCGATGCTGCCTATCATTCCTGGGAAACCTCTGGCCAAATTGATGCTTAATATGTGCTCTATCTCCTCACTTCTGGGAGGACGAAGAAATTCTTTGCCAAACACCTTGATCATAGTTAGAACAAATTCCTTTAGGCTCTTCAAGATAGTACTCTCTCCCATTTCAAATGATCATCCAACTCATCAGCTGGGCCTCCATATGCTAGCATCTTTAGAGCTACCGTGCACTTGTGAAGAGCAGAGAATCCTAACTGCCCAGCAGCATTTCTCCTCTGTTTGAAGAACCTGTTCTTGGCTGTGACCTCATCCACTATCCGAAGGAACAATTCCCATCTCATGCGAAACCTACAATCCAAAATTACAGTTGTTCATCAAATTAATTCAATGTGTCTGCATGCATTGTGAGCAATATACAATCTCCAAGATATTACAGTATGGAAAACAATTGAGCACAAAAATATTGACATTTCCTTCAGCACAAATATGTCATGAAAATGGAAACTGGGCCAAAGATTGTACCTCCTTGTGAAATGTTCCTCGTTGTACAGTGGACGTTCAACGAAGTAGTACTGATTCAGCTGCCAATCTGCTGCAATTCGATCGCGCTTGTAAGTCTTGTGGCCTGGGACCGAACCTCCCCAAGGACGTTTTCGTGGCGTCTGGGTGAGGACGACCACCGCGGCCATTATCTTATCGTCGTTCGAGTATGCTACGGCTGTCCCGAACATTGAAATTTTGATGTAACTCCAAGCCATGGCCACCACAACGACGGTCGAGGTCTAAAGCCAAGCCGATTTAGGGACAAATTAGCCACAAATTAAAAGGGAATGTAACATCACAGGATCAAATTGCCAGAAATCAGATTACCTATTGCGCCAACGCCCGGCCTTGTCCGAACAGTTGCTCGCCAGCGGCTACCCTGCTGCCGCTGTGAGTCCCTTTTCACACGCAGCCGGGGTGGCAAAATAATCCCGCCATCGAGCCAACCCCGCGTCCTGCACCCGGTATATCTCGCACGATACCCTCCATTTCCCGCGCGAAAATTTCATCGTGCGCCCGCGAAGGAAACTGTCCGCGTGCGGGGTTTTCTTTTGCGTTCCCTGTTGGAGAAGGCGAGAAATAGGTGCGTGACCCTTTTGCCGTAGCGCGACGCATACCGTCCAATGGGTCTCGTGTTATGGGTCGTACTGTTGGAGATAGTCTAAGCGGTGGGCATGAACCCTTGAAACATGGACAACATCTCTCGTACGTTCTACTAGTTGGTAGTGTGTGAGGAATTTAGGGTTTCAGCATCCAAGGCTCTCTTTATTTTGTTGAATCTTGGACCTTTTGTGACTTGTGCCTTCACATATATGACAGTGGCAACATTCTGTGCGTTTAGTTTCAGACGCTCGTACAAGCAAGGCCATGTCTACTGTCTACCAAATTCCATGGTCGGATATGAGGAATGACAAATAAACCCAACTAGATGATGCCCCATGCTTTGCTGTGGAATATATAGATGAATGTATATTAAATATTGTTAAAATGATATATGAAATATGTGTTGAAATATTATAGAAATGATATAGGGGATAATGATTTAACATGCTTGTATGATAAACTCTAGAATCTCATAAATTATAGATGATATGACATGTTTATATGAGCTTTATGATATAACAATTGCTAGTTGGGGATGATGTGACATGTTTACATATTGAGCTTTAGTTTAGTGGGTTCTAACTTTATAGAATACTAGCAAATTGCCCGTTGTGTTGTAACGAGAATAAAATACGAGGAAGCTGAGGAAAAATAGAGTGCGTGTGATCGGTAGAGCCGAGTGATGAGCGGCATGAAAAGAGAGGAGAGGGTGGCCATTTGATGGCAAAGGAAGGTAGCGGCACGCCAAACCCTAACCAGAGAGAGCGAGGAGGGGAGATAGAAGGAGGCAGACGGATCAAAGAGGCTAGGACGGGCACCGTAATTTAGGTACATACGCCAAGCTATGCACTGAAAATTAATAGTAAAATGTTGAGAATTGATACGAATTAGGAGTTGAACTGGTTCAGAAAGCTATGGATTTTTTTGAGTTAAGATGCACTTAGAAAGGGGTGAGGCCTATGGTTGCTTTATTAGGTGGTAAAAGTGAAAATCAGAAGTAAAAAGACTTAAAAAGGGTGAACCAGTAGAAACTATAACAAAATAGGTTGTATCGGTGGAACTGATCGATTTAACTCGGACTTTTGGGCGACACGAAGAGCTACATAGTTCGATCATGTGATTTAGTCGAACCACAAGGTCGGCACTGTGTGTCTTCCTCAGTGCAACCGCAGCAGTGATGGGACGTGTCACACGGCGTGGGATACCCAAGAGAGGCAGTGATTGCTTACTATTGCAAACGTATATAGTAGGAGTAATATATATAGAAAAAAAAGGTACGTATGTTACTCGCACGGTGATGTTCAAGGGCAGCTTTCTGTTTGTAGTTTTGATTCACTGGTTGCAATTTTGGTTGTGTGTAGATGGCATCAAATTTAAGACAATGCAAGCAGTTCCCTGAAAAGATTGAAAAAAGAATAACATCATTCTGAACAAATCGATCCCTCCATATGGCTTAGATAGCTAGTTACTTTTACTGGCATTGTCAGCTAGTGGTTATGAGAGATGCCCTGGTAGTTATGAAACAAAGCCCATCATCAGCTAGCTAGTCTGCGTTTATCCGTTCATGCCAAGACCCATGGTGGTGCATATGACTGCACACATGACCACGACATGCGAATTCCCACATCGGCCACACGCTATTGCCCAACCAACTCTCAAGATCGATACAAATACGTACGATTCATACTTTCGATCGAACCCAACATGGAATTTTCAGCGACAGACAAAAATATGGGCAGAAACACTATCAATTTTTATAATAACTAGCAAAGTGCTCGTACGTTGCAACGGAAAAACTAAAATTATGATAAATATAGAAAAAATGACTGTGTATAACAAAGTGAACACCAAACAAAGGGATTGCGTAACAATTCCTAAGTTTGAGTGGCTAGCGGCACTCATTTTGATGTCAAGGCAATGTTCATGATGAGTTAAAAGACGATAAATTAGGTGTCCCTATCAAGTATCAACACTGCATCTGCATCATCTTCCTTCTATCCAGTTTTGGTAATTTAGCCAGATGGTTAGTTGGTTCATGAAAAATTATGTAAAATTCTAGCATTCCAAACAACCCTGACGTTAAAAAAATAATTTCATTAAGATGCCAATTCGTTTGTTTTACATGGAAAAAGAATCAAGCAAGCAATGTTTTTTAAATCGGTCGATTGGGATAGAGGAGAAAAAATACCTCAAGTCTAAAATATGAATTCATTCCAAAAATATCAGAACTCCCATTTCAATTCCTTTTATGTGATCACTCAAATTTTTCTAGGTTCAAATATAAAATTTGAATTCACATATTAGATCAAATACCCAAGTTCTTCTCAAATAAATTATCTGGAAAATTCCAAAAGGCCACTGTGCAAAGTGAGCCTATCTTTTCCTACGTTTTCTTTCTCCTCGCGCCGGCCCGTTTCATCTGCCGGCTAGCCCAATGTCTTGCTCTCTTCCCCCTCTCCAGGCCCTCACTCTTGATCTCCTTCTTTCTCACCACTTCCCCACTGAGGTGTAGGTGGCAGGCCTACCTGTCGACATCACCTCATCACCATCTCTCTCCCTCGGCCACGCCGGTGACACCTTCCCATCATCAGGCGTTAGGGCCCATGAGGCCAAGGTTTCCGGAGTGTCTTCCCGCCGCGGCGGCATCAATGGTCGGTCATCCACCATCGCTTCCCGTTGCTCTGGCGTAGGAAGTGAGCTTGCTGCTTTTGGATCCGGACACCTCGAGCTCTAGGCTGCTAGATCCGGGGGCAGCGAGGAGGCGAGGCATGGGGCCCTGCTGCATGTGCGGCGGCACGTGGTGGCACCATTTAGCCTGCTAGAGTTCATAGGCGACGTTGTCGATGGAGAAGAACTATTGTATGTGGATCTCTGGTGCCTCTGCCTCTAGGAGACGAGCGGCTGCAGCAGCTGGCGGAGTAGCTGTGTAGCTGGATCATGTGGGGCCGAGGAGGCGCCGCCATCGCAGGTCAGTGCTGCTCTGGCCACTACTGGAGTAGGCGTGCAATTTGTCATGCTGATGCGATCATGGTGGATCTCATTTTTCGGTGTGGAGGAGCAGCAGACAATGTGTTTCCACTGTGGGTAAGGTCTGCCTCTTCCTTCCTGCTTGTTTATGTTGGACCATGTTGCCTGCTATAAACCTTCAAACAGAAGCTGATTTTGCACTGCTATTTGATCATTTATGATGTCTTTTCGTGGTAACATAGCAACATATGCATCATTGTATTGACTATGAAATAGGTCCAACGTTGCTGATTTTTTCTATTACAAATATAATTCGGGTTAAAATGAACCACTGGTCACTTTCAATATATGTGTTGAGGCAATTAAAACTACTTTTTAACTGATAATCAACAATAGATCCAGCAATAGATCGTCTGTAAGAGTAAAAACTAAAGGCAACTAATAGAGTAATCCCATTTCAGAGAAAATAAACAATCTATTGCTAACCATATCACAAATTCAGAGCCTAAGGTAAATCAAATTTCAGCAATTTACCATAAGAGATACTAATCTGAACAATGTGTACACCCACTATGTCGTGTGGACCTCTGTATACATAATATTCCTTGTATACGTATCGCTCATGGTCTGGTCGGAATGCTTATTCCTTTTCTTTGAAATGATAATACTCCTTGTATAGTTCTCACTCATATATTGCTTAGAATGTCTTTTCCTTTTCTTTGAAACATCGTCATGTCAAATGACAAGGATCTTTATGTTCTTCCTCACAATGGCTCTAGAAGGTGCAACATATAGCTGTTGGTGACAGAATATAGGTTCGGGTAGGTACATGCTGGCATTTAGTATGTTTTTCCCATGTGCCTTGTTTATCGTCATGGCGAAGTTGAGCTTGACCGGAAATTGTTTCCTTTTAAATCGGAACGTGAGGATTTTATCACCAGCGGGGCATAGTGAGATTCAAGAAAGAAAAACCTGCGTCTCAAATGATTTCCTTATTTCCATCTCAATATTATAAACATAAATTACTTTTTTATTACTGAATCTTTTTTACCACTGAATCACTAACATTGTTTTGAGCACAAAAATATCTTTTGTATTGCAGCCTCGTTCTTGGAGATATTGCACTATAATCGCCACTATCATGTCAAATATTAAAAATAAATTTCTAGCTATGGTGATTGGTATTGGAATTCTTAGTGGGCCTAGGGCCCAATTAGAGAATAATTCATAGAAAAATCTCAAAACCTCACCTCATGTGAGGCATGCATGTGAACTTTAGTACTATCTTATTTATTCTAGGGGAAGGAGACCTTCTTAAAAGGGTGATTGCTCTCCTAGCCACTTGAGTAATGTGCAGTGGAGAGAACAAGAGAAACACGCGTGCTTGCTTGCCTCGCTGGGCCGGGGGGCGCACGTACGTGACATTCACGTGAATGATCCATTAAAATTGGCTCCTCATGCTTGCGCAGACGCGGTTTCCTTTTATAGTTTTAGTTTTGCTGCATCCAAGGATATTCTGGTGTTTGTTTTGGAACTCACCGGATTGTTTAGTGTGTTGGATTGGTGTGGAGTTCGGATAGATTACGCACGACTTATCTGGTTCGTTTACTGGTTATGGAAGGCGTCCGCGTGACTGCTCGTTGTTTGTCCACCACGGTTCGTCTTCCTCTATGTTCAGGCGCTGCGCATTGTCGTCACTATCCTGTACCGCGTGTAGTATGTACGGTGTGTGCTACTACTCTGAGCTCTCCTCCTAAATAGAATTGTCGATAAGTATTCATCATGTTTTACGTATTCGATCTATTTATATATTGTTCTATTGTATATATGTCTAGATTGTGTGAGATGGTTTTGCTAGCTTATGCGGTTAATATTATGACTTGTTTGTGGAATAAATTAAATCTATATGTGCTTATTTTTCTAATAATTGGAACTCAGAAACTTCCTTTCCCTGATGAGGCATTTGATTTCGTTGTCGTCCACTTTGCAGGGTGCATGGTCCGTTGGTATGTGAAGCTACCACAATATCTATATTCCTTTTTCAGAAAACCGTGTGTTTTGGCTTCTTGCAAATTTACTTTACAACTATTGTTTGCTACTGGGAATTTGTAGGTGACAAACCATTGTTCAAGCTTAACAGAGTGTTTAGGCCAGGAGGATTTTACATTTGGTCTGCAAACCCTGTCTACTATCAAGAAAAATGGAATCAAGATAGCTGGAATTATTAGTGATGCCATATTCCTCTAAAATGTTTACTTTTGGAAGTTTATGCAAGGTGCTTGTTTCAGCTTAATATTTAATTTTTGTCCTTTAGAATCACTACAACAATGCATCAGACTATGCTCTATCCTTCTTGCTAATAAACTTGCTCCTTCATTGCTTCAGCAGTGGAGTAAAAAACCTCGAGAATACTTACAAATGCATCTTGTATGATCAGGCATTCTGATTTTCTATAATTGCAGTTGTTGAAGAAGCTGTCCTTGGTGATGGCACACGGTGGCCTTTAGGGATGGTGTCCAGGTCTTTGGCGACGGAGTAGAATTGTCTGATGAATATTTTTTAGATCACTCCACAACAACTGATTTTGTCTGTGATATATTTATAGGTTGCAATGTTCTTGTGGTGTTCAGATGTGATGTGATATTGGGAGGTTGTTGTGGTGTTTGGATTAGGATGTGGTGAGCGGCGCAGCGATCTAGATGTGGCCCTAGAGGCGAGTGATCTAGACGTGGGCCTAGACGCAGGATGCGGACGTGCGAGGGAAGAGAACATGCACGCACACGGAGGAGAAGGGAATCGGATGAAAAAGAAAAAAAATATGCACTTGTATGATAGGACTCGCACGACGGATGGCAGAAACACTATTTGGTTTTTATATTTGTTTGACGTCGGTTAGTTCAATTTTAAGACAGAGGGAGTATAATATTGCCTAACATAAATAAAAATATATTTCCAAATGTGTTGCCTATCTTTTTGCTATAGGTATTATTCACCTTAATTTGATTTTAATATTAAGAAATTTAATGGCTAATTTGTAAAACTATAATAGAATTAGATAGGGTGATAGATTCACTACTATCACTAATTCTTCCTTTGGAAGTATAGATAGAACGAAGCAGAGTAGCATGCCACTCACTCAGCCAACTCTCCTGTAAGAGCATCAGCACTGCCCATGAGCAAACGCTAGATGGCAGATTAGTTCTCGAGAAAGGCAATCACTTTGGTTTTTTTCTTCTCTTTCTCCCGCGTGTGTTTTTCTATTCGTTGCTCCAGTCCAAATGTGCATGCTTTGTGCTCAAGCTGGTGATAACTTGGAAGCTGGAAAGCGACGTCCTGCCACCGCTACTTATGCGCGCTTCCACACCACACGGCCAACGACGACTTAGAGGCATTATACAGGAAGTACAGCTCCAAGAAAACTACAATCACATACAAGAGATGACCGTTTTATCAAGAAAATCGGTCCAAATGTCAATGGAGGAAAAAGTCTATGGTGTCAGCGGGAGGCACTTTACCGAGAAAGCAAATCTGGGTGCCAAAGTCTATAGGTCAGAAGTTGGTGCATATGTGGATGTACAGTAGGCTTCAGTTCAGCAAGAGGTTGTTGAAGCTAGGGAGAAAGCTCACGGCAGGTGAGGACACAACAGAAGGCATCTTCGGTAGAGTTGGTAACAAGTCACAATCAGCCAAAGAGCTCAGGGAGCAACGACAGCCAGTCGAGACGCCCACTCAGTTTGTCAAGTTGGCAAAAGAAGGAGCTACAAAAGCTAAGTGCATAAGAATTGAGGAAAAGGGGTATGCCATGTGTTTCTAAAGGAAGTGTTCAATCTCAAGACAAGGACGATGTTTCAGTTGAGGGTGCAACGAAGGTGAAAGAGAGGAAAGGAACTAACAGACAGTTGTTAGGCCAAAGGGTTGCACCTAACTTGCATCGTCCAAATATTTTACATACATCGCCAAGGCGTGTGTCATGGAGTCTATTCTCAGGTATGTTTTATTATCCCTCATGGTCCTATTTTAATTCTTGGATGCCGTATGGATTTTTATATCATGGAGGGGTGTTACCAAATTATTATGCATATTGATCCGTTGTAATAGATGTTGCTATTAATTTTTCAAGACCGAAATATAGGAGCTAGAGGAAATTATGATCTTTTCATTTATTTTATTTTCCAAAATTTATTTCGGTTGTAAATATTTTTGTGGATGTTGCTATTAATTTTTAGAGACCAAAATAAATATCAGCTAGAGATAATTGTGATCCTTATATTATATATTATTTTTTAGGCATATTTCAGTTATATACTATTTTGTGGAGGTGAGCTAGGTTTTGGTATTGTTTTAATTTTACCAAATAATATTGCTTATAAGACATCAGTCCGTTTACAATATCCTTATGCTAATAGTCCGACCGAATATGACGCTTCATTATTCGGTTTGTAAAATTTGGTTGATAAGGATGTGTGGGATATTGATGCTTTTGGTGATTCACTTTTAGTAGTCCAATAGATTAATCGGAGTTTCAGTATTTTGACGGACTGCTAAATAGTTATTTGGACCTATATTTAGATTTAATTAAATTGCTATATACTTTTACTGTCCATCATATATGTAGAGAAGAAAATTTTAGAGCTAATTGTTTGGCGCAGCAAGCATCGGTTATGGAGTCATCGAGGGAAAGTCTTTCATGTTAGAGAGACTGATGCTAAGTGCTGTTCGAGTTGAGGCTGATTTACAGGACATTAGTTCGGCTATGGGGTGTGCTGTAGTAGGTCGGACCTAGAGTGAGCAGGTTGAACGAGTTAAAGCTTATGCAATGCATAGTAATTCAGTTGGACTTATGCAGGCGATAAGTTCAATGGAAAACTAGACCAAATAGGTAGATGGTGGTTCAGTCCGGCAACTAGAGAGACAGGTAGAAGAGATTTGGTACAGGGGTCGCAGGTAGTAACCGAATCAGTAGCAAAATTTAAGTCAGGTTATTGGAGAGAAACTTTAGTTAATTATTTGAAAAATCTGGGTCAAACAAAACATAGGAAAGTTCAGCGGTAGGATTTAAAGTATATTTTATTAGATAACGAATTATATCGCTAAACTATGGATGTGTTGCTTTAAAAATGCCTAGCTATGGCTCAGTCTAGGGTAGCTTAGGCTTATAACAAGGTCAGGGAAAAATCGTTTTAAATAGGTGACTTAGTGTGGAAAATGATTTTGCTCGATGGGACATAATATGGCTGATGTAACATAAAGAGGCCGACATTTTATTTAATATCATCCTGAGAAAATATATGGCCAATGTTTCGTTTAGTTTTGAGAAGTTTGGAAGTATGACCAAATTTGTTCAGTGCTACCTTGAGCAAGAGTGTAGAATACCATATATATCGGTTATAGTCATTCAAGTTTATTTTTCAGACAATGAATATTATCAAAAATAGGAGGCATGTGTTGATAGCTAAATTTGGCATAAAGGCTTAATTGATTTAATTTGGTTATTAGCTGAGCAATGGGATGAATGAGGATACTACTTCGTTGCTCATCTGGTTGCTAGCGGATTACTTTTATGATTAATCGGAATGGTTGGAATACTAATTAGATGTGCGGATAGTACTTATGGTGATATCAGGAATAGACAGCCAATCAGAGTTGTTTGATTAGCCGAATGATTATCCTATCTTTCTATATAGTTCAAACCCACTAAGACATAATTGCTATATAGATCACTCCATAACTTGCCATGTCATCGTCTCACATTAGCCATTTGAATGGGAACCAGATTGTTCTCTCTGCCCAGCTATTGTTGCACTAGCCTGTTCTCTCCTGAGGCCCATCTGTTGGCCATCGTTTCTTTTGTTAAAGGCCCACTGAGAATAACAGTCCACTTCGAAAGCCCACTGATTGAAACAGCACACTTAGGAGGAAACTGGTGGTCTACATCTTCTACGCGTATACGCGACAGTGGAGTCGCTCCTAACCCACATCGCTGCCGCACTCCGGGAGGAGGGCAGTGTCTTCCTCGGCCGATGAGCGGCCTCCTCTTGCAATGTGGCTCACCCATGGACCATGTGGCACTTGCGAAGACCTCATCTGCTGGGCGTTCGATGGCTTCCATTAGCTGCTACATCGACCAGTCTGGGAGGACGATGAATCCCATAGGTCGAACGGCATGTGACGCGTGGTTCGAGATGGCGACGGGTTCACCAGCATGGAATCGGTGGTTCACCTCGCCTCAATCGAGCGCATCAGCTACTCCTAGACAAGAATTATTCGGTTCCCCTCTCATCCCTTCCCTAACCCATTGAAACCCTAATCACTTTGTGCCTCCCTATTCTCCTTCCGTTTCAATTCCCTCTCTATCAACCGCATGAGCTACTCCCAGGCAAGAATCGTTCGGTTCCCCTCTCATCCCTTCCCCAACCAATTGAAACCCCTGATCACTTTGTGCCTCCCCGTTCCCCTTCCGTTTCCATTTCCTCTTAATCACAAGCAATTACAACAGAAACCGCCACAATCAATTGGGCCACTAGGTGCCATGATAAATTAAATTAAATGTATATTCTCTTCATAAGCCTCTTGCATTCCCTTTTGTAACCATACCAATCCTCACATGCCTTCATCCACATCCTGAGCTCATCTTGCAAGCATCTGTACCAACCACCCAGCCATATCCTTCAATTGCATTGCCCAGATCACAATGGAAGCATAAATGGTTAGTATATTCCTCTTTGAACCTCTTTATCAATTCCACATGTCTGAATTGGTTCAATTACTTTATTTGAGCAAACCCTATGATTTTGTCCTCACAGGAGCAATGTGGAAATTGTGCTGAATTGTTCCTGTTAACCTTAAGAAAGAATCACTATTGGTAATCCTACATTTATGCACTGATTATTGTTTAAGTTTATTAAGAAAAGATTTGTTCTACTTGCAGCCGATACTTATTTGTCCAATCGCTTTAATAAATAGAAGAAGATTTGTTTCGGTAGTTGGGGAGAAATCATAGCAGAGTCATAAAAGTGGAATTTGTTTCAAATTTGGGGAGAAATCAGCCGATACTGAATTTGCTCGGTATGTATTATGTTAAACTCATCCTATATTGTTCGGCTGGCTATACCACTGTTTTTTTCATTATTGCACCAATAGCATTTCATAATCCAGTTAAACTTATGCTTGCATTCCTACATTTTGAAAATATGATAGTTACATAGTTCCAATAATTTGTAAATATTTAATCAGTACATCTGGTGATTGAAACTAAAAAACAAAGGATATACCCAATGGATTCTGGCCAAACTACTTCGCATTTCCCACTAGGCTGTGGCCGTTCAAGATGTCGATCGACACATATTTTGGTCCCTCACCCTGATCATGCTACTGCTGCTGAATCATGCCGCATACGTAAAATGATATTGGAGGCAGGTAGAGTTAGAGGTTGATTCTGCAATTTAACACCAATTTATTTTAAAAATCTAAAAATTAATATTTCATACCTACATCCCTTAACAAGTTATAGACCAACTAACTCTGTACCTATATTCCCTTCACAACATATATCTACATCTTCATGAGAGGAATATTTGCACCAGCAATTGAACGGAACTGAAATAGGTTCGTCATCTGCATGTACAACTCCGTTTACTAACCAACAACGAAGTATTGGATTATTCTTGCCTCCCTAGTCAGCCGAAGTTCATAATTCTTCATATGCATCTACATCAAACCAAGTATTTCACCATCCTTGTATGTTTTTATATCCTTTGCTACCTAACAATTAACAAATGCCATCCTTGCACCTTATATATATCATTATTTATCATCTTCTATTGGTATACTTTTTCTAGGAACAATGTATGCTCCACTAAATCTTGGAGGTGCACAACATTCTTGCAACCATTGCAGTGCTTTATTCTGGTACAAAGAGCGATCATGAAAAGATAGGCACACAACAAACCCAACATATAATTTGTGTTGTAGAGGGGGAAGAATTTCACTACCACCTTACCAACCACCTCCTCAGCCCCTACTGAATTTATTGACTTCTGCCAACTCACTTTCAAATCACTTCTGGCATCATATTCGTCAATACAATTCCATGTTTGCTATGACTTCAATGGAAGCTAAAATCATTGAATCCATCAACGATGGTCGTGCACCGTATGTCTTCAAAATTAGTGGACAGATCTGCCACAAAATAGGTTCATTAATTCACAAGGTCGTTGGCCAGAATATGCTCAACTATACATCTTTGATATGGAAAATAAAATTTCAAACAGAATGAACATTGCTTCATCTTCATGCAACTCCTTTCATGCCAATGAAGAAACTGTTTACAATCTAATACAAATGTTTGATACATATAATCCCATCGTAAAACTATTCCGAACAAAAAGAGAGAGATTAAGTGAGGATGAATCTGATCATTACAAAATCCGATTATTTGGTTCAACGGATGCACATGGAGATATATATAGTGCACCAGTTGCATCAAAGGTTGTGGGATTAGTAGTTGGTGATGTTGGGTTGAGTGATATTGGTCGAGATATAACAATTCAGCACCATTTATCAGAACTGCAATGTATAGATTAAAAGCATCGCAAATTTATGGCAATGCAATATCCTATTTTATTTCCATATGGTGAAGATGGTTACCATGAATCCATCATGTATAAACAAACAGCGAGTTCATCTATCCTACTGCGTAGCAAATAAACAATGGCAGAATACTATGTTTATAGATTGCATGATAGAGTGGGTGAATTCAACACTCTATTGCATTGTGGAAGGTTGACCCAGTCTTATTTGGTCAACGGCTATTGCTGTGTTGAAGGAGGACGCATACAACACTATAGAAAACCCAGCTTTCAACACAAATATAGATCAGCATCCTTTAATTCTTTGTCCAATTCTATTTCCAGAGGCATTACAACTGGTTCTTCTACTGGTCAACGGATTATCTTACCAGCCTCTCATAGTGGAAGCCTTCGATATCTATACCAAAACTGCCAAGATTGCATTGCTATTTGTAGGAAGTATGGTTGTCCAGATCTTTTTGTCACATTCACATCAAATGCATCTTGGCCGGAAGTTCTACAAGCTCTACCACCAGAAAAACAGGCTTCTGATCGTCCAGACATTGTTGACCATGTATTCAAAATGAAGTTGAATATTTTAATGGAAGATATTAAAAACATAAATTCTTTGGGCCCATACATGCAGGTAATTCCTAAAACAACTTTTAATCAGAATTCTTGGTTCCATGTATTTTAATGTTAGATATTAAAAATATTTAACCCTTTTATATAGTTGTCTACACAATAGAATTTCAAAAATGTGGCCTACCACATGTTCATATAATCATATGGTTGTCAAAAGAAGAACCTGTAGATGCTGAAAAGGTTGACCTATATATCTCAACTCAATTGCTAGATCCTACATTTGATCCAATAGGATTTGAAGCTGTTACTTCTTTTATGATCCATGGTCCTTGTGGTCCTAGAATTTCCTATTCACCATGCATGTCTGAAGGAAGGTGTTCCAAATTTTACCCAAAGGAATTCCATGAACACACTGCTATATTGGAAAATGGTTTTACCCAATATGCATGGCCAAATAATAAAATAATTGTTACAAAAAATGGAATTGACATTGACAACACGTTCATTGTTCCTCACAATATTGATTTGGTGGTTAAGGGGCTCTTTGGTAGAGTTCCCGATTCAGTGATTCTGTGATTTTAATTCTGATTCTTGCTGAATTAGATACTGAAGAGAATCAAAATCAGTACGATTAGGCGTTTGGCTAAAAATATTAGCTCTGGACTCTAATGGGGGGACTTCCAGATAAATTGTCTATACTACCCCTGTATTAGCAAGAGATTTAATTTGTACAAATTTTCTATAGCTTAATATAATACTAATAATTATTATAAGTACTCATATATGTGTACCAATATTTGTACAATTACTTGTAAAAAAAGCTTTCAAATAAGGTTAAACAACACAACAAGCTCAATGCATTTGCACCAAAGAGCCAATCCATTTCAATAGTCTACTCACAGTTTGAGTTCTTGCATAATATCATGGTTACATATTTTTGAGAGTTCTTACAAAAGAAAAATATACTAACTAGAGTTCATATGAGAACTTTCATCTAGATTGCCATAATGCACTTGCTAGGTCATCACGAAATCTATTCATGGACCTATCACTAGAGTGTGAAGTAGAGGTATTTGATGCATTTTGAGAGACCGCATATTTTGCATATCTTGCAGGAATAGTTGGCACATAATTTGGATCTCGATCACACCTGGTGAAATACTTGTCAGATGTACAATTCTGACGTATAAAGTTGTGAAGACACATGGTCGCTGCAACGATCATTTCTTGCTTATCTATTGAATAGGTAGGCATCTTTAAAAGGATTCGCCATTTCATCTTCCATACACCAAAGGTGAGCTCAACGACATTGCGTGCACTTGAGTGACACTGGTTGAAATACTCTTTCTCACCACTTGGTGGAGGGTCTCTTCTCCATTCAGAAACATGGTATCTTTGCCCCTTGTATGGTGCCATATACCCCAGCCTATTTGGGTAGCCAGCATCAACAAGATAATATTTACATACAATATATGCATTTAGTCAACGTTATATATATATATATATGCCATGAAAATTAGTCGAAGAAAATTCTACATGATTTACACAATAACATACCTTGTGGGAGATGTGGAAATATATCCTTATCAACATCTAATGCATGATAAAGGACGCTTGTGTCATGCATAGAATCTAGTTGTCCAATAGAAGCATATGTAAAGCGTATGTCGAAGTTGACCACTACCATCACATTCTGAGTAGGACTCTTGTGTCTACCAATGTATCTAACATAATCATCACGTGGTGGGTTTGCTGTGATATGAGTCCCATCAATGGCACCAATGCACCTTTTGAAATGTGGCCATAGTTTTTTGTCATCCTTAATCCTTCTATGAACTCTTGGGTAGTTTAGATCTTTTGGACATATGTGTAAAATCATGTGCTGAAAAATTGGCTTATCTTGTGATTTATGCACTTGTCATTGAAAAGTGTGATGAGCGTGTGTACGACTGACGTGGGTCAGGTTGCGAATATCTGCGCCCAAAAACGGTGTGTTTGGTCTATTTGTGTGTAGGTACTTGAAGTCAACCTTGGTCAGCGGTGGGATCGAAACTAAACTCAGGGAGGAGTTTAGGTTCAGAACGGTCGAGGATGCCGGGTGACAAGGTGGGACATAAGGTGGGCGAAAACCATGTAGGAACATATTCAGAATGAGCTTCACAAGGCAGTGTATAAATGCTGGAAAAATCAAAAAAGAAAAGAGTGCGTGACATGGTGCTACAGTATCGCGCGGCACTATAGCATGTGGGGTACTGTAGCACGCGACCTGCACGCATGCAGGGAGGTGCGTGGGCCTAGCGCGGTCCAGGCAAGGCAATAGTCCAGATGGCCCACGAAGGGGTTTTGGTTTTATAAATAGTGACTCCCTGTTAATTTTTGGTGGGATTTTTTTTTGGGTTTTTAGAGAGCGAATTTGTTTTAGATTAGAGTTCTAATCTAGAGTTTTGGTGATTTCGTGGAGAAATTGTTTGGATGTTTTGGAGAAACATCTTGTAAGCACAATCTTGGTAATAAAGGTAAAGTTTATGGAAGATTAGTATGGTAATTAATTCCTCTTTCTCGTTCATCTTTATGCATGCCTAGCAATGGATTTTAGATTGATTTGTTTTCTCTAAGATTTGGGTTGGTTTCTTTGATCTAAAATCTAGCTAGAGTGTTTTTCTAGTGTTTTGAAAAGTTTGGTTGGTTAATTATTTTCGGATCTCATTTAATAAATTAATTAGGGTTTAATTAATTTTCATCAATCTTCTGTTCCGTAATTTTTTTCATTAATATCTCAAGATCCAGAAGTCCGATTGACGTGATTCCAGTTGGGTTTGTTTGCAAATATTGTCTAGTTTATTCTGACAAAGTTTCAGGTCAATCAGAGTTACGGATCTATGGCTACAATCTATTTAGTTATGAAACAGTGTTCTGTCCAGATTCTGATAACGCGGTTTTTCAGGTTTTGTGATTAGGGGGGAGTGTTAAATTTTATTTTTGACTTATGCAATCATTCACCCCCCTCTGATTGCCTATCTTAGTGTGAGTCGATCCTACAAGTGGTATCAGAGTGAGGTTATTTATTTTATTATCTTTTCTAATTGATCTTAACCAGCGATTAGAAAATATGGCGACAGATAGGTATTCCACAAAACCTTGTGTTTTCGATGGTGTTGATTTTCAGTATTGGAAGGCTAAGATGGAGGCATACATTCAAGCTCAAGGCTTTGCGATATGAGAGAAGATCTACAAGCCATATCAAGTTCCTGAAAACGATGCAGTGACAGCAGCAAACATGCTACAGGTGGAGGCTAACAACAAGGCGAGGAATTTGATTATTCAAGGGCTAGGAAGAAGCGACTTTGACCGTGTGGTGCATCTCAAGTCAACACATGAGGTATGGACATCACTTTGTGATTATCACGAAGGATCAAACATGGTAAAAGAGGTACGTCAAGATATGTATAAAAAGGAATATATGCGATTTGTTTGCAAATTTTGTCTAGTTTATTCTGACAAATTTTCAGGTCGATCGGAGTTACGGATCTACGGCTACAATCTGTTTAGTGATGAAACAGTGTTCTGTCCAGATTCTGAAAATGCGGTTTTTCAGGTTTTGTGATTAGGGAAAAGTGTTAAATTTTATTTTTGACTTATGCAATCATTCACCCCCTCTCTGATTGCCTATCTTAGTATGAGTCGATCCTACAATATGAAATCCTTGCACATTCTAATCACACTCAACAAGACCTTCTCAAATTTTCTGCTAATTGTTTCACCAGAATGCTTGAACCTATTTTCAACCCTTCTATTTGACTCACCACCTCCAACTATGAATAGAAAAATAGAAACTGATTCTATAGAGTTCATGTGATTGGTTGATTTGAGACCATAGGTACTCATCAATAAGTCATGCAGCTTGTAAAATAGGTCACTATTCATACAAAACCTATGGTGACTCTCCCCTGGGGTCCTTAAAGTCTCTTGTACCCATGCATATCCACTTAGTTACGATGTCCTTGGTTCATTCTTATTTTAATATGTCATATAGTACTGTCCAAGTAAGCAAGCAGCTGAAAAAGCAGTGGCTTGTAAAGCTTGATGACGGCGTATAACTTCCAAAGCAAACTCATCATCTTCCTCTTGATCAGTACCATCACTTTCGCAAGAAGCCTCACTTCCATCAGATTCATTGGATGGCATCTAAAACATGAAAAAAAATAGTAACTGTCATGCAACTTAAGTGCATATAGAAAACAACAAGTAGTCACAGAACATGATGAGAATACAATAAATAATGGTGAACTTTAGTGCATTACATGACCAGCAACTGCAATAAAGGATAGTCCAATAATTATTACAACAATAAATCCTAAAATAACACACATAAATAGAAATTGGTCCAAAGATACAGAATAACATATTTGTCCATCACACACTAACATGCTAGGCCACTACTTGGCATACTTGGCTGCCTTGGCTTCATGTTTCATGGTGAGCCATGAAAATCTTTCTTCTGCATTGTCCAAGGTCATGAACATCTCCCTCTCAGATTTCCTTGTGAAAATCTCAGTAGCAACAAAATGCTCTTTAGTTCCAAAAACAGCACCGCATTCCTTCACTAGAGCCATAACATCTTTGATGGCACACCCCGAAGTGTCCTCCCTCCTAACAAGAGACTCAACAGATGCAGCTGATTTCTCTTGATTGTCAACAAAGGGAGTCATTTGTTTATAGAACCAATGTCCACCACTAGTCTTCGGTTTCTTGACCTCCTTACCAGCAACTCTCTTACCTCTCTTAGGAGGAGGAGTGAAATCTTTATCACCACTATCATCGTTATCACATTCATTAACTTCTTGTATGTCATCAACATTAATAGTAGTGGAAGGTTGGGTTGAACTCTCCGGTATATTACCCCTAGTAGGATTCCAATGATCATTTCCTGTGTTCCGAAGGTCTTCAAAAATATGTTGGAGTAAAACTTCATTTTGAAGCCCCCTTAACTTGAACTTCTGACAGCATGGCAAATCCTATAGAAACACCAATGTAATATTTAGAATAACATTTATAAATCATGGTTAACAATTTGATATGAACACAAGACAGTAGTTTACCTTCTTTGCTTTTGCCCACCAATCATCAGATGCAACAATGGTACCCCTAGCTTGATCCTAACCTAACCCAGTCTCTCTACCTACCAATTTCTTCCATAGATTATAATCACTCTTTAGCTTGCCCCATTTGTTCTTGAACTGAAGTTTTTGATAGCGTAAGCCAGTCTTCTCTTTAAATTTTACAATTACATTATCATACCCGACCTTGTTCAAATGGGTATTAGAGCGATTTCTTGCGTTAACTTGTTCCAAGAACAACTCACAAACTATCCTAGTGTTCTCATTTATCCATTCAGTATTATTTGCACCTTGGTTTTCCTCTACCGAAGTTGTTGCCATCTATAGTACTTGTAAAATGCACAACAATTTTAGATCAAATATATATAGGCAGTAACAGTACTAATGTCGAGTAGAGTAGTAAAATATATATGTCTCTTCTCTAAACTGATCTACAACTAATTTGAGTACTAAAATATATATTGTCTGCCTTGACATCCATCGAGTACAGTAAAAAAAATATATCGAGTTGATCTCCAACTAAAATACCGAGCACAGTCAAGTGAGAAAGGATAGTTCTAAAGGAGTACGTGCAAGCTACGATAGCAGAAAATAAAACTTTTCTACCGCGCACACCAAGACATCATGCGAGAGAGGGATCATGAATCGTTACCACTAGACGCGCAGTGCAGCGGAAGAAGGGTTGGAGAAGCCGGTCCAACCACGCACGCATTGAGGTAGTAGTGGAAGTAGTCGATCTCCGTAGATCTAATCAGCGTCGATGCCGATCAACACCGCAACGAGCAGCGCCTCCACTGGTATCTACACATCCGGGGCTGGAATGCCGATTGCGAGTGTACTAGCACTCGTGAGCAGCTAGGGTTTGGCTCGGGAGGTGGTGGCTAGGGTTTAGCTCGAGATCAACAGAAAAACGTGAATCTCCTCGGCCCCTCGCCTCCCTATATATAGACCTCCTCACTCGGGCCTCGTGGACCGAGGCCCAGTAAGAGTCTACTCGGATCTCTATTCGAATCGAGCCCATATCCAACCCGTTAAGCGTGTGACCCTGTAGGTTCACGTATATTTTGTCGCGACCTGGAAACGCCTTTCTGGTCACCCTATTAATAGTAGCCTCTAGCAAGGCATATTAACCCCAAAATATACGTAAAGATCATATCGGCTGAACCTGTAATGTCCTCATGCACAAATTCCTTTGCCTCACGATATCGACTGAGCTCAAGGCGAGACTTGTGTCATCCTCTTAATAGCTCAATCACTCTCTCGATCTTGTGATGGATTACAAACTTGTGATTGACACCTCAATCACCCTAGCATGGCCATGCACTTCCATAATCCATTACATCGAGGGGCCCCAGAGATATCTCTCCCTTAAGGAGGGGCAAATTCTATCTCGATCATTCACATCCCACTACATGTTGCATAGCAAACCCGAAGACTACTTTTATGACTACCCAGTTACGGAGTAGTGTTTAGTAGTTCCAAAATAAGCTACTACGTATGTTGGGAACCATGATGATCTCAAGTCTAAGAACTCTACATAAACACTACTTGAGACTAACTGATGACACATAAAATCTCTGCAGTATCTCATGGCAGGTCTATCCAACACATGTTCACTAACATATGTCCATATTATCGATTTGGTATCTCCATACCATGATCCATGAGACATGATCATCAATCAATACATATGCTAATGTTAGAAATAGCATTTAGAAATAGCAACATTTGACATTAAGAGTCTCATGAATAAGTCACGTACTCATTGATCAATAATGATAATGTCTATTTCAAGGAACAAATCAATACATTATAAACATAGCATGTGATATATATAACATCTCCATGTTGCCTCTAGGGCATATCACTAACAGTCGCCCACTTGCACTAGAGTCAACCATGTAGATATCTAATACCCATTGCCCTAGTGTGAGCCTCATGCTTTGGCTGGGGAAGCGGTTTTGTCAACGGATCTGCAATGTTCAAGTCCGTTTGTACTTTGCATATCTTTACATCGCCTCTCTCCACTATCTCGCAGGTGAGATGAAAACGCCGTAAAATGTGCTTGGACTTCTGGTGAGATCTAGGCTCCTTGGCTTGCGCAATGGCCCCACTATTATCACAGTAGAGGTCCATTGGACTGAAGGCACTAGTCATCACACCAAGCTCGGAAACAAATTTCTTGATCCAAACAGCTTCTTTAGCAGCTTCAGAAGCTACAATGTACTCGGCTTCCATTGTAGAATCAGCAACCGTCTCCTGCTTGGAACTCTTCCAGCTCACTGCACCGCCATTTAGGCAGAACACAAATCCAGATTGCGATCTGAAATCGTCTTTGTCAGTTTGGAAGCTAGCATCAGTGTAACCATTTACAACGAGCTCTTCTTCACCTACATAGACAAGGAACATATCTTTAGTTCTTCTCAAGTACTTCAAGATGTTCTTTAGAGCAATCCAGTGACTTCACCTGGATCTGATTGGTATCTGCTCGTAGCACTTAAGGCATACGAGACATCTGGATGTGTACAAAGCATGGCATACATAATGGACCCAATGGCCGAAGCATATGGGATCGCATTCATCTTATCCCACTCATCAGGTGTACTAGGACACTAACTCTTGCTAAGATTTATACCATGTGACATAGGTAGGAAACCTTTCTTAGAGTCCTACATGTTGAACCTTTTCAACACCTTGTCAATGTATGTATCTTGACATAATCCAATTAGCCTTCTTGATCTATCTCTATAGATCTTGATGCCCAGAATGTATGCCGTCTCTCCTAAGTCTTTCATAGAGAAACTATTTTTCAATGAAGACTTAACAGATTCGAGCATAGGAATGTCATTTCCGATCAATAATATGTCGTCCACATATAAGATCAGAAATACAAGTGCGCTCCCACTAGCCTTTTTATAAACACAAGGCTCTTCTTCGTTCTTGATGAAACCAAAACCCTTTGATCACTTCATCAAAACAAATATTCCAACCCCGAGACGCCTGCTTTAATCCATAAATGGATCTTTGCAGCTTGCATATCTTTCCAGCTGATTGTGGATCGACAAAACCCGTGGGTTGTGTTGTAACGCCCTGAAAATAGTCTTAATTAAACATTATCGTGGGTAAATGCAAATACAAGAATACACTAGAAAATTTTTGTTTGAGAAAAAAGTTTGAATAAAATTTTGAAATTTCCAATATTAAAAATCCCGAGTTTAATTCTTTAAATAAATACTTGGATGCTTTTATATTCCAGGGGTTTTGTCGGAGTATTTTAAGCGTTTGGGTATTTATAATAATAAATTTTTCATGTTTCATGGTGGCATTTACTTCTGGTAAATTCCCCGTGATTTAATAAACTCTCTGAAATTTTCTCAAATTTTTCGGAGCTACAGAATTAATTTTAATGCTATAAAGATCACTAAAGTAATTAAATAAATATAAATAAATTTCTTTTCCTTTCCCCTGTTCGGGTCGTTCCTAATTCAGTCCTTTGAAATCTCCCCGTTCATCATAAACTCTGACTCTCTTTTCTTCTAGGGTTTTGTGTCGTTCCCAGAACCCTAAAGTCACCTCAAAAACCTAAATTCGGAATTACCGGATTTATTCATTGTTGAAACCCTAGAATTCTTTTGGACTTCTAATCCGAGATCCTTTGTAATCGAAATATCTATATGTCCCTTTGAGATAAATTCCAGATATTCCCTTAAACCCCTTTTCTGTCAAAATAAATCTAAATCTCCAATTGTGTGAGATTTCTCCAAATTCCGGTCCCAATAAAACACCCTCGTCAATTCCCTAATCCGGGAATATTTTATTCGAAATATTCCATTTTCCAGTTCCTGGGAAAATATTCTAATTTCCTGCATCTCCAAAATATGTGATATTTTGGGAAGTTCAATTATGCTCGAATATTCTGAACTATTGATCTCTGCAAAATAATTTCCAATTTTATCGGATTCCCGAATTATTCCGAGATCCGGTTTCCCCAAATATTCTTTGATGAAATACCCTTCTTTTTCGAATCCCGCCAAATATTCTCCTTCTTGAATTCCCCAAAATATTCATCTATTTTGGATATATAAATATTTCCCAGAAAATCCCCTCTAGTTCCCAACCCGATGAATAATCCGATATTTTATTCCCCAAATATTCCTTGAATATTCTGATATTCTTTTCCCCAAATATTTCTCGAGAAAATATTCTTCATTCTCTGAATCCCACAATATATTCCGTCTCCCAGACCCCACTACATATATTCTTTTTCTATTTACTTCCAAATACTGTTCAATTCCCAATATATATATTTATACCTATGTATATATACGTATGTATATATATGTATGAATGTATATATCCTCAATATTCAGAATAGTCGTTTCATCCTAAAACCCCTTGGTCTCCTCTATTCCAAATAAATATTCCGATTTCGAAAATGTCTCGTTAATCCCGAATTCCAAAAATAGTCCAGAAAATCCCTCTCCTTTTTCCCTTTCCTCTTTTATTTTCCCTTTATCCTTTTTCCCTTTTCCCTGTTTACCTTCTTGCTCCTGGCCTCCTCTTTCTTCTCATCTCCTTCCTCTGTCTCTCTCTGCGTCTAGCCCGAGCCGGCCTACTCCAACCCCGAGCCGCCCGGGCCGAGCCCCTCCTCGGCCGAGCTCCTCCAAGCCCGGCCTACGCTCGGCCTACCGCCGCCGCTCCCTTGGCCCACCGCTGCCACCGCCGCCCGGCCCAGGCCAGCGCCTGCGCCTCCTCTCCGCAACGGCCGCCACCAAATCCGCTGCCAAGTTGCCCCATACATATAGCCGCCGTCCCAGTAGCCCTAGCCCTAGCCTGCTGCCCCGTGCGCCGCCGTCGCTGGAATCGTAGCCGTCGCCGCACAGCTGCTTGCCCGTCACCACCGCTAGGCGCCACTGCCAAGGCCACCGCCCCTGTGCCCCTCGACCCCGCTGTCTCGTCGTCTTCGATCCCCAGCGCCGCCGCTGCATCTGGCCATCGCCGCCAGCCCGCCAGTGCCGCCGCTGCTCCTGCACAGCGCCGCCGTCCGGTCGTCGTGGCCGCGCTGGAGACCTCCAGCCGCCGTCGACGCCATCGCCTTCGCCAGCCACTGGTGAGCCCGTATGCCGAAGCTTGCTCGCCGCCTCCTCTCCTCTCTGCTCCGAGCCGTCGATGCCGTCGCGTCGCCCCGTCCCTTGCCGGTCTCGGCATCGCCGTCGCTTGCCGCCGCCGGTCGTCATCGCGTCGTCCCTGGTGCCTCCGTCGAGCTGCCGTCCTCCGGCTCTACACTGGCGTACCACCTCCACTGCCGTCGCCGTTTCCTCTCCGCCGGTTTCGTCGCCTGCCATGCCGCCCTCTGTCTTCCCCCAGCTGCTACGCATTGCTTGCAGCGCCGTCACCATTCCTGCTGTTGTCTGCAGCGCCGCCATCGCTATGCCGCCTCATCCCATCCCTGCTCTACTCCCCATCTGCCGTCGTCCCAGCCGACGAGCCGTCATCGCCGTCTCTGTGATTCAGTGCCGCCGGTGTGCCCAAAGTTCGTCGCCATCGCCGTGTCCCTCCGGCTCGTCTTGGCCGCGCCGTCCCCGGTCCGTCGCCCTTGTCGCCTCTGTATGCCACGGGACACCGTCGTCACATCGTCGGACATCCTCAGCAGTATTCTCCTTTGTGACATCTAGGCCCCGGTGTTTTTCCCAGTGCATGACTAGGGGACCCGAGGCAAAGTGCCCCAATAAATCTTAATCGTCCGATAATTCAAAGTCGATCCAAGCCACCTTGGCCGTCCAACCCTTTTAATTGATCAAAGCCATGTCAGCCCTAGCCACCTCAGCTGCTACTTCGGTTGCCATCTCATCTCCTTCGGCCACGTGGTACCCACCTCAGCAGTCCATCGGCCTCTCCTATTTCTAAATCCATGAACCAAGTCCACTGTACGCCTAGTCACTGACCATGGACCCCACATGTCAGTATTTATCCAAAATAATTATTCTAATCCGAAAATTTAGAGAATATTCTTGAGAATATTCTTTTCCAATTCTTTTCGGATTCATTCTAAATTCAATATTCCAAAAGCCGTATCTTTTCCATCCGAACTCCGAATCGACCCGTTCTTCTTCCTAAATTCATCTAAAATTATAATTTACTTGTTTATGTATTTTTATGTACTGTTTATTTGAAGTTTCTTAGGGTTTTTCCCTATTTTGCGTGTAGTTACGTATATTTTGCCAATTCGAAAGACTGTGGAATCTGCGGAAGAGTTCGGAAGAGTATTTGAAGACTTTTGCGATTGCAAGGCAAGTCACATGACAATCTCCTTGAGCATGTTGGTCCCATTTGTGAAATCTATTTGATTTTAAAGTTATTGCATGAAATGTTTTTGAATGTCATTATATGGGTATTTATTTACTATCCTATGATCCTTGATTATTATGGCCATGTCGATATTGATTTCTATACCTTGATACCCTAGGTAATAATATTGACTAGCTGGATGTTTAATTATTTATCTGGCTAGATTATTTAGGAGTTGCTTAGCCATGCCTAGAAACTATAGTGACATTTTATGTGGGAAACTATTCATTCATTCTGAATAATTAATGGATACTGGCTATATTTTCACGACAGTGAGTCATGGCTGGTTAATTAATTGTGTCAACTAAAATATGGATGAATGGTGGGTTGTGAGCACCAAGTTGGAATGTTGCTAGTGGTGCTCATGACAGTTAAGGACCGGTTCGCAGACTACCCGTTGCGAAGCAATACTCGTGCTAACCACAAGCTAGTATGGGTAATGGTGGGAACCAAAGTGTAGTACGTTCAACCGGGGTCCACCATGGTGTGTTGTGGCTGTGTCAATAAGACCACCATGGCTGCATCAATAAGTCCATGTCTTGGGCGTTGGATCATCTCCCAGCTGAGGTATCTGATCAATCCTACCGGAGATTGGTGGTCCAGCGGGTGGCTCCCTTGTTGTGCAGGTTACATGGAGGGTCCTATCACAATCTCTATTTGGGTACTTTCGAGTATCACGACGCATGGCTAACATGATGTTGAGATTGTGTCTTGTGGGTAAATTGGTACACCTCTGGCCAGAGTAAAACTATTCGAATAGCCGTGCTCACGGTTAATGAGCGGCCTAGCAATGTTTTCTATGATTAGTTCCACACTACTCATTAATGAAAATAAATGATGGAATTTGATGGCTCCTGTTTGGAGAGTAATGGTTTGGGCCTGAACTGCGTTGGAGCGTTGTTCAGAGATGGATTTAATGTTGATATTAATTAAACTATATGGTTTTCAATGATTTTAAATTCAAATATTTTAAATGTAGTTTTATGCAAATGAACCATATTAGGCCTTTTCCTTGGTATCCTGTTGCATTACATTTTATTTCCTAGTGTGTCTTGTTGAGTACGGTGGGTGGTACTCAGTCTTGCATTATTGCAATCTTTAGAGTGAAGCCTTAGCGAGGAGGAGAAGTTTGGTGTTTGGCTTATACCCCAGTTGAGCTGCCTGTGGCTTGGAGCTGAAGCTACATTAGTTGCCGTTCCGCTGCTGTTTTCTTCTGTGTGAGGACTAAGTGCCTCTGTTGTAAGTATTTATCGTTATTTTGTTTTGGTTATGTTTATCAAATTGTTGATTTGTATACCTCGGCTGATTCCTAGACGAGGATTTATTGCACAAATTAGCTTTGGAAATTCTGGTGAATTTCTAGGCATGACATGTGTCATGTACACATCCTCACTCAGATTTCCATTAAGGAAAGTTATTTTGACATCCATTTGCCATATTTTATAGTCAAAATATGCAGTAATCGCTAGAATGATCCGAATAGACTTTAGCATTGCGACGGGCGAAAAAGTTTCATCATAATCAACACCTTGAATCTGTTTGAAACCTTTGGCCACCAATCGTGCCTTATAGATATGAACATTTCCATCCATGTCTATCTTTTTTTTGAAAACCCATTTGCACTCAATGGTTTTAGCACCATTAGGTGGATCAACCAAGTTCCAAACTTGATTACTATGCATGGATTCAATTTCGGATCTCATGGCTTCAAGCCATTTCTCAGAGTCTGGTCCCACCATTGCTTCTTCATAAGTCTTAGGCTCATCGTTGTCTAACAACAATATGTCCCTTTGTTGAGTAGTCAAGAACATGTACCTCTCAGGTGCACGACGTGACCTCTTTGACCTACGTGGTGCCGATGTGCCTACAACAGGTCCTTCAACAATTTGTTCATCCTGCTGTGGTTCTATAGGAGCTGAAACATTTTCAGGTGTTTCTTGAATTTCTTCGAGTTGCACAGTTCTCCCACTATCCCTTCTTGAGAGAAACTCTTTCTCTAAGAAGACACCATGTTGGGTGACAAACACTTTGCCTTCATGTTGATTATAGAAGTAATATCCTTTTGTTTCCTTAGGATACCCGACAAAGAAGCATTTGTCAGACTTAGGAGTGAGCTTATCAGATTGCAAACGTTTTACATAAGCCTCACATCCCCAAATCTTAAGGAAAGACAAGCTAGGATGTTGTCCTGTCCACATCTCATATGGTGTCTTTTCTACTGACTTTGATGGAACTCTGTTTAGTGTGAACGCGGCTGTTTCAAAAGCGTATCTCCAAAAGGACAATGAAAGATCACTTTGGCTCATCATGGATCGCACCATATCTAATAAGGTGCGATTTCTCCGTTCAGATACCCCATTCCACTGAGGTGTTCCTGGTGGAGTCAACTGTGGAACAATTCCACAATCTTTCAGATGATTGCCAAACTCGTGGCTCAAATACTCGCCTCCACGATCAAATCGTAGAAACTTGATTGTTTTAGCTAACTAATTTTATACTTTATTTTGGAATTCCTTGAACTTTTCAAAGGATTCAGACTTATGTTTTATTAGGTACACATACCCATATCTACTGAAGTCATCAGTAAAAGTTATGAAGTACTGAAAACCACCTCTGGCTGTTGAGCTCATTGGTCCACATACATCAGTATGTATTAGTGCCAATAAGTCACTTGCCCTTTCACCTTGACCGGTGAAGGGTGCCCTTGTCATCTTGCCAAGTAAACAAGATTCGCATGTCTCAAATAATTAAAAATCAAATGAGTGTAGAAGACCATCTCCATGAGCCTCTTCATGTGTTTCTCATTTATGTGACCCAAGCTACAATGCCAAATAAATGTGGGATTCAAATCATTAGGACGTTGTATTTTTGTATTAATGTTATAGACCGGTGCTTCTTCAAGATTTAGAACGTATAACCCATTCACAATAGGAGTATGACAATAGAACATATCTTTGAAATAAAGAGAACAACCATTATCAACAGATCTAAAGTCATAACCTTCTGCTTGCAAATATGATGCAGAAATAACGTTCTTAGAAAGAGATGGAACACAATAACAATTATTCAATTCCAAAACTAATCCTGAAGGTAAAGACAATGGCATGGTGCCAACAGCCACCACAACAACTCTTGCTCCATTGCCAACGCGAAGATACACTTCGCTCCTTCTCAAACTTCTACTTCTTGTTAGCCCTTGCAACGATTTGCATATGTGAGCAACCGATCCGGTATCAAATACCCAAAAATCAGTAGATGAAGTAGCAAGATTGATCTCTATAACATATATACCTGAAGTGGAAGTTGCACTTCCCTTCTTCTTGAGATCCTCCAAGTACTTTGGGCAGTTCCTCTTCCAATGTCTTGATTCCTTGCAGTAAAAGCAAACTGCGTCAGGAGCAGTGCCCTTGTCTTGCTTGGCCTTGGATCTGCTCGCGATCTCATCGGGAGTTAACTTTCTATTGACCGCGCATTTCTTGACATTGGGCTTGCCCTTGCCTTTCTGCATCATCATCACATGACTGGTGCTTTTCTTAATGGTTTCCTCAGCAGTTTTAAGCATCCCATGCAACTCAGCCAAGGTCTTGTCCATGTTGTTCATGTGGTAGTTCAATATGAATGGTTCAAAACTCAGAGGGAGCGACTGGAGAATCACATCAGTAGCCAACTCTTGGCTAAGGGGAAAACCAAGCTTTTCCAGACTCTCAATGTAGCCAATCATCTTAATCACATGAGGGCTGACGGGATTCCCTTCTGCAAGCCTGCACGCAAACAAGGACTTTGAAGTGTTGAACCTCTCAGCCCTTGTTTGGTTCTCAAACATACCACGCAACCCCACAATGATATTGTAAGCATTTGTGTTCTCATATTGCTTCTGAAGCTCAGAGGACATTGTGGCAAGCATGAGACAGCTCACATCAAGGAAATCATTCATGTGCTTCTTATAAGCTCTCCGTGCAGTCACAGAAGCATTAGTAGGCAAGTTCTCGGGAAAAGGAGTCTCAAGGACATACTCCTTGCGCTCTTGCTTGAGAACAATTCTCAAGTTGCGATACCAATCCATAAAGTTCGTTCCATTGAGTTTTTCTTTCTCAAGAACAGATCGCAAATTAAAAGAACTGGATACTACGTTAGCTGACATGATCTACAACATAAGAATATGCAAAGTTTAGCACTATGTGTATCTTTTATTAAACTATTTAACAAAAGACTCCCACTATGTGTTTTGCAACAAAACTCCCTCTAAGTTACATAGTGGGTCAAGATCCTCATTTCACTAATTCCTAGTGAGCTTTGGCATCACGGCTAGGAAATTGGTGACATGGGTAAGCAACACCTTGCTAATCACATCCCTATGTGACTCTTGCTTGTTGGGTGGCATCACTATGCCCCGGCCCCAACCTATGCCCCAAGATCCAAAACTGTTCTGATAACCTTGTTAAGTAAACCAAATGCTTCCGCATGTAGATGTCCGACATCTACCCCAAATAATAATGATAACCAACTGCATCCTACTTTGGTAGGCCTACTATATGGTGATCATTATCTTTTGGTGCAACATATGGAAGGGCATAAACACCTAATTTTTATTATGAGGTACTCTATCCTACCATAGCAACATATCACATATATAATTGCATAAGAGTAAGATAGAATTAGTATGGCCCAAAAGGATGGTGATCCCCATCTCCATGTACGTGTAGATGATCTTCATCCTCCACATCTCTTCTTTGGGTCATCATGCTTGAAAACTTGTAACCTCAAGTCTAGACTACTACCTATAATAGCTAGCAATTGAAGATTACAAGGATGGATTCAAGCACTAAGGTCGACACGCAGGTCGTTAAATACAATTAAGATAGCTAACAAAAGCTAAAAAATCATGACACGCAGGTCATGAACGAATGTTACATGCATCATATACATCTCATACATTCCAAATTAGCTATAGGGCCATACTAATTCACATCATTCTCTGCAAAAACAAGTTAGACATAGAATCGCATTCTACCTAACGATGTGAGCCCATGACGCTATACAAGGGGGGTTCGCACGGCGGTCCAATCTATGAAATCGCTGTGAAAAACTATTCGGCATAACCACCTTATGCCAATCCGAGACAATCT
This sequence comes from Oryza meyeriana var. granulata, assembly GCA_003991445.1. NCBI lineage: Eukaryota > Viridiplantae > Streptophyta > Magnoliopsida > Poales > Poaceae > Oryza > Oryza meyeriana. The sequence goes on along the minus strand of RYFJ01001270.1, from coordinate 88,979 downwards.
CTAGGACTCTAGTTTTTCCACTGGCCCAGGGCTATCACTAGCATTCAGCATAACCACCTTATGCCGATCCGAGACAATCTCCAGGGCGCTAGTTTTTCCACTGGCCCAGGGCTATCAGATCCAGGCGCTAATAGTATTATGATCCACGCCTCATCTAACCCCTATTAGCATTCGGCATAACCTACCTTATGCCAATCCGAGACAATCTCTAGGGCGCTAACAGTGTTAAGATCCGCGCCTCATCTAACCCCTACTCACGAATTGATCTTATCAACCCGTGGCTGCATCGATCCATCACATGAACCGACTAATCTAGACTACAATAGATCTAATCTACCGCTCCCACATATCAACATATGTGATGATCTAGATCGCAAACTACGCAAGATGGCTTTGATACCACTAAAGGAGTACGTGCAAGCTACGATAGCAGAAAACAAAACTTTTTTACCGTGCACACCAGGACATCATGCGAGAGAGGGATCATGAATCGTTACCACTAGACGCGCAGTGCAGCGGAAGAAGGGTTGGAGAAGCCGGTCCAACCACACGCGCGTCGAGGTAGTAGTGGAAGTAGTCGATCTCCGCAGATCTAATCAGTGTCGATGCCAATCAACGCCGCAACGAGCAGCGCCTCCACCGGTATCCACATGTCCGGGGCTGGAACGCCGATTGCGAGTGTACTAGCACTCGTGAGCGGCTAGGGTTTGGCTCGGGAGGTGGCGGCTAGGGTTTAGCTCGAGATCAATAGAAAAATGTGAATCTTCTCGGCCCCTCGCCTCCCTATATATAGACCTCCTCACTTGGGCCTCGTGGACCGAGGCCTAATAAGAGTCTACTCGGATCTCTATCCGAATCGAGCCCATATCCAACCCGTTAAGCGTGCGACCCTATAGGTTCACGTATATTTTGTCGCGACCCGGAAACGCCTTTCTGGTCACCCTATTAATAGCAGCCTCTAGAAAGGCATATTAACCCCAAAATATACGTAAAGATCATATCGGCTGAACCTGTAATATCCTCATGCACAAATCCCTTTGCCTCACGATATCGACTGAGCTCAAGGCGAGACTTGTGTCATCCTCTTAATAGCTCAATCACTCTCTCGATCTTGTGATGGATTACAAACTTGTGATTGACACCTCAATCACCCTAGCATGGCCATGCACTTCCATAATCCATTACATCGAGGGGCCTAGAGATATCTCTCCCTTAAGGAGGGGCAAATTCTATCTCGATCATTCACATCCCACTACATGTTGCATAGCAAACCCGAAGACTACTTTTATGACTACCCAGTTACGGAGTAGTGTTTAGTAGTTCCAAAATAAGCTACTACGTATGTTGGGAACCATGATGATCTCAAGTCTAAGAACTCTACATAAACACTACTTGAGACTAACTGATGACACATAAAATCTCTGCAGTATCTCATGGCGGGTCTATCCAACACATGTTCACTAACATATGTCCATATTATCGATTTGGTATCTCCATACCATGATCCATGAGACATGATCATCAATCAATACATATGCTAATGTTAGAAATAGCATTTAGAAATAGCAACATTTGACATTAAGAGTCTCATGAATAAGTCACGTACTCATTGATCAATAATGATAATGTCTATTTCAAGGAACAAATCAATACATTATAAACATAGCATGTGATATATATAACATCTCCATGTTGCCTCTAGGGCATATCACTAACAGTCGCCCACTTGCACTAGAGTCAACCATGTAGATATCTAATACCCATTGCCCTAGTGTGAGCCTCATGCTTTGGCTGGGGAAGCGGTTTTGTCAACGGATCTGCAATGTTCAAGTCCGTTTGTACTTTGCATATCTTTACATCGCCTCTCTCCACTATCTCGCAGGTGAGATGAAAACGCCGTAAAATGTGCTTGGACTTCTGGTGAGATCTAGGCTCCTTGGCTTGCGCAATGGCCCCACTATTATCACAGTAGAGGTCCATTGGACTGAAGGCACTAGTCATCACACCAAGCTCGGAAACAAATTTCTTGATCCAAACAGCTTCTTTAGCAGCTTCAGAAGCTACAATGTACTCGGCTTCCATTGTAGAATCAGCAACCGTCTCCTGCTTGGAACTCTTCCAGCTCACTGCACCGCCATTTAGGCAGAACACAAATCCAGATTGCGATCTGAAATCGTCTTTGTCAGTTTGGAAGCTAGCATCAGTGTAACCATTTACAACGAGCTCTTCTTCACCTACATAGACAAGGAACATATCTTTAGTTCTTCTCAAGTACTTCAAGATGTTCTTTAGAGCAATCCAGTGACTTCACCTGGATCTGATTGGTATCTGCTCGTAGCACTTAAGGCATACGAGACATCTGGATGTGTACAAAGCATGGCATACATAATGGACCCAATGGCCGAAGCATATGGGATCGCATTCATCTTATCCCACTCATCAGGTGTACTAGGACACTAACTCTTGCTAAGATTTATACCATGTGACATAGGTAGGAAACCTTTCTTAGAGTCCTACATGTTGAACCTTTTCAACACCTTGTCAATGTATGTATCTTGACATAATCCAATTAGCCTTCTTGATCTATCTCTATAGATCTTGATGCCCAGAATGTATGCCGTCTCTCCTAAGTCTTTCATAGAGAAACTATTTTTCAATGAAGACTTAACAGATTCGAGCATAGGAATGTCATTTCCGATCAATAATATGTCGTCCACATATAAGATCAGAAATACAAGTGCGCTCCCACTAGCCTTTTTATAAACACAAGGCTCTTCTTCGTTCTTGATGAAACCAAAACCCTTTGATCACTTCATCAAAACAAACAAACAGTATCCATGGTTAAAATACAGTGTATCGAGCACAGCTAATGGATATTGTACTGGATACAATCAAGTGTACAGTGTATCAAACATAAAAAAATATCCAACCGGTTCTTCATTATCTTCAAATGCTCCGCTCACCTTGGATACCGAGCTTGGAGAAAGGAGGTGGAGGAGCTCGAGACCGGCGACGGCGGTAGCGATGTAGAAAGGTGGCGGCTCTGGCAGCGTGGACGGGCCTCCCGTGGCGCGGTGCGGACGGGTCTCTGCCGGTGGCAGGGGCACTTGGAGACCGGCGGCGGCTGCGGTTGCTGGCAGGAGGTGCTGCCGATGAGGGCGATGCTCGTCATCCTCTCGATCTGGAAGCCCTAGCGCAAGGTGAGTCTCTTCAACTCCTCGGGTGGATGGGGATGGGCTGGAGGGGTATACCCCAGTGGCAGGCGGGTAATTTTTGTGAATTATTGTGGGGATTTTCATTTTTGGTTCGTTGGATTCCCACGAGAAGCCACCTTTTGCCTAATTCTCCTTTTGTACGTAAAATTGAGAATCACAGTGGATCGATTCGCTTGGGAAGCAGGGGGATTTTTTGCCGTTTGGCTCAACTCCAATTAATCCGATTTAGAATCGCCCCCGAGAATCCCTACCAAACGTGCCCTAAATACCAAGCTCACATAAATGTAGAGTGTTAAGGGGTGTTTGAATTGGCTTATTGTGCCGGCTTATAAGCAGCACGTAAAACGAGAAACACCATTAGTGCATGATTAAGTATTAACTATTAGAAACTTGAAAAATGGATCTATTTGATTTTTATAGATATTTTTATATAGAAAGTTTTTGAAAAAACGCACCGTTTTACGTTTTGAGAAGCATGTTAACGAAAACTGAGGGAGAAGCAAAAAGCCAAAAGTAGAAACGAACATGATGGTATGCATAAGTATCTTTTTAAGTATGTTACAAAAGGCTATGATTGTGCTAGAGCTGGTCTCCATGGTAACTCAGGAAGTGAAACTATAAATGAAATAAACAATTATCTTGAATGTCGATGTGTCACTCCAAATGATGCTGCTTGGCGTCTACTTCAGTTTGATATACACTATACAGACCCATCAGTTGAACGCCTTCCTATCCACCTTCCTTGAGAAAATAATGTTGTCTACACAGAAGATGATGACCTAGAAGAAGTTGTTCAAAACCCAGAAAATAGGAAATCCAAACTAATTGCATGGTTAGAGGCTAACAGTCAATTCCCTCAAGCTAGAGAACATACATATATTGAGTTCCCTGAATACTTTACATGGCATGCAAGTGGAAAATACTGGGATATACAGCATGGTTCTCAGACCAAAATTGGACGTATAGCTCACGTTGATCCAACAAAAGGAGAACAATATTATCTGAGGATGTTACTCAATATAGTTAAAGGCCCAAAGTCTTTCTCTGAGATCAGAAAAGTATCAGGACAGCAACATCCAACATTTCGAGCAGCATGTGAAACTCTAGGTCTCCTTGGTGATGACCAAGAGTGGTCCCATGCTCTCAATGATGCAGCACATTGGGCCTTACCTTATCAGCTATGTCAATTATTTGTCACAATCTTGCTATTTTGTGAGGTAACAAATCCACAAAGGCTTTTTGAGGAACATGCCCAACATATGAGTGAAGATATTAGACATAGAGCAAATCAAAATCTATCACAGAGGAATAATTCATTTATAGACTCTTTTGTTACCAATTCCTTATTGTTTGAATTAGATAAATTATTGAGAGATGCTGGATATTCTTTATCACACTTTAATTTGCCCCTTCCAGATGATATTGGTAGCGCATCTGTAGATAACAGATTATTATTATATGAGCTTAGCTATGACATTACCAATATTGCATCTACATCTTCTAATAACATGAATAGCCTCAATGCAAACCAGAAGGAAATTTTCAATTCTATTTCTAATTCAGTCATAAATAATGAAGGAAGGACATTCTTTGTGTATGGATATGGAGGAATTGGGAAAACTTTCCTATGGACAACTCTGTTGAATTTTGTAAGAACACAAGGGAAAATTGCCTTGGCTGTTGCGTCATAAGGAATTGCAGCCCTCCTGCTACCAGGAGGTAGAACACCCCATTCCCATTTCAAAATCCCTTTGGATATACGTGAGAATTCTATGTGCAGCATAAAGAAGAACACGCACTTAGTAGAACTTATTCAACAAATATCTCTTATTGTTAGGGATGAAACACCCGTTAATCACAAATATTGTTTTGAAGCACTAGATCGCACACTGAGAAGTATATTATCAGACAGTAGACCAAATGCACAACATAGACAATTTGGTGGAATAACTGTTGCATTTGGTGGAGACTTCTGACAAACACTCCTTGTTATTCAAAATGCAACAAAGCGACAAATTCTGTGAGCTTCTATTGTCAATTCATATTTACGACACCAATGTGTGGTTCTAGAATTGATTGAAAACATGAGACTTACCTCACAGAATCTTTTAGCCTCTGTCGATGTTTTACACCGGTAATATAACTATAGGGCTACTCGGCAAGGGGAAACTCGGTGGATTGCAAAGGAACCCAAGGAGATTTTATACTGGTTCAGGCCCTCGAGGTGAGGTAATACCCTACGTCCAGTTGTGGTGGTATTCTTTTGAGGATTTGTGTTGATCAATGATCTCGTGCCCTCAGGGGGCGCCCTGCTCCCCTTATATACTGGGGGACAGGGTTACTAGGTAGGAATCCCAGCCGGATACGGCCAAGGGATTTCCTTCTTAGAGATACATCTTACCCGGCTAAGATTGTATATTCCTTTCTGTACAAGACAAAATCTACCGGATGCCATTACATCTCTAACTATAAGACTCGGCCCATCCTCTATCCGAGCGGCCCATATGCTTGTGATGAGGTACCCGAGGCCCATGGCCTCCACAGTAGCCCCTGAGACCTTCATAGTTGAGTCACAGCTGATGCCGAGTGCTCATCCTCCACGGTGAAGACTATCCGAGTGCATCGCTTCCCGAGTACTCTTTGTCCGAGTATGTCTTCTTCCCGAGTCCTACTTCATGTCAGCTGGCAGCGAGGCTATGAAGGGCTTCATGTAGATGTATGAATAGTATGCGCCAAATAGGCGCACCTATTAGGTGTAGCCCCTAACTTTGTGCTTAATTGTGAAGACAATTAAACATAAAGTCAAAGATCTTTAACCTTATAGTCTTTTCCGAGTAGTATACTAGTGGTATATGAGACTCTTCGATATCATGTCAACCGGAATATGATTTATAGTCTTGCCGAGTAGCATGCTACTCATATATAAGACTCTTCAGCTTCATGTCAGCCGAAAAAGGGGGGTTTATAGTCGTTCCCGAGTGGCGTCCTACTCATAAATTAGACTCCTCAACATCATGTCAGCTGGAAAAAACATTTATAGTCTTTTCCGAGTAGTGCACTACTCGAAAGTTAGACTCTTCAGCGTCATGTCGGCTGGAATAATGTCGCTCATGGCAACTGTTGGCCAAGCATGTAGGCCGAGTACCACTTTATGAAAATAAATCCATTTGCGTAGTCAGGCGTACTCGAGAAAGATACCTGCATCCCCAATTTTAATGAAGACCAGCTCGTGATCCTTATAAGGATATATCCTCGATACCTAGTGGATAAGACAGATACCCAAGCATATATGTTTAGCAATTAGGCCTTCATGAAGCATATTCGTTTACCTCATCGGTTCCTATTAGTAGCACCTGTACTGTGATTTTAACACAGCCAGCGTACGGCCCATATTGAACATGCTACTGTAGAAACTCATATCTTGGTGGCCCAGTACCGAATGTGTAGGCCCAAGCCCATTAGTCGGCATAGGCTCTATAAAGGCTGGGGGAGAGAGAAAAGATTCCTCTATCTTCCCCAAGCGACCAATCGTTTCATCTTCCCAGCTCTGCGCCGAAATTTCGCCTCCCGCTCCGCTAGGGTTCGCCATTGTTTGCTCCTCCCCAACAAAGCTCAAGCGATTCCGCCTTCCCTTGTCTATTCCAAGCCCCCGACCACATTTCCCCCAAATTTCCAGTCCCCTCGACCATGCCGAAGGTTCTAGATTTCGCCGGGGCGTCGGACGAGGGGTGGTTGACCTCGGATTTCGGCCGGTCAAAGCTGGAGAAGCTAGAGAAGTCACTGCGGCTGCAAAGCCGCGATATAATCCGTTGGCGCCCGGCTGAGGGTGAGTCGGTTCCAAATGCCCAAGCCGGCAGAACTGTCATTTTTGCCTCTTTCTTTGACCGGGGTTTGTTTCTTCCGTCCTCTACATTCCTCCGCTGTCTTCTTAGTTTCTACGGATTGGAGTTGGTGAATCTGAATCACAACTCAATCCTACAAATCTCTATCTTTGTGACTCTTTGCGAGTGCTATCTGGGTGTAGAGCCCCACTTTAATTTCTTCAGGCACTTGTTCCACATTAAGCCCCAACCCTCCAAGAATAGGGTCCAGGTGATTGAGGGGCTGGTCTTCAGTTGAGGAGTGAGATGAAGAAAATATATATTGATCTTCCTTTGAAATCCTCTCTGAAAGGTTGGCATAAGGAGTGGTTTTGCTGTTCTGATCTGGAACCCTCCCTACCTCCATTCACCGGAAAGCCCCCGGCGGTCTTGCCCAGTTGGTCGTCGGATCCAACCTTCGAAGAGATGGGCCAAGTACATTAGCTGCTGGCAAAGTTGGAGAAATTCAAGTCAGCCGGCCTGACCGGCCCCTGGGTCGCTAAGCGCTTCCTGACCCGGCGCATCCAACCATTGAAGCTGAGGAGCGCGTTCTGCTGGGATTACCAAGGGAAAAATGACCCCGACCGAGAGAGCAAAGAGGTGGCCGACGAGCAAAAAGTGACCGAAACATTGTTCGGTTATTTCTCCAATGGGGTAATTGAGACCGAGGACAAAGAGCGCTCCATTGCGGCTTATAACCGAAACCGGCCTCGTCCCGAGGTAACCTCTGCTCTTCTTCTGTGATGAATGCTTGTAGACATGTATCCATAATTGCCTTGCATAGTGTGATGTGTACTGTTGAATCATTTGCAGTGGTGTGAGGAGTTTGATGATGACTCCCATCCTCTATCGGCCACAAAATCGAAGAAGATGCCGAGAAGTCCTTCTGCTGCCCAGCCCGACTCCGAGAGAGCCGGGAAGAAACCAATTGTAGACCAGGGCAAGGGGAAGGTTGTGAGGCCGAGTGCCATCGCTGGGGGTTTAAGGATAAGGGACCCTGCTGGCACAGCACCCAAGCCATCGAGTCCTAGACTAGGATTGGCATGGTCAAGCTCAACAACATCGAGCCCAACCCAAGTGCGGCCGAGTACAAGGTCGACCGCAGCGCCACCGAGTACCCGAGCATCCCAGCCAACCACACCACGAACGGGGCCGACCAGGACAGAAATGCCGCCGCCGATCGCCGCGCCTGCAAGCTCGATCGCAGCAGCCCTCTAGTGCTAGCCTCTGGATCTCCCAGATAGAAGCTCAAGTTCTCCAAGAGGTAGGCTATTCTAGGTCTTCTAAAAATCATGTTCAGCATTGTAGCGCCTTGATGCTTGACTTGTTATGCAGGAAGCGGGTCGACATCAATCTCAAGGAAGTCACGCCGACTGCCCTGCCGTCGACCCTATCCCAGCCAATCCAGAGCCAATGAGCACGCCTGCTGAGCCGGCGGCGGGCCCAGTCACAGAGGCTGAGACTGTCCCGACTGCAGGGCCACCGACGTCGGCCGACCAAGGGGTGGTTACTGAAGCTGCCGCTCCAGCCCCTGAGCCAGCGCCCGTCGTCGAAGTCGTCATTGCAGCTCCTGAGCCAGCGCCTGGTGTCAAAGGCGCCACTGCAGCACCTGAGCCAGCCCCCGAGGCCACAGAGGCCGCCGAGTTGGGGACTATGAGTCCATCGCCATCCTAGTCGTCATCGTCGTCGTCGTCGCTGTCCCTTCCTTTAGATAGACCCGACCTCTCCAGGATCGAGGCCCCTCCGCGTAGGTTCCCGAGGACATTCCAGTGGACGGCTCCCAACAGAACTGCACAGACCTACAAGGTCAATGAGGTGGCAGTGGAAAGGGAACGTGAAGCCCTGCTTCGTGCCACACTCGCCGCGTCCTAGGGGATTCGGGTATGGTTTCCGTCGTACTGGAATTTTGGTAGTATTTCTTGACGCTTGATTCTGCTTTGACTTGTTACTCCCCGAGCAGAAAGTTGTTGATCGCTCGGATAAAATGCATGAGGTGCTGAATCGAATCGCCCCCAACTCTGGGCCTTGAAGGCCGAAGTGGAAGGGCGCAGCCAGGAGAGGGAATCTTGGCTGAGGGAGGGCATCACCAAGCTTAGGAGTGAGAATTGGGACCAAGCCAAGAAGATAAGAGGTGAGCCTCCAGGACACTTCTTCCTGACCAAATCCTTAATGTATTTCTCCAGCTGTGTTATTTCCCGACTGCCCAGTTGTGTCTTGACTGCAACATCGAGTTCTTGACTAATCTGTCATGCAGCCCTCGAAGCCGAGTTGAAGACCCGAACGGAGGGAGAAGAACAACTGAAGGAGGCCAAGACAGCCAGGGCCGAACTTGAAAAGGACAAGGTCGACCTGACAACAGCCAATACCGAGCTTGAGTGAGAGAGGGCCGAGTTGAAGGATGCCAACGCCAAGCTCGAGAAGGAAAAAACCGAACTGGAGAGGACTGTAGCCAGATGGGAGGCCGACTATGACAGTAAGTCTCCCTTCTAACGATGATCTTAACCAATCCGTTAATTACTCCATCTACAGTTTTACCTAACAAGTTTACTTGTCGGTGAACCCGCGTATGGTTGCAGTCGGTCGAATATCCTGGTCTTGATACCTTGTAAGACCATACCATTAGCTCGTTCGACATGCCCGTTGCTCCACAGATGTGCCACAGATGCATAACAGAGCTTGATGCTGAATTCTTCACAGAAATCTTGAAAAACGCCACCTGTGAATTGAGTTACGTTGTCAGTGATGATGCGGTTGGGGACCCCGAATCGGTATAATATACTCGTGATGAAGTCCTTTGCTCGTGCCGCTATTATGGTTGCAACGGGTTTGGCCTCAATCCACTTGGTGAATTTGTCCACTGCGACGAACAAGTGTGTGAACCCTCCTGGCGCTTTCTTGAAAGGCCCGACCATGTCAAGCCCCCATACTACGAAAGGCAAAGAGATTGGGATTGTTTGGAATTCTTGGGCTGGGAGATTTGTTTGTCGTGCATAGAACTGGCAACCCTCGCATGTGCGAACAATGTCTTTTGCATCTGTTACTGCTGTTAGCCAGAAAAATCCCTGTCGGTAAGCCTTTCCGACTAACGTCCTGGATGCAGCATGGTTGCCACATACGCCCGAGTGGATCGACTGCAGGATCTGCTTGCCCTCCTCGGTGGTGATGTAGCGCATGAGGACCCCGGATGCACTTCTTCGGTACAGGTCTTCTCCGATGACTAAGAAACTCTTGCTTCGATGCTTGATTCGTTCGGCTTCACTGTGATCTTCTGGGAGTTCATCGTCCAGGAGGAATTTGAGAACAGGAGTCCGCTAGTCTTGAAATATGTGCAGCACCTCGTCTGTTGCCAGGGTAGGCTCGCCTGCCGACTGCTCCGGCGCCGGTTTCTTCTTGGCTGATGGCTCCATAAGTTGCTCGACAAAGATCCCTATCGGGACCACTTCTCGCTTGGATCCCATATTTGCCAATCTATTTGCAGTGTCATTATATTGCTGTAGGACATGTGTTATCTCTAGCCCGTCAAACTTGTTTTTCAGTTTGCGGACCTCCTGACAGTATGCCGCCATGGTATCGTCGAGACATATCTAGTCCTTCATGACTTGGTTCACCACGAGTTGAGAATCCCCGCACACAACCAGTCGATGTATGCCGAGTGATATAGCGATGCGGAGCCCGTGGATAAGTGCCTCGTACTCGGTGACGTTGTGGGAAGCTAGGAAGTGAATTTGTAGCACGTACTTGAGTTTTTCGCCGGTGGACGACGTTAGTACGACGCCAGCCCCGGCGCCGCCGATCCATAGAGAATCGTCGAAGTACATTGTCCAGTACTCTAGCTTCGCTGCTGACGTAGGCATTTGAACTTCCGTCCACTCGGCCACGAAGTTGGCTAGAGCTTGTGATTTGATTGCTGTCCTTGGCTGAAAGGTGGTGCCGAATGCTATCAACTCGAACGCCCATTTAGCGATTCGGCCGGTGGCCTCGTGGTTATGTAGGACATCCCCGAGTGGAAATGATGTGACCACTGTGACTTGATGTGCTTGGAAATAGTGCACTAGCTTCCGGACAGTGATGAGTAGGCCATAGAGCAGTTTCTGGACCTGCGGATATCTCGTCTTCGAGTCGGAAAGGACTTCGCTGACAAAGTAGATTGGCCTTTGGACTTTCTGGATATGACCCTATTCGGATCGCTCGACCACCAGCACTGTGCTGACTACCTGAGTAGTTGCCGCCAGGTATAGCATTAGCGGCTCTTGGGGCATGGGTGACGCCAACACAGGGGGTGATGTGAGAAATTGCTTGAAATCTTCAAAGGCTTGCTGGGCTCCGGGAGTCCATTGGAAATTGCCCGCTTTCTTCAATAATTTGAAAAAGGGCATGCCCCGTTCGCCCAGTCGGGAAATAAACCGGCTGAGTGCTGCCATGCAGCCTGTCAGCTTCTGGACGTCCTTCTGGTTCGCCGGGGGAGCCATGTTCATAATTGCATTGACTTTCTCCGGGTTGTCCTCGATGCCGCGATGCGAGACGATGAAGCCGAGTAACTTGCCGGATGGCACACCAAATGTCACAGCCCTAAATCTAATTTCCAGGTAATTAGTGTTATGCCCTACTATCATCAGAATGCACAATTTAAAATCTAGCACTTTCACTTCATGGGAATTTAAGTTGGCAATATTAAACCCTAATCGGCAAAATTAGACCAACTCCTAAAAGTGCATCAAGTTGAACAAAAACATATGGGGGAAATAATTTATTCAAATACTAGCTTATTTATCATGAATCAATATAATTTTTCCAGAATTTATTTCATTAGTTTAGACCCCTTAAAAATTCAAACAAGTTTCAGCCTGTGTCCTTTTTCCTTGACCTATGCATTTGTATAATCTAAGGATTTTCTAAAGATGTTTGGTTGCACATAAAATCATGGAAAAATTCCTGTGAATAATTTTCCACATAATAAATCCACTGTAAATTTTACATGATTTTATCACTTCATTTGTTACTTCAATAAAATCCCTCAAATCAGCAAAACTAGGAAGCTAGCTGAAATGAATAGGTATACTTCTAAAGTTCACCAAATAAAAATGAAGATTAATTAGGCAGTGCAATTCTACCAACAGGTGTTTCAACAAGAACCCTATGACCATTAATTTTGGCTCAATTTAATTCCCAAATAAACCACATAAAATAATAAGAGCAATGCCCTAGGGATATAAAATGTACTGCAGAAAAACTGGACCAGCATGCCTACTTTGCAATTTCACCACAGATTAAGCAGACCTCTTCTAACCACGAAATTTGGCCAGCAGGTTAAACACATCTTTGTCTATCTCCAATAATTTTCCCATAAATTATATCCCTTATTAACCTACTGAAATCATAGATGCAAGACAGCTGTCCATATAGCTCACAACACTTAGTCTCTAGAGAATTCTCCTCTCATTTCTCACTTCCTCCTCTCATTTCTCACTTCCAGGTGGACCCCATAGGACCATGGCCCACCTGTAAGCCATAACACAGCATGGGACAGTGTGATTCACCAACATTCCTACCCATACTCCTCTCTCTTTCCTAGGTTTCCCCTTCATGGACCCACAAGTCATAGGCTAAGTTTAGCCAAGAATGTGTAGAAAAGGGTTGTCTTACATGTGGGACCCACCCATGCACTGTAGCACCAAAGCAACTCAGCAGTGCATGAGCCAACGTGTCAGCACCCTGTTCTTCCTCTCCCTCACAGCACACAGAGGCATAGATGAGCTCCACCATGGGAAACCTCGGCCATTTCACCTCAAAACACGCCAGCCATCTCTTCTCCCTTTCCTCTCCACGTTCCCACCGGAGAAACCCACAGAATCCCCAAAGATCACCACCGGCAAGCTCATTCTTCCCTCTGCTGAAGGTGTTTGTTTGAGTTCGAGCTTGCTCTGGTGAGCACCATCCTTTCCCAACCATCGAAACACGATCCACCACTCCTAACCATTCCATTTTTGCACTTGGTTGCCCTAGGGTTGCTGGCCAAAGTCACCGTGGCGCCGCCGTGCTCTGTCTCTGTCCCGCAGGACCGCCACCAGTGTCGCCTCGCCGTTTCGGCCGCCTCGGAGCAAGTCTGACCGAGCCACTGTGCCAACGTCGTCGCCTCGCTTCCAGGAGCCCGCTGCCCGAAGGAATCAAGCCGTGGTGCCTTGAAGCTCGAGATCGGGCTTGTCTTCCCCGTCGCCGGTCGCCTGCTGCCATACTCAATTTCGAGCCATCCGGTGAGCCCCAGCCAAATTCCTCTTGCAAGAATCGTCCTTAGGGAGTTCCCAACCTCGTGCACACCTCCTCTTTACAGATCAGACACCGGATCAAGCACGTCGCACTACTTTCTGTCGCCACCAAACCAATATGTGCACCGCCGCCACCGACAAGACCTCGCCGTCCTCGTCAAACCTCACGGTGAGAACCCAGACGCCTGGTAGACGCACATATATGCATTAGTATGGCTAGGAACCGACCGTAGCTCGATCGGCATCGCCATCCCGAAGTTCTCCGCCGCCTTCGCCGTCGATTCTGGCCACCGACGGTGATCAGAAGACCACCGATGTGTTCGCCTTGTCTTCCTCTTCCTTTTCTTCATTGGCCACAACATCATCCGATCCACCGTTCGCCGCCGGCGCCGGCGAACAGAACCACCAGCGGCAAGCCAGCCCCATGCCTCCTCTGCTCTGTCTCACTAGCGTGTGGGCCAGGCTGGAGAAAAATAAGAAAAGAAAAGAAATGTTTAACTGAAATATTTTTCCAACAGAAAAATGGTTAAAATTTGTAAATACATATCTTTTTCACTTTAACTCATTTTTGAGTGAAACAAATTTTGTTGGTTCTATAAACTTGTGAACTTTAATCCTGTCAAATAAAATATGACCACTTCTGTACAGAAAATATCCATAAAATAATATGAAGCAAAAGTAACTTATTTTGTGCGTAGGAACTTGGAAAATTTCTATAAAATGCATTATAACTCCTTTTGAGGTGAACCAAATTTCTAAGGATTCATAAAAATGTTCTCTTTAATGTTGTAAAATAAAAAGTGAGAACTTCTGTGTAGGATTTTTCTCTAAAAATGGAAATATCTTTTATATACCTCTTTATAACTTACAAGTTTATAAATTTCTAGAAAATTCATCCTAACTGCTAAAAATATGAAACCACTTTTGTTTAACTCAGAAAATTGTAGTCTTTACTGTAGACAATTTATAGTTGACAAAACTACCTTCCCAATATAGGCCTAAGTAATTTCTAACCCTTCTTTTTGATAAACTTGTAAAATTCACAACTAAATTATTTTAAATCAAAATCCAGTGAACCTAATTTTGTTGGAACCAGTAAGATATGTAATTTCACATAAAAATACTCACACTTGTAAAATCCTATTTTGGAATGCACGTTACTTGTGATACCCTAAGGGAGTACAAATTAATTACAGATCTGCCATTTTCAGCGTATATGGCTTATAATTTTTGTATCTCCTAAACCGTAAAAAATTTTGGAATGATTGTTTCACTAAAATTCACATTAGAATGTGGCCTACCTACTGCATTTATTTCATAATTAATTGAGCATTTTGCATAGACATGCTTATTTGATTCTTATTTGCATATTCGCTTTTATCGGTAGATTCAAACAATTCGGAGTACGTGGAGCAAGAACCAGAAGTTGAGTGTGACCACTCGCTGCAGCAAGGCAAGCATCTATGCAAGCATCTAAGCATATTGAACCTATATTTTCAATAAATTGATTTGGTTGCGAAAGAAATGTCTATATGCATGTTTCAGTCTATTTAAAATGGGAAAACGGGTAGAGTCAATATTACCCAATTATATGTATTTCCATTCCTTGATTTTTGATACCATACTTTTACCTTTTCACCCCTGGTTAAGGACTTTGGGATACTTTTATTTTATCGAATGCTTAGCCATGGTTAATTCTAGACTTAGAAAAATCCGATAGATGGAGCTATCGGTTCAAAACTAGTTTAATACGAATGGATGGGTTAAAATCTGAAAAGAATAATTTCTGATTCATAATTAATAATATGTTTGACTTGGACGGATGATAGGGCGATGACGGGATGGTGTTCCCCCGATGCACGTAGCTCCGTCTAGGTCGTTAAGGACCGAACATGTTGACGTCTATTCAAGCACCCTACGTACTTCCACACGCCGGTATGGGATGGCTTAACTAAGTAGCACAGGAGGCTGTGACCATCTACGCCCGTCCGTCAGTCGTGAGGACAGAGAGTCCTTGGAGGGCCTCGTGCGTGCCTGGTTCTGGCCGAAGGTGCCTCCCGCGACGGTGAGCCCGCCTTAGTTACCACGCACGCACGTGACTAAGTCGTCGGGGGCCCAGACGTGGTTTAGGTGGTTGGGGCTAAGCGTGCAAAAGGTTCTGTTGTGACCTCTAGTCCGCACTCAATGTGTAGAGTGTGGGTACCGACGGGTACGGATCAAACTAGAGTGTAGCCATTTGGCTTCTATCACATCGTGTGGATAAAGATGTACACCTCTGATCAGAGTAAGAACTATTCGAATAGCCGTGTCCACGGTTACAGGACGACCGCTTGATGTGTTAGTTATTCATGTTAGCATCCAACTTGGGATATGTGGTTATGGGATTAGGTTGTTATACCATGACCTAGGATAGTCATGGATGGATGGGTTTATATAAAAGGCTTTGATGTTAAATATGACTTGGTTTAGTCATGAAAAATGGTATGCTTATGTAGCATATATAATTGGGCAATGGTGGCCCATGGATGATGATTAGAGCATGGTTTGTGCTTATTTATATTCCAGTTTCAGAACTATAAGCTTGCTGTCCTAGAATTTTTAGATTGCTATATTTTGCAAATGCTTATGTTTTAAATGTAGTACTTGCTCAATAAAATCAGCTTTATGCAAAATCAGATCGACATAGCCATACTCCTTGATGTAGAGACTAGCATTACTCCTTTGAACTATTATTATTGTATAAGTCTAGCTGACTACTTGTGTACTCACGCTGCATCTTTCAGGTGAGGACAACGATGACATTGATGTGGTCTACTGTTATCTCGCCGAGGGTGGCGAGGATAATGTGTAGTTGAAGTTAAGTTCTGCCCCAGTTGGTTGCCTTGTGGGATGGGTATGGCACCACTGGTCTTATCCTTTATGTTGATATTCCGCTGCTATCTTTTGCGCTACTCTGTGATGTATCAAGGTGTGTAAACCCTCTATGTAATATTTATAACCCTGTTGCTCGTTTATCCATATTTAGAGTACTTGTGATGTTTATTAATTGCTTGCGATGAAAGTGTGAGGCTAGTCGCTTTCCTAGGGACTAGCTGAACATGAGTATGAATTTAGAAATGATGAGATGCATTGACGTTGATTCAACCGTAGACCATGTCCCCAAAAGTGTGTATCGTGTTTGGTCGCCACCTTCGTGTGGTTTGATGGGCACACTTCGCCGTTTGGGACTGGTGAATCAACTCTCCAAATATCTCTTTATTTCTGAATTCGGCGCGTTGGATTTGTATTGTGAGTGGGTAAAGATTATGGCAATGCTGCGATGAGGATGGATGGTTATCGCATTTACTCGGTTTTTATTCGAGACCCCATCCATCTAGATATTTCGCGTTGTCATAATAATTACTCTCCATAATGCACTTCCGGGGTGCCCACACCAAAGGCGCACTTTTCCGGGTTCAACTTCATCTTGAATTTTCGAAGGTTCTGGAAGGTTTCTTCCAGGTCAGCGATGAGGTCATCTTTGGACTTGGTCTTGATCACCACGTCGTCGACGTAGACCTCCACGTTGCACCCGATTTGAGTGTGTAGGCACCGCTAAGTTGCCCGCTGATACGCTGCTCTAGCGTTTTTCAAACCGAATGGCATAGTGATATAGCAGTACGCTCCAATCGGCGTGATAAAAGATGTCTTTAGGCAGTCCTCCTCCTTCAGGCTTATTTGGTGGTATCCCGAGTAGCAGTCGAGAAAACTGAGAAGGTCGCACCCTGCAGTTGAATCTACCACCTGGTCTATTCTCGGTAAACCAAATGGGTCCTTGGGACACGCCTTGTTGAGATCGGTGTAGTCGACGCATATGCGTCATTTACCCTTTTTCTTCTGAACCAGAACTGGATTTGCCAGCTAATCCAGGTGATAGACCTCTTTGATGAACCCGGCTGCGAGAAGCTTGGTTATCTCCTCCCGAATAGCATCTTTACAGTCTTGAGCGAAGCGCTGTAGCCGTTGCTTGACTGGCTTGGCGTCTGTCTTCACGTTGAGGGTGTGCTCGATCACCTCCCTTGGTACGCCCGGCATGTCGGACGGTTTCCACGCGAAGATGTCCTTGTTAGCTTGGAGGAAGGTGACGAGCACGTCTTCCTATTTGGGGTCGAGTCTGGTCCCGACTAGAGCAGTCTTGGAGGGGTCGGAAGGGTCCAAGGGGATCTTCTTTGTGTCTGAGTCCGCTGAAATTCCCGACTTCGCTGCTTTTTTGGCTGGAACTAGGTCTTCCTCGACTTCTGCTGTGACGGCTTGCCGAATACTGTCGCGCCCGACTGCCGCCTCTTGTGATTGAGCCAATTCGCAACTCTCCTTGTCGCAGGTGAAGGCTTGCTTGACATCACTGCGAAGGGAGAGGACTCCTGCTGGCCCTGGCATCTTGAGCACCATATATGTATAGTGCGGTATCGCCATGAACTTGGCAAGCGCCGGTCGTCTGAGTATCGCGTGGTACGCAGTCTAGAAGTCGGCGACCTCGAAGCAGATGTTTTCCGTGCGGAAGTTATCCTGCGTGCCGAAGGTGACTGGCAAGGTGATCTGCCTGAGAAGTGTCGAAGATAGGCCAGGAATTATCCCGTGGAAGGGCGCCGTACTCGGCCGCAGATCTGAACGAGAAATCTTCATCTCATCCAGAGTTTTGGTGAATAGGATGTTGAGCACGCTGCCTCCGTCTATGGGAACCTTCTTCAACTTATGTTCTTGACAACCGGGTCTAGGACGAGTGGATAGCGTCCCGGGTGCGAAACCTGATCTGGATGATCAGCGCGGGTGAACGTAATGGACGTCTCTGACCAGCGCAAATATTGGGGGGCATCTGCTGTAGAGATTGCGTTGATGTCACGTGCTGTTAGCTTCTGCTTGCGCTTAGACTCATACGCAGACGGCCCTCCGAAGATGTGGTTGAGTTCGGCCTATGGATCTTGAAAATCGTCAGCCGGGTCTTGATCTGGCTTGTCCTTGTTCTTGTCGACGCCAGATGTTGAAGCCTGCTCAAAAGCAAACTTCTTGAGCATGAAGCAGTCTTTGGCCGCGTGCTTGCCCTTGGGGTGAAAGGGGCATGGCCCGTTCATGACCTTCTGGTAGTCGTTGTTCCATTGGGGCCGCGACTTAGTTTGCTCCATGTTGGCCACCTCGTTGTCCGACTTCCGCTTGCGGTTGCCGGACTTGTTCTGTGATGGCTCGTTGTCGGCTTTCGCCTTCTGGTCCTTCTGTCGAGACTCTTTTTTCTCGTCGAGGGCCTCGGCGACCGCTTCAGCCGAGTCAGCGTATTTATTCGCCATGTCGAAGAGAGCCCGGACGGATGATGGTGGCTTCCGACTGAATTTTGCGATGAACGGGGCGTCCTTTACTCCCTTGCGGAAGGTGGCGATGACGGCCTCGTCCTTAATCATCGGGATTTTGTTGCGCTTCTCGGAGAACCTCTTGATAAATTCGCACAGAGACTCATTCTTCTTCTGGTGCAGTTGATATAGATCATGCTCGGAAGACGGCCTCTCATAGGTCCCTTGAAAGTTAGCGATGAACCGCTCCCTAAGTTCTCCCCAGGAACCGATCGACCGCCTCGGGAGCCCTGTCAGCCATGTCCTCGCTGAGTCAACTAGTGCGATTGGGAGGTAGTTAGCCATGGCTTTGTGGTCACCACCGGCAGCTCGAATTGCTAGGGTGTATATGGTGAGCTAGGACTCGGGGTTGGTTTTGCCGTCGTATTTCTCGATCCCCGTAGGCTTGAAGCTCGATGGCCAGTCAACCTCCTGGAGCTCGTGGGTGAAAGCCGGAACGCCTTTGTCTTCGAGAGGGCTCTAGCTCCAATTACGGCGGTTAAACCGCTCGTGGTTGAGGTCGAAACGGTCGTAGTCGTCCTCCAACCGAGCATTAATGGTATGTCGGAGGTCGCGTTGTAGACAGACTCGGAGATCTTGGTTGGGCCGGCGATCATACTGGTGACGCCGCCGGTTGTTGTTGTTGGTGTCGCCGAGTGATGTTTGTCGCGATTCCTCGTGTGCCCGACTAGAGCCAGCCGCCCGGCGTCATGCCGACGTAGATGATCCTACCGCCGGAGAACCCGACCGGTTGGTCGGCACAAGTGTGTCACCCGACTGCTGTTGCTGCTGACAGGCGGCAACTATAATCATCACCTTGATCTTGGCGATAGTCAGGGTGGCTGGTGGTCAGGCCCGAGCTGGAGTGTGTCCAGCAGGGTTGCAGCGGCCACAACGTTCTGTTGTGGTGTGACGAAGACGTCGTGGTCGCTGACTTTGGTCTGGAGAATTTGTTGCTGGGCGGTTCGCCCAGCCTTGCGTAGCCCATCGTTGCGAGCCGCGTGGTCAGCTTCCTCCTGTTGTCGTAGCCGGCGCGCCTCCTCCTCCTGCTGCTCCTCTTGTAGTCAGCGCACCTCAGGTGGTGGTGTTGAAGCCATGAAGATCTCACGGGGCAGGAGAAAGCTTGCCAGACTGGAGTCCGAACTAGTGTTCGAACCGTTGTCCGACCTGGAGTCGGAGTCCGAGTAATTCATCGGAGTAAGAACGACTCCGACCTCTCTAGATCCAATCTGAAACGGCGCTTGGCCGTGTCCAAACTGAATCGCAGGAGATCGATTCTGCCATATGGGATGTAGATCCACGGCGTCGCAGGGTCTGCTAGGGAGATTAACAATCTCTCCCCCTCTTAGCCCTACTTGGGCTGGCTCGAGGCCAAGCGCGAGCTGGACGCCGAAGAAGAGAGTTGTCCCGAGACCCGGGAAGGTGGTAGATTGCCGCAGCAACTCGGCGAGTGTGGCTGCAGTGTCTTGTATGCCGACTGACGCAGAGTCGGCTGGTTCCTTGGCCGATTGGATCGGATCTACGTCGGCCAAGGTGAGATCGCCGAATTGATTGGCGATGAAGTCGAGGCTTCCGAAGGTTATTGTATCTCTAGGAGAGAACTTGCCGCCATCGACTCTGGTTGCTGGATCCATCGAGCTTGTAGATGTGAAACTCGACGGAGCCCCTACCTAGCATGCCAACTGTCGATGTTTTACACCGGCAATATAACTATAGGGCTACTCGGCAAGGGGAAACTCGGTGGATTGCAAAGGAACCAAAGGAGATTTTATACTGGTTCAGGCCCTCAAGGTGAGGTAATACCCTACGTCCAGTTGTGGTGGTATTCCTTTGAGGATTTGTGTCGATCAATGATCTCGTGCCCTCAGGGGGCGCCCTGCCTCCCTTTATATACTGGGAGACAGGGGTACTAGGTAGGAATCCCAGCCAGATACGGCCAAGGGATTTCCTTCTTAGAGATACATTTTACCCGGCTAAGATTGTATATTCCTTTCTGTACAAGGCAAAATTTACCGGATGCTATTATATCTCTAACTACAAGACTCGGCCCATTCTCTATCCGAGCGGCCCATATGCTTGTGATGAGGTACTTGGGGCCCATGGCCTCCACAGCCTCTGATAAAGAAAAACTACAGGTACTTGCAGATTGGCTTTTGAGAGTAGGAAATGGTACATAACCTCATATTTCAGTAGAAAACGAAACTAATAGTAGTTTCATAGAGATACCAGAATCTCTTCTCTTGCCCTCAGATTCTAGAGATCTTGATAGTTTGGTTTCCTTCGTATATGACTTAGGATATGAACCAAGCAATATGGTAACATATTTTTGTGACCGTGCAATTTTATCACCAACAAATGAGGTTGTTTTAGAAATAAACAACACAATCATTGCTCAAGTAACAACAACTGAGATGTCATATTATAGTTCAGATTCTATTGATGATAGTTGTGCAAACCATTCAACTCTAGAGGCATTATACCCAACAGAATTCTTTAACACAATAACATTGAATGGACTTCCAGACCATGTTTTGCATCTCAAAATTGGTGTTCCTATAATGCTCTTGCGTAACCTTGATCCTTCTAGAGGTCTTTGTAATGGGACAAGACTTATTGTTACACAATTAACAACCACATCATTGAAAGAGAAATACTCACGAGCAAGGCCAAAGGTTCAAGAGCATACATATCACGTATTATTACAACATCAGCTCAATCTAAGTGGCCATTCAAGCTAAAACGACGCCAATTTCCAATATGTTTGTCATATGCCATGACAATTAATAGAAGCCAAGGTCAGACCCTTAGAAAAGTTGGTGCATACTTGCCATCTCTAGTTTTTTCTCATGGACAGTTGTATGTAGCATTATCACGAGTCACATCTCCAAAAGGTTTGCGTATACTTATCAACAACAATCATTCATCACATGAGCATTGCACACAAAATGTAGTATATACTGAGATGTTCTGTCATATCAACAATAACATGAATTAATTACCAAGGTATTTTTTTCCTTAGCTAACTATTATTACTCATATGCAATATATGTTTATTGATATAGTGTACTGACTGACCTTTATCCTCTTATTTCAAGAACATTTCATAGATGGGATCCCCAACAAAACTCAAAGGAATAACTTTGGGCCAACAAAATTGCAAAATTTTAGGACGGCTTATTAGGCTATGGAATGCTAGGAACATGGCCTCCAACAGTGCACACACACTTATCAGCATTGATGGGGGTAATTCTTGACGAAGAGGTACACAATCCTTTACCAAAAAGGGATTTATCCTATGTTTCCATATATAAAATTCCAATGTAAATATTATGGATTAAGTGATACAGCTTCAAACTTATAATAATTTTAATCTTGCAGGGCACTATGGCACAATTTATTATTCCAAAGAACCTTCAAAAAGAATTCCGCCCCTTGCTAACTCCAAACTCTGATACATATTTGTTCATGTCAATACTGTTGATATCAAAAAACAAAAATATATTTACCACCACCAAAAATACATGCTTCAGTTTAAAGCCAGCACAAAGGTTTATCATCTAGAATCAAGAGGTTCATCCATCCCAAAATATGGCTTTGATTTCTGCCTGTTTGATCATATACCAACTAAAAGCAAACTATCAAAACCATTGCTAGGTAATTCTTACACTTTCTATCTCTTTTTATTAAATTAGTATGCATCCAATGTCAAGCAAACTTTCCTCCTCCAGATCTCATTGGAGTTATTAGCCATGTTGGGCCATATAATTATGCTGGGAAAACATCATCCAAAAAAACAGAAAGCTCAAAATTCGTAACAAAGAGTATGTATCCCGTACACATCTAATTTTTTATTGACTTTCAAATGTATATCACTCCATAGTTTATATCCTTTGTTTGCCCAATTTGCAGTGAACAAGAGCAAGAAATAGTCCTCTAGGGTGAATATGGTGAGCCATTTGATGAGTCCTCTCTCCTACAGAAATCTTCAAACCATGAAATTATAGTAGCTATATTTGCTGGACTTACTGCATGAACATTTTTAGGCAAGTCACTCAAACAACTTATCTATACCCCTCTGATAAAAAAAATACTCACCTCCTTATGTACTCTAATATGAAAAGGCAAAACAGAAGCTTCATCAAGTTCAACAACATAGATATATTTTGACTCCAATCTAAAAGAAATTGCTGAATATCATAGTAGGTGACTTATACTGTTCAATTCCATATTGAATTTAATTTACATTTACTTTAAAAATGCATCAATCTACCTTGCAATTTAATTTACATTTACTTTATAAATGCATCAATCTACGTTGAAGCTACCAATGGGATATTCCAACTCTCCAACAACAAATGCCTCAAGTTGAGTATTTAACCCCACTTCAAGCGGCTGGAAAGATATATAAACTTGAAGAAATATCAACACCGCCAATTTCTTCTTTCGAGGTAAGCTATCGGAACTACATAACTCAATAAATTGCTAACCTAATTCGACAATCACTTCAACGTATGTTATACAAAGGGAGGCAATACGTATAGTTGCATTGCAAATATATCATCAATAGTGCCATATACAAATTGGTACTACAAAATATACAAGTTATGTGATCTATCATACAATAGCTATTTAGACACTCCAAGATGTAGCTGCCAACTTTCCATGCCAAAACCAATGTAAGACATCTATTATACTTTCCTTTCAAATTAATGTAACTTACAATAATATCAACAAAGCCAATATACTTCAGCAAACTTTCAGGTACAGACTTCCTTTAACAATTACAAATAGTCAACAAATATGGATATAGTGGCATTCAACAGTGTAGCTGAAGATGTGGTCGAAGTAACTGCTACTCAAGCTTCCCAGAACATGAAAGTCGATACATCAGATCATGCCATTGCTCTTGATACTGCCATTAGAAAAACAAGATTGTTTCAAATTGCATTAAATACAAAGTACTCTTCACATTTCTCTATCAATTATGTCCTAAAAAAGAGTTATCCTATTGAGAATGAAAACCAAAGTTTGATGCTACCAGCTCTAGAAAATTCAGAGGTAAACTACTGTTAGTCCATACCATGTATTTTGTCAGCCATCTATATTCTTACAATTTTTTCCATAGAAATCAACCAGCAAACAACTTCTAACAGATGAAGGGCAAATCATCATGGATCATTGCAGGTTTAACATCATTTGCATTTTTTTACTTATTTATACTCTGCATAACATTTCAATATTTATGGCATCTACTTAAAACCAACAATCACTCAACCATAAGTACTAACAGCAAAGAAGACCAACATCCCACTACACCAACATCACTGCAGCCTCCAAGAACAACTCCAGATAACAACACAAGAAATCAAATTATAACTTCAACAAAGAGAGCCCTTCAATTTGAAAAAAATGCCCAGATTGATCAACAATGGTATGCCATTTAAACTACCAGTTTTTAGCTAAAATAGTAATAGTTCTTTCACTGACTATTTCCTTTACATATGCATCAGCCCATCAACTGCAAATACATAACAACTTTCTCATTCGCAAGAAGTGAATTTTAGCAAGCAACAAGAACCTTCAGCAGATCTTTCTTCGGTGCCAAATTGCAAGCGCCATAAAACAATGTACATGCACACCACAAATTTCATTCCATAATCACAGCCCTTCATAATGCTACTAATTTGACTGCTTATTTCAGTACGGAAACCTCCAGCAACTCAGCAGAAAACCACCTACAATAGCCAAAAACATCTGAACAACAAGCTACAAGTCACAATATACAGGTACAATTCAAAAAACTTGCAATCCTTCACAATTCTAGTCTTATATATGCTTTACTCCGCAATGACTAAAATTTATACGTTGATCATTAAGTCCTATAACCAACTAAAATTTTCTTTACCTCCTGTTGTAATATATAAATTGCTTTTATCCTAAAAGTTGAAAAACTCCTCAACAACATTAGCTTTTTACAATAAGAAATATAGATTTAACAAATTTAGGACTAAATCAAATACATATGTCACAATCCACGCAAACTTATATTCACTGCCATTACTTCCAGTTTATTGTGAAAACCAACCAAATTTCAAATACACCATTAATATACCTTTTCCATTTGTTATCCACCACAATAATGACTCAAGATGTAATTCTTAATTATATATGATTCTGCAATAAATAAAAACAAAACAAATATCCATGTGATCTCCACAATCCCAGCACCATTACCACTCAAAGCACTATAAGAATCACCAACAACACCACAGCATGTCTACTACCCATATCACAGTACCTTCTTCCTTCACAAATTTCTTCTCCAAACACAACTTCCATTGCCAACAAGATGGAACAACACCAAGAAAACAAAAGGTTATCTATCACTATCAATATTCAAGTGTTATAAATTTTTCATACTGAAAACTTTCTATTTTACATGCTTCATATATTTCAATAACATTTCTCTTCTTCAGGAACCATGACCCACAATCCAGTGGCACCAACTACCTTCAAGCAGTCTACAAAATTAGTACATCCAAATCACCAACACTTTCTATTACTGTCCAAGGGAAATCAGCCACCGAGGACCTCTTCAAACTGAAGCCAACTCAACCTCACACTATTTCTTACGTGAAGAATGAAATTCCTCATATGCTTATCATTCTCGACGAGGATGTGAAAAACTATGAGATTTAGAACTCCTTATATTGATACTATATACCTGCTATTTCCAGCTTACATTATACTGCCATCCTACAACTTGCTGTTATCAAATAAAGAAATATTCCTTATATATTTGTATTTGTTCCTCTGAGCCTATATGTAACCCAGTTCTCTGGTAAATGATCTTGAGCTCCTAATTTATTTTTTCATAATGCTTCCAAACTGTTTACAAATAAGTCCAACTGATGTTATATATGATTGTCATTAAAAATTTACACATGCACACATGCCAATAACTTTTGCTAGCTGAGATTTTGTAAGTATAAAATGCCAGTATTCAGACACTAAAAGTAAATAGTTCACACTAATATGCATGTTTACAAGTTTTCTATTATGCCCACAGCAACACGTGAGGAATCAACTAGTTTTATAAGTTGGGCTACCAGGTCGTTGATCATGCTTGTGTATGGCTGTATGTTTTCGTTACTATTGTTGACAATTAAAAACAGAAAGTTGCATGCATGCATGTCAGAATTGATGGCAGGTGCAGGAGCGGTGGAATTTTTACTGTTACTAATTTAATTTTTTTTTTAATTTACAAAACTAATTTTCGATTTGGATCATTTACAGAACTAGTCTCTTGCCGCCGTGGGCCACGGCGGAATTTAAAAACCGCCGTGGCCCAGGGCGGCGAATGGCATCCCCGTCACCCGGGGCTAACGGCGCCGGCCGCCGTTAACCCCGGGGACGCCACGTGGATTCGCCGCCCTGGGGGACGGCGGCGAATGCCCCCAGGGCGGCGAATGCAATTTTGCATTCGGCCCCTTGGAGGCATTCGCCGCCGTCCCCCAGAGCGGTGAATGCATAGGACCGTCTGCACAGCGATCGGACGGTCCGAATCGACGGCAAATTGTTGTAACGCGCGCTAACTACCTTAAAACAGTCATAACTTTCGCATACGGTCTCGGAATCGGGCAAATAAGTACTCTACGGACATCTACAGAAAATTTTACATACGCTTCCCCCCGACTTTGTCGGGTTTGTCCAAAAAATTTTTGCGAAATTCGGCCGGGAAGATTGAGTTTTTGAGGTCCGAAGTTTCAGCACGGTTTTTAAAGCACACTCGTAATTTTCTACAGGCCACATCTTACATCGGTTTAAGCTGCACCTTCACGAGATTTTGCTATTCTCGTGTTGCTAGTTGAGAAAAAAATATCAAAAAAAAGAAAAAAAAATTTTGCAGGCGGCCCCCTGGATTCGGACGGTCCGATCCTTGTGCGGACCGTCCGTTCACTATGCTAAAAACCGCCGTCCCTAGGGCGGCGAATGTAATTTTGCATTTGGCCCCCTGGGGGCATTGGCCGCCGTCCCTCAGGGCGGCGAATCCACGTGGCCTCCCCGCGGCTAACGGCCGCCGGAGCCGTTAGCCCCGGGTGACGGGATGCCATTCGCCGCCCTGGGCCACGACAGTTTTTAAATACCGCCGTGGCCCAGGGCGGCAAGAGGTTAGTTTTGCAAATGATCCAAATCAAAAATTAGTTTTATAAATTAAAAAAAAATTAAATTAGTAACAGTAAAAATTCTGGAGCGGTGCTTGTGCTTCCAAGCAGGAGGTCCAGCAACACGGATGGAAGGTAGTCATGTAAGTAGCCGACTCAGGATGGAAGGAAAGGGCCCACGAGGAAAGAAGGAACGGGCTTAACATCGGCTGAGGAGGACGCGGTGTGCTGCGCCTATAAAGCTATGGCCTACGGTCGGACGTCAACAGAAGACCCCCAACAATTATCAATCCATTTACTTTTTTTTTGTTGCTTTACTTTTCAGTTATTTCCTATTTTGTTTTTATAGCTGAGTTTTAGCAACCTAGAATTTGATTAATCTTTGCCGTTTTGTGATGAAAAATAGTCATGCTTCTTTATAAAAACAAAAGATTATTTTTTTTCTAGTTTACTCGAAAACTAATAGTTTATGGTCATATGACTCTATGTTAGACACGAAAAAGAGTCTAACACCCCCTCTCATCGAAATATGATCGCATCGCTATTACCTATCCCAATCTGACTCCTGTTTGTCGTCCCGTTTGGAATAAGATATTTCTCAGTCTTTCCCATGCCGTGTCCAATGCAAATGGGAGTATCCAGTATCCACATTGATCCAGCCCATCACGTGCGATTTTTTCTGCATGATGCAGGCCTGGACCACATAGACCAGGAACCGAAGCATTGATACGTGGTAAAAGTCCATTTTATCTTCCTTAACTATAGATTAAATTTTATCCACTCACCCATAAAATCGGATATAGAATATTTCCTTGAATATCTTCAGCAATATCTCTATTTTAAAGTCCCTAAAGATTAAATAGAGGCTGCTTCTCTTTTCTTCAAATCCTAAATATATCTCAAACTTCAGTAACGACTCCTATTTTTCGGCCCTTATTTCTTTTTTATTGTATTTCACCATACACTATATATATATATATATGTCTAATTTGATACTATAATAATTAAAACATAAATATTTGTAACGCGTAGAATTCATCCATATACAAATTAATAATTTAAAATACCACAATTTAAATTTTTATTCAAAATTTAGAAACATGGAAATGACATATCCTGTAAGCAAAAGTTTAAGACATGAAATAACTCATAATAAATGCAATGAAACAAACTACTGAACACCATGAAATACTTCATAAGATTATCTTAAAGTTGTTCATGCGTTTGTTTGTTTTCTATATCTTTATATATCTTTAGAAACTCCTCTTAACATAAGTTTATAATGTTACTAATACTTCTCTATCAGAGATCGCCGATGAACCATTGTGCAAAGGAGACCGGAGAGGAGGAGAAGGCACCAGGAGGAGGGGTATCGAGAGGAGGTGAGAAGTGAGGCAAGGTACGCCAGGGAGGACTAGCGCCGGGAGGAGGGCTGCCAGGAGAAGGACGTCAGGGAGGAGGTGGAATGGCGGTAGTGGCAAGCAGAAGGGTGGCGGCGGCGCGTGAGATAGGATGCGCCGTGCAAGATAGAAGCCCGCGATGAAATTTTACCTGTGTCAAAAAAAAAAGAAATAGGGGCTGGCTATAGAGCCCCCAGGAATGAGGGCTATGGGGAGGGATTGAAGGCCTTCCTATTTCGAGGACCCTAGTAGAGGTCTTGCTGGACCTCTTTTTTTTCTTTCTCCTAAAAACCTGTTTAGCGTCTTAGTGTAGGGGCTCTGCTAGAGATGCTCTGGGTAAAACCGGATCAATTTATGTTCCTTGACGGTCTGTGGCATCTACATGGTACTTTGACCTGGTCTTTTATGTGAGGTGGTGCTTACGTGGCACTTACGTGACATTCTAATTTAAGAAAAATAAAATAAAATTTTAAAATAACTAGGACCCACATGTAAATCTCTTAGAAAAATAAAAAAGCAATGGGGGCCCACATGTCATCCTCTTTTTCCTCCCTCTTCTCTCCATCAATGGCCAGCCGAGGGGCCACGGTGACCCGGGCGGTGGGCGGCGCAGAGGAGGCGTTGGAGCCGGGCGGGGCGGGGAGGGGGGGCATAGCGACCCAGCTGGTGGGCTGTGCAGAGGAGGCGTCGGGTGAGCCTAGCAGCGGAGGGGCACAGCGTCACCGGATCTTCTTCCCTGGCGCTTGTGCGTGTGAAGGGAACCAACGGCAGGGGCTGCCGTCGATTCCCCCGCGACCTCGAGTTCGCCCGCCCCTCCGTGCGTGAAGGGAGACAACGGCGGTGGCGGCGACTCCCCGTACATACTCTTTCTTCTTCCCGACGTCGTCGAGCTGCCGCAGCCACCGAATCCCCACGCGACGGGGCTGAGGGAGACAGATCCGGTGGGGCCTCACTCCTCCGCCGCTGGCGACGGTGGAGGAAGCAGGAGAGAGGAGCAGCGGCAACGGCGGAGGTGGCGGCGGTGGCGCGTGCCTCTCTTCCGGCTCGGCGTGTTGATCCCCCTCCTCCTCCTCCGGCGACGTCGGTGCAGCCGCGCGGTGCTGCCGTCGCAGGGGAAACTTCCCCATGAAGAGCTCGAGGAGCACGACGCCGAGGCAGTACACGTCGGACCTCGCCAACACGGCGGTGAAGGCGCCTCCACCGGAGGAGCCGGCCTTCGGTGACCGGAACGCAAACATGGCCTACAACGCCTATGCCGTGTTGACGAGTGGGAAGAAGCCGTAGTCCAGGATCCGTGGCTCCAGCTCGCCGTCGAGGAGGATGTTCCCGACTTGAGGTTCCCGTGCGGCGGCGGCGCGTCGAATTCCGCGCCGTCCATGCTCATCAGCCTCATCGCCACGATGCCCAGCTTCTGGTGGAGATACGCCATGCCGCGCGCCATGCTGGCGCCGAGCATCTAGCGGAGGCCGGTGGAGTGATGACATGTGGGCCCACTGCGATTTTTTTATCTTTTATGGACACCCACTAACACGTAGACCCATATATTTGTTTTTATTTTTTATTTTTGTTTCTAGTGTGATATAAGTGCCATATCAACGTTATATAGGATTGTTAAACATGTCATGTAGGTGCTATGTTAACCGAAATCGCTTTTAATATAACCGATGTACTCGATTTGCACTTTTCAAAAGTTAAGGGACGTTCTATACCCGGTTTTTATAATTGAAGGGCACGAATAAAACTTGACCCATAATTGAGGGACGTAAAGTAGATTTTTTGTTTGATAGCATGATGTCTATTTGTTACAACGGGATATTCAAATTATATATAAGATTATTTTTGACCATTTGATATTATTTTTTAAAAATTTATTAGTGGTAAAAAATTCAAAGTTTTTTAAAAAATATTAAAACATGTATTTGTGAATTGTGATCGGATAGAGTAATTGTCTGAGTTGTGTCTGAAAGAACAAAATGTTGAAGTGAAGATCAAGAAGTAAGCTGTCTGAGCTGTGCCTGTGTGCTGACATGGAAGGCGGATGAAAGACACGAACTATGCAACACATGGGTTTGGATTGAAATTGAAGGTTGTGGTGTTCCACTCCTACTTGCTCTCGGTTAGGTTGGGAACTTGAAACAGGGAGGATTAGCACGGGAGAGCCCACAATGTGGGTTATGACTGGGATGAATACGGATCAGAAATTAGCTCTATCATATTTATTTTTATATTTTTTTAATCAAAATAGAAATCAATAACCCCGAATATGAAAATATAATTAAATATTATTAAATACAGATACAGAGCGAATAAGAATCAGAACGAATACGGTAAGGAATATTTATTGGAATATAAAAACCCCTCAAATTAAGCTTCCTAAATCAACGAAGAGATATAGCTTCATCCCTCATTTAGATAAAAAATGTTATTAGTTTGGTTTCACCTCTCTAAACTTATAATTATTGTTTTGCATTCTATCAAACTTCAAATAAAAAAGTCATCAACGACAAAGTTGTAGATCTCGTCACGCTCTACAAATTTGATATAGAGCATGTCTCCATCAAAAGTCGTTTGAATCATAGATATGAGATTTTGTAAAAATATATCTGAGACTTTGTCACACATATTTGAACCCCTAATGATCTCAAATAAAAAAATTATCCACTACAAAGTTGTAGATCTCATTAAGCTCCATAATTTTAATATAAAGTTTGTCTTTATCCAACTTTATATGATAAAGTTATGTATATGTACGTATTTTTTGTGCAAATTGATTTCTACTCGTGGATATCTGGAAAATACTCCCGATAGTTTCCGACCGTTTCTGATTTCTGCCGGATACTAGTTTTAACATATTTGTTTCTATTTCCGAAAAGAACTATCCATATTTGTTTCCGTATCTGGTACTATCTAAAAATTATCCATCTGAGACTATCTTGTTTCAAAAACACATCCGGATATTAGAAACTATCCGAACCGATTCTATTCCTAGAAATGACCCAACTATCCTATGTTAGATGCACTCAATAGGGTCTCGCACTGCTCACGACGATGGTGTCGCTGAGAGATGGGACCAGCTCTTGGGTCAGAGAGAAGAAGGTGGATGCTCGCCGTCAGTAGGGAATGCGGCGTGGACGAACAAGGCAACGGCGGAACAAGGGGAAAGTGGTGATCCTCAACATGCTTGGTCCGATCTGTAACGTTGATCTTAACATGCATAGATGCATCACGAGCTGTGCATAGGGCCCAACATGCATGTTGGCCTGAGCCGAGGAGATACAAGGTGCCGAGTTGCAAGTTGTTCGAGTCGTCACGGCGTTGAGTTAAATTTTTACTGTTATTAATTTATTTTTTTTTAATTTATAAAACTAATTTTCGATTTGGATCATTTGCAAAACTACCCTCTTGTCGCCCTGGGCCACGGCGGGATTTAAAAACCGCCGTGGCCCAGGGCGGCGAATGGTATCCCCGTCACCCGGGGCTAACGGCGCCGGCGGCCGTTAGTCGCGGGGAGGCCACGTGGATTCGCCGCCCTGGGGGCGGCGGCGAATGCCCCCAGGGGGCCGAATGCAAAATTACATTCGCCGCCCTGGGGGACGGCGGCGAATGCATAGGACCGTCCGCACAGCGATCGGACGGTCCGAATCCACGGCAAATTGTTGTAACGCGCGCTAACTACCTTAAAACAGTCATAACTTTCGCATACGGTCTCGGAATCGGGCAAATAAGTACTCTACGGACATCTACAGAAAATTTTACATCCGCTTCCCCCCCACTTCATCGGGTTTGTCCAAAAAAATTTTACGAAATTCGGCCGGGAAGATTGAGTTTTTGAGGTCCGAAGTTTCAGCACGGTTTTTAAAGCACACTCATAATTTTCTACAGGCCACATCTTACATCGGTTTAAGCTGCACCTTCACGAGATTTTGTTATTCTCGTGTTGCTAGTTGAGAAAAAAATATAAAAAAAAAAAGAAAAAAAAATTTTGCAGGCTGCCCCCTGGATTCGGACGGTCCGATCCTTGTGCGGACCGTCCGTTCACTATGCTAAAAACCGCCGTCCTCCAGAGCGGCGAATGTAATTTTGCATTCGGCCCCCTGGGGGCATTCGCCGCCGTCCCCCAGGGCGGCGAATCCACGTGGCCTCCCCACGGCTAACGGCCGCCGGCGCCGTTAGCCCCGGGTGACGGGATGCCATTCGCCGCCCTAGACGACGGCGGTTTTTAAATACCGCCATGGCCCAGGGCGGCAAGAGGTTAGTTTTGCAAATGATTCAAATCGAAAATTAGTTTTATAAATTAAAAAAAAAATTAAATTAGTAACAGTAAAAATTCGCGTTGAGTTCAGCCGCACAGGCATGAAGTATAGATAGAAAAACGGTTGCCTCGCTAGATTTTGGGGGCACGTTCGGTCCAGGAAAGGTCGTACCAGAGTTAGGCTTTACTGCCGTGCAACGGCGTGCGTGCGGCCCATACATGCAGGCGGACGAAACAAATCGGAGGCGTGTCCGATGCGGGAACCAGATCGTTGGGATGTGGTCATTGGGCTTAATCGGATCGAATTGCTCGATGGGGCTGAATCAGATGGTTATGATCGTTGGAATTTTTACTGTTACTAATTTAATTTTTTTTTAATTTATAAAACTAATTTTCGATTTGGATCATTTGCAAAACTAACCTCTTGCCGCCCTAGGCCACGGCGGTATTTAAAAACCGCCGTGGCCCAGGGCGGCGAATGGCATCCCGTCACCCGGGGCTAACGGCGCTGGCGGCCGTTAGCCGCGGAGAGGCCACGTGGATTCGCTGCCCTGGGGGACGGCGGCGAATGCCCCCAGAGGGCCGAATGCAAAATTGCATTCGCCGCCGTCCCCCACGGCGGTTTCTAGCATAGTGAACGGACGGTCCGCACAAGGATCGGACCGTCCGAATCCAGGGGGCCGACTGCAAAATTTTTTTTTCTTTTTTTTTGATATTTTTTTCTCAACTAGCAACACGAGAATAGCAAAATCTCGTGAAGGTGCAGCTTAAACCGATGTAAGATGTGGCCTGTAGAAAATTATGAGTGTGCTTTAAAAACCGTGCTGAAACTTCGGACCTCAAAAACTCAATCTTCTCGGCCGAATTTCGTAAAATTTTTTTGGACAAACCCGACGAAGTGGGGGGGAAGCGGATGTAAAATTTTCTGTAGATGTCCGTAGAGTACTTATTTGCTCTATTCCGAGACCGTATGCGAAAGTTATTACTGTTTTAAGGTAGTTAGCGCGCGTTACAACAATTTACCGTGGATTCGGACCGTCCGATCGCTGTGCGGACGGTCCTATGCATTCGCCGCCCTGGGGGACGGCGGCGAATGCCCCCAGGGGGCCGAATGCAAAATTGCATTCGCCGCCCTGGGGCGATCGGACGGTCCTATGCATTCGGCCCCCGGGGGCATTCGTCGCCGTCCCCCAGGGCGGCGAATCCACGTGGCGTCCCCGGGGCTAACGGCGGCCGGCGCCGTTAGCCCCGTGTGACGGGGATGCTATTCGCCGCCCTGGGCCACGGCGGTTTTTAAATCCCGCCGTGGCCCACGGCGGCAAAAGGCTAGTTCTGCAAATGATCCAAATCGAAAATTAGTTTTGTAAATTAAAAAAAAAATTAAATTAGTAACAGTAAAAATTCATGATCTTTGGGCTGAACCGGATTGCACCAGAAGACAGATGAAACGAATTGTACGGGAGTCTTATTTACGATGTATCAAAATTTTAACGAAAACAACTTTAATTTTTATAAGTTAAAATAGAGATATAGATTTTGTACACATCGTCCAATTTGAATATCCATATTTTACGTTTCGAATTTGCACTACCTTGTATGTTTATGTTTGTGAGAAATCAAAACTTCAAAAAGGATCCATGAAATTTCGTGTACTAACTTTCTGAAGAGAATTTTCAAATAAAAACAAATAAAAAACAAATTTGTTTAGTTTATTAATAAAAATATTTAATTTATACTTATAATTAAATCGATAATCCGTAATAATAATTCACTTAATAATCTAAATCAAATGAGGTTTTAGAAATTTTCATGCATTTCCCCTCTCCTCTCATTTAAATTTCGCGTTGACGGCTCCGTTCGATAGTGCGCATTGTGCTGATGGCGGGCACCGGTAGCTGGTTGGGCACTGTGGGCTGGTAGGAAAGGCTGCTACGAACAGTGGTGAATTTGGTGATTAGGTTCTGACGCCGTTACCTGCTCGGTGTGTAGGCTGGCTGCTATGCAGGAACGTCATTTGTTGCAAAAAACTAGTTACGGTTGGCACTAGATAAAAATAATTAATAGCTATCCATGAGCAAATAACTGATCCATTTGTTGCAAATATCTAGAGTATAACTAGATACAAATAATTAATAGGTTGGTATTAGATACAAATATCAAATAGCTAGGCAACAGATATACTGGTACGGTACAAATAGCAAATAATTAGAGGATACATATCCATGTCACAAATGGATTAGTACGTCTAAATTATTTTACAATAATTAAAATACGTACTCCATACAGGATATATGTCATAACATTCTACCCATTATACTATATCTACAATTCAGTCACGGTATGTCTTCATCGCTTCCTTACTATTGGGTGTATAGTAAATATCGCCGAAGAACGTCACAACTAGAATTATAGGATGACCGTTGTACATAGAGTTATGCACGAGGAATACAGGGTCTCGATTTGTGGAGGCTATGGCCCCAGGTACCTTACGAGAAGCTTTGAGGCCACTCAGATAGAGAATAGGTCTAATTCTGTAATTAGAGATATAACAGGACTCAGTACATATTACCTTGTGTGATAAGAAAAGCGATACAGTCCTAGTCGGGTACGTTGTATTCCTAGAAAGAAATTTCTTGGTCGAAGTCCGACTGGGATTCCTATTATGTAACCTTACCCCTCCAATATATAAGGAGGGGTAAGGAGCCCCTTGGGGCAGAGAAGAGAACAACACCATACACAATCTCACCAGAATCTCACTAGAGAAATCTCAAAGACAATATATAACAGTTGGAAATAGGGTATTACCTCACTTTGAGAGCCTGAACCAGGATAAACTCGTTTTATGTTCTTTTACAATCCATTAAGTTTAGGTCTCACGAATAGCCCTATATTATTACCAATGCAAAATATCAACAGTTGGCGCGCTAGGTAGGGGCTTCGGCGAGATCATCTTCGACGAGCCTGATGGATCTAACCACTAGAGTCGATGGCATCAAGTCCTCCCACGGGGCAGACAATCAGCTTCGGGAGCCTCGACTTCGTCGCCAACAAATTCGGCGACCTCACCCTGACCGACTCGAATTCAATCCGATCAGCCAGAAACCAAGCCAACTTTGCGCCAGTCGGCCTACTTAACGCTACAGCTATTTTTGGCGACTTGCTGCGGCAGTCCCCAAGGTGCGTGAGTCCAGGGACAACTCTTACTTTCGGTGTTCGACTCGGACTCAGCCTCGTGCCGGCCGAGGTTGGGCTAAGGAAGGAAGAGATCGTCAATCTCCTATTTGGACTCAGCAATGCCGCAAATAATTTCAATCTCACTCCGATGCAGTAGATCTAATCCCATGGAGTTCGACTCGGATACGGCCTAGAGCCGCTCGAGATCTGATCCAGGGAAGTTGGAGTTGTAATCACCACCCTAAACTACTCCGACTCCGACTCACAGTCAGACAGCATGCGAAGTACTGGCGTTCACCCATGAGCTACAACAAGTTGACTGACCATCTAGCTTCAAGCCGACTAGAATAGAGAAATATGATGGGAAGAACAACCTGGAGTCCTGGCTCACAGTTTACAACTTGGCAATTCGCGCGGCTGGAGGTGATCACAAGGCCATGGCTAACTACCTCCTAGTCCCCTTGGCTGACTTAGTGAGGACATGGCTGACAGGGCCTCCTAGGCAGTCAATTGGCTCTTGGGGAGAACTCCGTGTGCGTTTCATCATAAATTTCCAAGGAACGTATGAGAGGCCATCTTTCGAGTACGATCTATATCAGTGCCACTAGAAGAAGAATAAGTCCCTTCGCGACTTCATCAAGCGGTTCCCCGAGAAGAGGAACTCAATACCTAAGATCAAGGGCGAGGTCGTCATCGCCGCTTTCTGTAAGGGAGTCAAGGACACCCCGTTCATTGCTAAGTTCACTCGAAAGCCTCCAAGCGCTGTCAAAGCTCTTTTTGACATGGCGAACAAATACGCCGACTCAGCCAACATCGTTGCTGAGGCCCTGGATGACAAGGAGCCCCAACAGAAGGAGTGGAAGGACACTGACGATACGGCCTCGATTAAGTCGGGCAATCGCAATGGCAAGTCAGACAACGTTGTGGCGGCTGTTGAGTACAGCTGACTATGACCCTCGAGGACGGATGAATACCAGAAGGTTATGAACGATCCATGCCCTTTCCACCCAAAGGGGAAGCATGTGGCTAAAAATTGTTTCATGCTCAAGAAGTTCGCTTCCGAGCAAACATTAATGTATGGTGACAACAAAGACAAGGATAAGTCAGACTCGGGTGTAGCCAGTGACTACCAAGATCCCAAGGCTGAGCTCAATCACATCTTTAGAGGGCCATCTATGTATGAGTCCAAGCGAAAACAGAAGCTAACGACCCGAGAGGTCAACTCGGTTTCATCACACGCCCCTCAATACCTGCGTTGGTTTGAAATGGCAATCACTTTCGACCGTGCAGATCACCCCAACCGAGTAACTCATCCAGGACGTTATCCACTTGTCCTAGATCCAGTCATCAAAAGCGTCAAATTGAAGAAGGTTCTAATCGATGGAGGAAGCACTCTCAACATCTTGTTCGCCAAGAAGCTCGGTGAAATGAAAATCCCTCGATTCGAGCTGCGTCCGAGTACAACTCACTTCCACAGGTAATCCCTGGCCTCTCTTCCACTCCACTTGGACAGATCACTCTACCAGTTACTTTTGTTATGTGGGAGAACTTCCGCACCGAGAACATCTGCTTCGAGGTTGCCGACTTCGAGACCGCGTAGCACGCGCATACTCGGTCGGCCTGCACTAGCCAAATTGATGGCAGTGCCCCATTATACATACATGGTGCTTAAGATGCCAGAACTAGCAGGAGTACTTTTCTTGCGCAGCGATGTCAAGCAAGCCTTCAACTGCGACAAAGAGAGTTGCGAGTTGGCGTCTCACGAAGCAGCAGTTAGACGAAACAACATCCGACTAGCTGCAACACCTACAAACGAGGGCAATCAAATTCTGGTGAAGAAAGCAGCCAACTCGGGAATTTCAGCAGATTTAGGAACAAAGAAGATCCCCCTAGACCCCTCTGACCCACCAAGACTGCGCTTGTTGGGACTGGACTCGACCCCAAATAGGAAGATGCGCTCGTCACCTTCCTCCAGCGAACAGAGATATATTTCCTTAGAAGCCTTCTGACATGCCTGGTGTACCAAGGGAGGTGATCGAGCATTCCCTCAACGTCAAGCTAGATGCCAAACCAGTAAAGCAATGACTATGGCGCTTCGCACAAGCCGCAAAGATGCTATTCGAGAGGAGATAAGCAAACTCCTCGTAGCCGGGTTCATCAAAAAGGTCTACCAACCGAATTGGCTGGTAAACCCAGTCTTGGTCCGGAAGAAGAACTATAAATGACGTATGTGTGTTGACTATACCGACTTAAACAAGGCATGTCCCAAAGATCCATTTGGTCTACCAAGGATAGATCAGGTGGTTGATTCAACTGTGGGATGCGAATTACTTAGTTTTTTCGATTGTTACTTGGAATACCATCAAATCAGCCTAAAGGAGGAGGACTACCTGAAGACTTCTTTTATCATGCCATTCGGGGAATACTGCTATGTCACTATGCCATTCGGGTTGAAAAACACTGGAGCAACTATCTAATCGGCAAGGTATCTTCAAGGCCTGCGTTATTATCACAGTCAGAATGTTCGTGGCCGCGTCTTTTCGGTGGGAGATCTCGTTCTGAGAAAAATCCAAACCACCAAAGACAGGCATAAATTATCTCCCTTATGGGAGGGGCCGTTCATTATTCCTGAGGTGACGTGTCCGGGCGCCTACTGACTAAAGACAGAAGATGGCGTCCTAGTCAACAACTCATGGAACATAGAATAGCTACATCCTTTCTATACCTGAGTTTTGTACTCCTTTTATATATATAAATAAAATTTTTTACTCTCACTCACTATGCCGCTTGTTTCAACCGAGTAGTGAGTTGGGGGATACATGATGATACATGTCCTCTGTTGTTCATAAAGTTCGATCTTGTTTTATCTAAGTCATGAAGTTTTATAACGATTATGCTAAGTTTTCCCAAGTGTAGTTCTGTGAAGTGAATGCTTTTTAAATGTCAACCTCAGACCACTCGGTATAAACTGGCTAGTCGAGTAAAACTAATGATGGCTAAAATAAAATAAGAACTCGGTAAGATGCAACAACAAACATCAAAAGCATTTACAATATTTACATATTGTTTCTGTCAGACACCGACTACATAAAAGTTTGTGTTTATATCGGCAGATCTTCAGCAATGGCCTCAGCAGTAGGCCTGATTTGGCTAATCAACTCCAACCCCTCCTCTGGGGTAGTACCTTTAGCAAAGCCCACACCGATGGCCTCAATGTCTATCCAGGGGTAGAAAGACTTCGTCATGGCCAGTGCTTGGGCAATCCCTACAACGACGTGCTCGGAGGAGTATTTCTTTAGGAGTGCAGGGGCTTCTTCGAGGCACTGCTCCACTTGGGAGATGGAGTTGGAGCTAGGCCCGGCTAGGGATGGTTGCATAATGTCTAATAAAGTCTTCACGGAATCAGCTATGATGTTCCACGACTCCTTTATTATTTTAATCTCCTCAGCAAAAGCGCCAAATTGGATCTGTGAATTTTCTTTGAAGGCTGCTCACACAGAGAAGATGCATCAATAAATCTAGATACCTAGTCGGAAAGAGTACTAGAGCAGATATGAAGCTTACTTGTGTACTCGGTGTCTACTTTGGACTTCGCCTTCTCGAGCTCCTTCACCTCCTTCTTCAGGCATTCTATCTCCAGGGATTGGTTATTCAGGTTTGTCTCTAGAGCTACAGTTGAACAAAGATGAATGTCAGCGGTGCAAGAAGAGTGGTTTGGGGTTACACAGGCAAGGAAGAGACATATCTCTGATGGTCCCTATATGCGCTTAGTTCTCGTCCCTGAGCTTGTTCACTAAATCCTTTAGCCACTCCTCCCTCTCCTTGCTAGACTTCTCTAAATCATCTTTGGCAATCTAGAGCTGGTGGAGTTGTTTGAGCTGAGGGGCAAGCTAGGATAGAACTTTGCCTATTTTCTCAAATCGATTGACCACTTGCTGCACAAGATACGTCGGACTCATACAACACAAGCAATGATGGCCAAAAATTCTGAGGACCTACAGATCAGGAAACACAATCCGATGGATTATATACCTGGATACTCCTTGATGCGGCGATGGCGGCTTCCATTAGTTTGACTCGCTCCCTCTAGGCGGCTTGCTCGTTGTGCTCGAATGTTTGTTCCTCCCCCTCTGGTGTAACCCAATAAAATCTCCAGAGGAAATTTGGTGGAGGAGCCTCGAGCCTGGGGAGGCCATCATCATTGGAAGATGAAGAAAGTGGAGGAGAAGGAGTCTTGGGCCGTGGATCAATCGGCGGTGCTGGATCTTGGGCAAGCTCAGGGACTGGGACGTCCGCTACAATGTCCTGACTGGGTGAGGCCTGCGACTTGACCGAGTGGATTGTCTCAACCTCAGGGGCTGGGACAACACTCGGCTCGGGCTACGGCACTGTGATCTCGACCTTAGTCGGGGCAGCAGCGGCTACTGGGGTTGATGGCACTATCCCCTTGGGATCAGCGTCACTAGGCTTCCTGCAAACATATTCATCAATTAGGAAACTACTCAAAATTTTTTAAACACTGAAGATGTTTATACCTTTTGGAAGTGCTAAACCTCCACCCCTGTGCGCTGGGAGTGGAGGTAGTTGGCGATGGGCCCGAAGGCCTAATCGGTGGTGGAGTGCTGCTGGCTGTCGGGCTTGTGGGCACGGCAATCGGCGGTGGAGATCTTGGCCCAATCGACGCTGTACTCGGTGTAGCCGACTGGGGCATGATGGTACTCGGTGGTGTGGTCTAGGGGCTGGTTGGTCTAGGGGCTGAGCTGATGGGATCTTTGATCACCAGACCGCCTTATGCCTTATTCGGTGTATCTTTCTTCTTGGCCTGGTCCATCGCTGGTCGATTCCCAGTTCTCTTGGGGCTGGGTTGGGCTGCGAGGGGCTAGCTGGTAGTTTTCTAGTCCCACTGGCCGACTGGCCTTGTGGGTTAGAATCGAACTCGGTGAATTCCTGCAAGCAACAAGTATCTAGGAAAGCTTGATTGAACAACATTCATACGACACATCATAGATAGATGTCAAGACAAGCATTACATCAGACATTACCTTCGGCCGAGGCTTGTCTTTGCAATATGGCTTGGGGGCTCTCTCGACGTCAAGTCTCGAAGACCCCATTGATGAAATAGCCAAGCAAAGTGTCGGTGACGACATCCTTGTTGACAAAATCGTTGCACTCCCGAGTTGGATCGTTCTTCCCCTGGTAGTCGTAGCCAAGGTGAATCCTGGCCTTCAGGGGTTGAATCCAGCGGTTTTAAAAGATCCTAGCCACCTAAGGTCCGGTCAGCCCTGTGTTCTTCAACGCGTCGATCTTCTCCAGTAGCAATTGCACCTGAACCATCTCAGCCTTATGGTTCAGCCTGCGATGGTATGGCAGTCCAGCTCTCCAGAATTGTGGGGGATTTCCTGTGAAGGGCAGCAAGGAGGGCTTGAGATTGAAGCAGTAAAACCACTCTCGATGCCACCCTTTCAATGAAGTCTTTAGGGAAACATGTAAGTAGGCCTTCTTCATCTCATTATAGAGCTAAAGGCCTGCTCCCCGAATCACCTGGATTTTGGATTTGGAGGGTTGTGGCTTGACGTGAAACAAAAAAGGAAGAGGTTGAAATGGGGATCGATCCCTAGAAAGGCTTCACAGAGGGTGACAAAAATTGAGATGTGAAGAATGGAGTTGGGGTTGAGGTGATAGAGCTCGATCTTGTAATATTCAAGGAGCCCGCAGAGGAAATCGGAAGAAGGAAGGGCGAGGCCGCAATCAAAAAAGGAGGTGACGACCATAGTTTCGTGGGGACCTAGAGAGGGAATCGACTCACCGGTGGCGGGATGCCAGTTGATGATCTCTTTTGGTTGGAGGTTCTTCTTCCTCTCTAGAAGGGCCAGCTTCGTCGCACAGCAGTCCGATGTTGGCCAAGCTCCAGACGGCATGGCGGGAATGTCGAACGGCGCCCTTGGCATGATTGGGGTGTGGACCTGAGTGAGAAAGCATCTGGATGATGGGAATCGACGTGGGAGTGGAGATTTTCATGGATTTCTGGGAGGAAACTCGAGCTATAGGAAACCCTAGTTGGGTGGGAGAGCGCGAAGTTTGGAGCTGAATGGGAGCTGGAGCATTTTCGGCGAATTGGGAAAGAAAGGGGAATCTTTTCTCTCAAGTACACCTCACTACATATTGGGTTAAAATCTATGAAGTGGTACTCGGTTTACATGCTTAGCCAAAATTGCCTTGAGCAAAAATATTTCCAGTTGATATGATGCTGAAGAGTCCAATTTCTAAGAAATATACCACTCGAGAAAGACTTAAAGGTTAAAGATCTTTGACTTTATGGTTAATTGTTTCACAATTAAGCACAAAGTCGGGGGCTACACCTAATAGGTGCGCCTATTTAGTGCATACTATTCATATTTTTCTACGAAGCCCTTTATAGCCTCGTTTCTAGTTGATATGAAGCAGGACTTGGAGAAGCGGTACTCGGACATTGGGTACTCGGGAGCAAGGCACTCGGTAAGTCTTCACCAAGGAGGATGAGGACTCGAAATCAGCTGTGACTCAACTATGAAGGTCTCAGGGGTTACTATGGAGGCCATGGGCCCCGTATACCTCATGAGAAGCTTTGAGGCCACTCGGATAGAGGATAGACCCAATCCTGTAATTAGGGATGCAACAGGACTCGGTACATATTACCTTGTGTGATAAGGAAAGGGATATGGTCCTAGTTGGTTACGTTGTATTACTAGAAGGAAATTTCTTGGTCGGAGTCCGACTGGGATTCCTATCATGTAACCTCACCCCTCCAATATATAAGGAGGGGTAAGGAGCCCCTTGGGGTAGAGAAGAGAACAACACCATGCAAAATCTCACCAGAGAAATCTCAAAGGTAATACACAATAGTTGGAAGTAGGGTATTACCTCCCCTTGAGGGCCTGAACTAGGATAAACTCATTTTGTGTTCCTTTGCAATCCATCAAGTTTAGTTCTCACGAGTAGCCACATATTATTACTGCCAATACAAAACATCGACACGACTGTCCAACCTGCAATTATGCAAAGCAAATACTGCATGTATTATATTGGTCTGAATGTATTATGAATTGGCAGGATCTTGCCATCCCCCAATTCGATCGGAACTTGGGTAATTTCTAACAATCTTGCTTGCCAGGTACAGGGATGATGGAAGTTATTCGGTCTATTTGGAGGGGAGAACTTTTTGCCAGGATGGAGCTCGAGAACATTTCCCCTTTGGAGAAGGAGAAATATCGAAGTCGAAGACAAAGCTTAGGACGCACACCAAGGAGGGAATATTTCCCCATGTGGCATGGGGGACCAGTCTGGATCACTCCGGATAGTTGTCCCTGAGGGGACCACAAAGCTAGTATGCAATGTCTAATTTGCCCTTAGGGTTAGTGGTCCCTCCTGTCACACCCTGAAAATCGGCCTAATTAAAAATTATTTTGGGGTAAATGGAAATACAAGAATACACTAGAAAAAGTTGTTTGTAAAAAAAGTGTTTGAATACAATTTTGAAATTTTCAATATTAAAAATCCCAAGTTTAAATTTTAAGTAAATGCTTGGATGCTTTTATATTCCCTGGGGTTTTGTTGAAATATTTTAAGTATTTAAGTATTTATATTAATAAATTTTATCTTTTGTTTCATGGTGGTTTTTGTCTCTGGTAAATTTCCCATGGCGTAACAAACTCTCAGAAACTTTCTCGGATTTTTCGGAGCTCCAGAATTAAATTTAATGAAATAAAGATCATCTCATTAATTAAATATATGGAACAATAAAATCCTTTTCTTTTCCGCTGTTCAGGTCGTTCCTGCTTCAGTCCCTTGATGTCTCTCTGTTCACCTCGAACCCCAGTTCCTTTCTTCTTCTAGGGTTTGGTGTCGCTTTCGAAACCGTAAAGTCTCCTCAGAATCCGGAACCAGAGTTCTCGGATTTATCCAATTTCAAAAACCCTAAAATCCCTTTGACTTCTCCATCCATATCCTCGGAATCAAATTAACCCAGACCCTCCAATATTCCAGGATTTTGCCCATTTCAGTGTCTATAGAATATTCTCGTCAATTTCCTTATTCCCAGAATATTCACTATACTCTAAATACCCCATTTTTCCAGTTCCCGAAAAAATATTCTAATTTCTTGCATCCCCAAAATATCCATATATTTTGGAAAGTTCATTTATTCCTCGAATATGCCGATTTCTCAACCTCTGCAAAATAACTTCCAATTTTATTGAATTCTCGAGTTATCTGAGATTCTACTCCCCTAAATATTCCTCGATGTGGAGGCTATGGGCTCCGGGTACCTCATGAGTAACACTAAGGCCACTCGAATAGAGGATGGGCCTAACCATGTGATTAGGGATGCAACAGGAC
Source organism: Oryza meyeriana var. granulata (assembly GCA_003991445.1). Taxonomy (NCBI): domain Eukaryota; kingdom Viridiplantae; phylum Streptophyta; class Magnoliopsida; order Poales; family Poaceae; genus Oryza; species Oryza meyeriana. The sequence continues at coordinate 44,920 of RYFJ01001270.1, read as the reverse complement.
TCGGTGAATATTACCTTGTACGATAAGGAAGGGATATAGTCCTAGTCGGGTACGTTGTATCTCTAGAAGGAAATCCCTTGATCAGAGTCTGACTAGGATTCCTACCCTGTAACCCGGCCTCCTCAGTATATAAGGGGAGGCGGGGAGCCCCCTGAGGGCAGGAGAACTAAATCTTACCAGAGAAACCTCAAAAACAATACAAAACAGCTGGAAGTAGGGTATTACCTCATCTCGAGGGCTTGGACCAGGATAAATTGTTTCGTGTTCCTTTGCAGTCCATCAAGTTTAGGTCTCACGAGCAGCCCCATATTCTTATTGCTGATACAAAACATCGACCGTTGGCGCGCTAGGTAGGGGCATCGGCGAGATCATCTTCGACAAGCTTAATGGATCCAATCATCAGAGTCAACGGCATCAAGTTCTTCCCCGGGTAGACGATTAGCTTCGGGAGCCTCGACTTCATTGTTGACAAGTTCGGCGACCTCACCCTATCTGACTCGGACTTGATCCGGTCAGCCAGAAATCAAGCCGACTCCGCGCCGGTTGGCCTACTTAACATTGCAGTAATCTTTGACGATATGCTGTGGCAATCCCCAAGACGCTCAGGTCCAGAGACAACTCTTTCTTTCGGTGTTCGACTTGGACTCGGTCTTGAGCCAGCCGAGATCGGGCTAAGAGAGGAGGAGATCGTCAGTCTCCCATTCGGACTCAGCAACACCGTGGATAATTTTAATTAGCATCTGATGCGGTAGACCCGATCCCCTGGAGTTCAACTCGGATATGACCCAGAGCCGCTTGGGATTGGATCTAGGGAGGTCGGAGTCGTCATTAACCCCCTCAACTATTCCGATTCCGACTCCCAGTACTATGCGATCAGCAAGAAGAAGTGGACCGCTGACTGTTAGAACAACAGGAGGAAGAAGCAAGACGTTTACAGGCCAAGCGCAATGCCTGCAACGACAATCTGCGCAAAGTTGGGTGGACTGCTCAACAAGAAATCCTCCAAACTCGAATTGGCGACCACGATGTCTTCGTGACCCCACAACAAAATGTTGTGGCCGCTTCCATGTTGCTGGATACACTACAGTTTGGCCCTGATCACCAGGCCAGCCCAACGATTGCAAGAATTAAAGGCATGATCACCGCTGCAGCATGCCAACAGCGGCAACAATCGGGAGATACACTTATACTGTCCCACAGGATGGTTTCTGCTACGGCAGTCTCATCTGCCTCAGCAGGACAGCGGGCGGTTGGCTATAGTCAGCAACATGCGGAGTCGCGCCATACGTCACTCGGCAACCAAAATGACGAACAACAGCGGGAACACCAAGATGATCGCCGTGACAACCGTGATGTCCGAGGCCGACTATGGCACGATCTCAGAAAGGATATCAACGCCCGACACCTCGAACATGAGGAAGACAAGAGTCGCCAACTAGAAGACGAGAACGAGCTCTTTGGCCTCCACCGTGAGCGATTTCATCGCCGCAGTCGGAGTCGGAGTCGTCACACGGATGAAGGAGTATTGGCGTTCACCCACGAGCTGCAACAAGTCAACTAGCCATTTGGCTTCAAGCCGACTGGAATTGAAAAATACGATGGGAAGACCAACCCCGAGTCCTGGCTCACAGTCTACATTCTGGCGATTCGTACAGCCGGAGGAGATCACAAAGTCATAGCTAACTACCTTCCAGTCGCCTTAGCCGACTCGGCGAGGACATGGCTAGCAGGACTTCCCAAGAGATCAATCGGCTCTTGAGGAGAACTCTAGGAACGCTTCATTGCAAACTTCCAAGGGACATACGAAAGGCCGTCTTCCGAGTATGATATATATCAATGCCATCAAAAGAAGAACGAGTCTCTTCATGATTTTATCAAGAGGTTTTCTGGGAAAAGGAACTCAATCCCGAAAATCAAGAGCGAGGTTGTCATCGCCGCCTTCCACAAGGGAGTCAAGGATACCCCGTTCATCACCAAGTTCAATTGGAAGCCTCCCTCTTCTATCAAAGCTCTATTTGACATGGTAAACAAATACACCAACTCGGCCAACGCAGTAGTTGAGGCCCTGGACAACAAAAAGGAGCACCGGTAGAAGGACAAAAAAGACAACGCCGAGGCAGCACAGAACAAGTCCGGCAACCTCAAGCGCAAGTCGGACAATGTGGTGGCTGCTGTGGAACGCACTCGGCCACGACCCCCGAGGACGGATGAGTACCAGAAAGTCATGAATAGGCCATGCCCTTTCCACCCTAAAGGGAAACATTTGGCTAAGTATTGCTTCATGCTTAAGAAGTTTGCTTCCGAGCAGACTTCAACATCTGGCAACAACAAAGACAGACAAGCCAGACTCGGGTGTAGCCGGCGACTACCAAGATCCCCAGGCTGAGCTCAATCACATCTTCAGAGGGCCGTCTGTCTACGAGTCCAAGAGAAAACAAAAGCTAATAGCGCGGGAAGTCAACTCGGTCTCAACAGACACTTCCCAATATCTGCAATGGTCAGAGAGGGCAATCACATTTTACCGCGCAGATCACACTGATAGAGTCACGCACCCAAGGCGTTACCCACTCGTCTTTGATCCGGTCATCAGAAGTATCAAGCTGAAGAAAGTTCTCATCGACAGAGGAAGCACTCTCAACATATTGTTTGCCAAGATGCTCGACGAGATGAAGATTCCTCGATCCGAGCTGCGGCCGAGTACAGTGCCCTTCCACGGGGTAATCCCCGGCCTCTCTTCCACCCCACTCGGACAGATCACTCTACTAATAACTTTTGGCATGCGGGAGAATTTCTACACCGAGAATATCTGCTTCGAGGTTGTCGACTTCGAGACCACGTACCACGTCATACTCGGACGGCCAGCACTAGCCAAGTTCATAGCGGTGCCTCATTACACATACATGGTGCTCAAGATGCCAGGACCAGCAGGAGTGTTTTCCCTGCGCAGCGATGTTAAGCAAGCCTTCACCTGCAACAAGGAGACTTGTGAGCTGGCCCAATCTCAAGAAGCGTCAGTCGGGCAGAACAACATCCGACTAGCTGCGACAACTGTAAGCGAGGACGGCCAAGTTCCGGCAAAAAAAGCACCTAAGTCTGGGATTTCAGTGGACTTAGAAACAAAGAAGATCCCCCTGGACCCTTCTGACCCCTCTAAGATTGCGCTCGTCAGGACTGGACTCGACCCCAAATAGGAAGATGCACTCGTCACCTTTCTCTAGGCGAACATGGATATTTTTGCTTGGAAACCTTCCGACATGCCTGATGTACCAAGAGTGGTGATCGAGCATTCCCTTAATGTCAAGCCGAACGCCAAACCAGTCAAACAACGGCTGCAGCGCTTCGCACAAGACTGTAAAGATGCTATTCGGGAGGCGATAATCAAGCTCCTTGCAGCCGGGTTCACCAAAGAGGTCTATCACCCGGATTGGCTAGCAAACCCAGTTCTGGTCCGAAAGAAGAACGGTAAATGACGTATGTGTGTCGATTACACCGACTTGAACAAAGCATGCCCCAAGGACCCATTTGGCCTACCGAGAATAGATTAGGTGGTTGATTCAACCGCGGGGTGTGAGTTACTCAGTTTTCTTGACTGTTATTCGGGATATCATCAAATCAGTTTGAAGGAGGAGGACTACCTAAAGACTTCTTTCATCACACCATTTGGAGCATACTACTATGTCACTATGCCGTTTATGTTGAAAAACGCTGGCACAACGTATCAACGTGTGATTCAGCGGTGTCTTCATACTCCACTTGGGCGCAATGTGGAGGCATATGTCAATGATGTGGTAATCAAGACCAAAGTCAAGGAATACCTCATCGCCGAGTTAGAGGAAACTTTCCAAAGCCTTCGGAGATTCAAAATGAAGTTGAACCGGAAAAATATGTCTTCGGAGTACCTTCGGGAAAATTACTCGGCTTCATTATATCATACCGAGGCATCGAGGCCAATCTAGAAAAATCAATGCTATCATGAACATGGCACCCCGACTAGCCAGAAGGACATTCAAAAGCTGATAGGATGCATGGTGGCACTCAGCTGATTCATTTCCCGACTTGGTGAACGGGGCATGCTATTCTTCAAGCTACTGAAGAAAACGGACAATTTTCAATGGAAACTCGAAACCCAGCAAGCCTTCGAGGACTTCAAGAAGTTTCTCACGTCGCCACCAGTGTTGGCATCACCTATGCCCCAGGAGCCACTAATGTTATATCCGACGGCAACCACTCAGGTAGTCAGCACGGTGCTTGTAGTCGGGCAGGTAGAGCCAGGGCACATACAGAAAATACAGAGGCCAGTCTACTTCGTCAGCGAAGTCTTAGCTAACTCCAAGATGAGATATCTTCAAGTCCAGAAGCTATTGTATGGTCTACTCATCATTGTCTAGAAGTTGGTGCGCCATTTTCAGTCGAATCAGATAACCATCGTCACGTCCTATCCACTTGGGGATGTCCTGCACAACCGCGAGGCTATTGGCAGAATCGCTAAATGGGCGCTTGAGCTGACAGCGTTTGACATTGTTTTTCAACCTCGGACAGCAATCAAGTCACAAGCCCTGGCCGATTTCGTGGCCAAGTGGACAGAAGTTCAAGCGGCTACAAATACAGACATGCTAGAGTACTGGAGATGTACTTCGATGGTTCTCTACAGATCGATGGAGATGGGGCTGGCGTTGTCCTGACATCACGTATTGGTGAAAAATTGAAGTACGTCCTCCAGATTCACTTCCCAGCATTCCACAACGTCGCTGAGTACGAGGCACTCATCCACGGGCTCCACATCGCCATATCACTCAGTATTCGCTGACTGGTAGTATACAGGGATTCCCAACTTGTGGTCAACCAAGTTATGAAAGATTGGACATGTCTCGACGTTAACATGGCGGCATATTGCCAAGAGGTGCGAAAACTAGAAGACAAGTTCGACGGGCTAGAAATAACACATGTGCTACGCCAATACAATGAAGCTGCAGACGAATTAGCCAACATGGGATCCAAACGAGAAGTGGTCTCGACTAGGATTTTTGTCGAGCAACTATTGGAGTCATCAGTCAAGAAGAAACCAGTGCTTGAGCAGCCGGGGGCTGAACCTACCTTGGCAACAAATAAAGTACTAATTATCTCTCAAGATTGGTGGACTTCAATCATCAGATTCCTTTTGGATGACGAACTCCCAGAAGAACGTAGTGAAGCCGAGTAGATCAGACGTCAAAGCAAATGTTTCCTTGTAGTCAGAGAAGACCTGTACCATCGAAGTGCATCCAGAGTCCTCATGCTCTGCGTCACACCGAGGGCAAGCATATTCTGCAATCGATTCATTCGAGTATCTATGGCAACTATGCTACATCTAGGACGTTAGTCGGAAAGGCTTATAGGCAGGGGTTTTTCTGGCCGACTGCAGTTATAGATGCTAAAGACATAGTTCGGACATGTGAGGGCTGCCAATTCTTTGCACGGCAAACACATCTTCCAGCTCAAGAACTTCAAACAATTCCAATCTTTTAGCCCTTTGCAGTTTGAGGGCTTGACATGGTCAGGCTGTTCTAAAAAGCACCAGGAGGGTTCACACACTTGTTCGTCGCAGTAGACAAATTTACAAAGTGGATCGAGACGAAACCTGCTACTACCATACCAGTGGCAAGGGCGAAAGACTTCATCATGAGTATCATATACCAATTTAAAGTTTCCAACCACATCATAACGGACAACGACACTTAGTTCATCGGCGGCGTTTTCCAAGATTTTTGTGACGACTTCGGCATCAAGATCTGTTATGCTTCTGTGGCACATCTGTGAAGCAACGGGTAGGTATCAAGACTAGGGTATTCAACTGACTACAACCATATGCAGGGCGGTGGGTACAAGAACTCCCTTCTGTTCTTTGGTCTTTAAGAACCACTGTTAGTTGGGCAACAGGGCAATCCCCTTTCTTCCTAGTCTATGGTGCTAAGGCTATGTTACCAAACAAGTTGGAGTTCGGCTTACCATGAGTTTGGGCCCACTCAGAAGATAAATCAAACGAAGGCCGACTGGTCGAACTCGATCGGTTGGATGAAGCAAGGGACATCGCAACTATTCAGTCGGCAAGGTATCTTCAAGGCCTACATCGTTATCATAGTCGGAATATTCATGGCCGAGCCTTTTTGTGGGAGATCTCATCCTAAGAAAAATACAAACCACCAAAGACAGGCATAAACTATCCCCTCTATGGGAAGGGCTATTCATTATCGCTAAGGTAACATGTCCGGGCGCCTACCGACTAAGGATAGAAGACGGTGTCCTAGTTAGCAACTCATAGAATATAGAACAACTACATCCTTTCTATACCTAAGTCTTGTATTTTCTTTATATATATGAATAAAGCTTTTTTCTCTAACTCACTACATCGCTTGTCTCAACCGATTAGTGAGTCAGGGGCTACATGTATTATATGCCTTGCTTCTGGTAATAAAATCCAAGCTTGTTCTATCTAAATCATGAAGTTCTACAATGATTATGTTAAGTTTGCCTGAGTACAGCTTTGCGAGGTGAACGTTTTTCCTAAGTTTATCTCGAGTCACTCGACGCGAATTATCTAGTCGGGTAAAGCTAATGACGATTCAGAGCAGACAAGTACTCGGTAGAATTTAGCAAACATTAGCAAGACATTTACAACATTTACATTTGTTCATCTGTGGACACCGACTGCATAATTGTTTCAAATTTACATTGCCAGGTCCCTAGCTATCGCCTCTGTGGTTGCCCTCACCTGGCTTACCAGCTCCATGCCTTCTTCTGGGGTCGTCCCCTCGGCAAAGCCCTCATCGATGGCCTCGATGTCTACCCTGGGGTAGAGTGACTCGGTCATGGCAAGTGCTTGGGTGACTCCTACCGTGACGCACTCCTCTGAGTACTTCTTCAAGGTACTCAGAGCTTCGCTGAGGCGTTCTGCTGCTTGGGCGATCGAGTTGGAGCTAGACCTAGGGTGGTGTGGCTGCATGATGTCAAGGAGAGTCTTCGTAGAGTCAACCATGATCTACCGTGATTCCTTGATAATCTTGATTTCCTCTGCAAATGTGCTGAACTAGATTTTTGAGTTGGCCTGGGATGCTGCTCACACATCAACAAGCATATCAGTTCGCTGGAACAAGCAGTCGGAGCTAATTTACAATCGGACAGGAAACTTACTGGCGTAGTTGGTTTCCACCTTCACCTTGGCCTTCTCGACTTCCTTCAACTTCTTCTCGGGGCACTCGTTCTCCTTGGTCTGGGCGCTGAGCTCAGATTCAAGGTCTGAAACATAAGACAGTCAAGATTTGACAATGCAGAGAAGTGTGCTCAGGATTTACACGGGAAGATAACAGCAAGGAGACTTACTTCTTATCATCTTAGCTTGGGCCCAGTTTTCATCCCTGAGCTTGTCCACGAACCCCCTCAGCCATGTTTCTCTCTCCTAGCTGGTCTGCTCCAGGTCGTCCTTGGCCACCTGGTGTTGGCAAAGCTGGAGCAGCTGAGGGGCAAGCTCGGTCAGGACCTTGCCCATTTTTTCAGAGCGGTCGACAACCTTCTGCTCATGATATACCAGAATCAGTCAAAATCGACAGACAGAATACAAGATTGAGAAAAATCATCAGTCAGCAAACGCAGTGGGATTGACTATGTACCTGGATCCCCTTCGACGCAGCAATTGCAGCATACATCAGATTGGTCCTCTCTCTTAGGGCTGCTTGCTCGTTGTGTTCAAAACTCCCCACCACCCCCTCAGGAGAAACCCAATAAAATGTTCTGGGGAGGTTTGGCGGAGGAACTTCAAGCCTGGGGAGGTCACCCTCCTCAGAAGATGATGACAACTTCGGCAATGGGGTCCTGGGCCTCGGCTCAACCTCTGCAGGGGCTTCTGGGACCGGCTCAGGGGCTGGAGTTGCAACTTCAACCACGGTGTCCTGGCTGGCTACTGCTGGTGGCTCGGCTGTCGGGACCGCCTCAGCCTTAGTAGTTGGAGTGGCCTCTGGCTCGGCCTATAGCATTGCTTGCTCTGGCTCAGCCAGGGCGGGTTCGGCAGTAGGGGTTGGTGGCGCAGTCCCCCTGGGGTCTGTGTCACTTCGCTTCCTGTAGAAATCGTCGACAATCATGATACTACAGTGACATTCAAGTCTCTCAGAAGATTGAAAATTCTCTACTACCTCTTGGAAATCTTGAACTTCCATAGTGGTGCTCCGGTGGAGGTCGACGAGGGGCTTGATAGCCTGCTCGGTGGTGGAGACCCACCGGCTGTTAGGCTTGTTCGCGCGGCAGTCGGCGGAGGTGAGCTAGCCCCAGTTGGCGCTATGCCTGACACAGCCGACTGGGGGTCGAGGCACTCGGCGGCTCGGGCCTCGGGCTTGGTGGCCTAGGGGCTGAGCTGATGGGATCCTTGATCCTTAGGCTCCCTTGCGTCGAATTCTTCACAGTCTTGCAAATATTTGGACAACATCCATCATACATTGCAGATTTGGACAGGCATTCACAACATTCATCACAGATGGATATCAAGCTAACAGCAACATCACAAGATTACCTTTGGTCGGGGCTTGCCCTTGCAGTAGGGCTTGGGGGCTCGCTCCTCGTCCTCAGTCTCCACAACCTTGTTGACGAAGAAGCCTAACAAGGTGTCTGTTACCTTGTCTTTGAAAGCGACGTTGGGGTACTCCCGGCTTGGGTCGTCCTTGCCCTGGTAATCCTAGCCAAAATAGCTCCTGGCCTTCAGAGGTTGGGTGCGGCGGTTTACGAAGCAACTCGCCACCCATGGACCTATCAAGCCTATGCTCTTCAGGAGGTCGATCTTCTCCATCAGCTGGTACACTTGGCCCATTTCCTCGTATGTTGGCATGGAGGACCAGCTGGGCAGGACAGTTGGAGGAGAACTAGAGAAAGGGGGCAGAGAGGGTTCAAGATTTGAACAATAAAACCACTCTCGATGCCATCCCTTGAGGGAGGTTTTCAGGGGGACGTTGAGGTAGGTTTTCTTCATCTCATTTCTGAGCTGAAGACCTACCCCCGCCGATGGTTTGGATCTTATTCTTGGAGGGCTGGGGCTTGATGTGAAAGAGGTATCGAAAAAGATTGAGATGCGGCTTGACCCCAGAAAGGATTCACAAAGAGTGGCGAAGATGGAAATCTAAAGAATCGAGTTGGGATTGAGATTCACCAACTCGATCTGGTAAAAAGTAAGGAGCTGGCGAAGGAAATCCGAAGAGGGAAGGGCTAAGCCACGGTCGAAGAATGAGGTGAAGACAATAGTCTCACTTGGTCTGGGGGCTAGAACGGTTTCCCCCTCAGCGGTGCGCCAGTGGATGACCTCCTGTTGTTGCAAAATCATCCGTTTCTCCAAGAGTTTCAACTTTACCGAGCCACAATCTGATATCGGCCATACTCCAGATGCCATGTCGGGGATCTCGAACAGGGCCTTTGGCATTGCTGGAGGAGAGGGAAATCGACGGAAAGGCTTGCGGAGATTTGGAATCGGTGCAAGGAAGCAGAGCTCTATGGGTCTCGAGTTGGGGGGCGTGAGCAGTAGTGAACCCTAGCGAGGCGGATAGCGTGAAGTTTGGGCACGGAATCAAAAGCCGAAGCGATTTGGCAAATTGGGGAAGAAAGGAGAATCTTTTCTTTCTCCCGCCGTCTTATAAGGCCTGAATCAGGTTAGTGGGCTTGGGCCTACTAGCTTGGTGATGGGCTATAAGATATGAGTTTCTAAATGGAATGCCTTACTGGGCCGACTGTTGGCTGTGTTAAAATCACAGTGCAAATGCTATTTTACAGAAACCAATTAAATAATTAGATATGTTTCATATTAAGCCTAATTGTTGGACACATGTGTTCAGATATCTACATTATTTAACAGGTATTGAGGATATATCCTTATAAGGATCAACAGTTGATCTCCATTAAAATTGGGGATGCAGGTATCTCTCAAGAACACCTGACCACACATATTGGGTTAAAATCCATGAAGTGGTACTCGACTTACATAGTTAGCCAAGATTGCCTTGAGCAAAAGTATTTTTAGCTGACATGATGCTGAAGAGTCTAATTTCTAGGTAGTATACTACTCAGAAAAGGCTTAAAGGTTAAAGATCTTTGGCTTTATGTTTAATTGTTTCACAATTAAGCATAAAGTCGGGGCTACACCTAATAGGTGTGATAATTCAGCACACACTATTCATATTCTTTTATAAAGCCTTTCATAGCCTCGTTGCCAGTCAATATGAAGCAGGAAATGAAGAAGAAGCACTCAGACAATGAGTACTCAGGAGCAAAGCACTTGAGAAGTCTTCACCAAGGAGGATGAGCACTTGGCATCAGCTGTGACTCAACTATGAAGGTCTCAGGGGTTACTATGGAGGCCATGGGCCCTGCGTACCTCATGAGTAATACTAAGGCCACTTGGATAGTAGATGGAGCTGACCATGTGATTAGGGATGCAACAGGACTCGGTGAATATTAACTTGTACGATAAGGAAGGGATATAGTCCTATTCGGGTATGTTGTATCTCTAGAAGGAAATCCCTTGGTCAGAGTCCGACTGGGATTCTTACCCTATAACCTGGCCTCCTCAGTATATAAGGGGAGGCGGGGAACCCCCTGAGGGCAGGAGAACAAAATCTCACTAGAGAAACCTCAAAGGCAATACACAACAGCTAGAAGTAGGGTATTACCTCATCTCGAGGGCCTGAACCAGGATAAATTATTTCGTGTTCCTTTGCAGTCCATCAAGTTTAGGTCTCACGAGTAGCCCCATATTCTTATTACTAATACAAAACATCGACACTCTTCAAAGTATCCTCCGTCCTCCAAATCCCACTAAATATATTCCATTTTCCAATTTCCTCCAAATAATCTCCGATTCCCATATATATATATATCCTGATATCCAAAATATTCCAATGTTCTGAATATATCCACAATTTCTAATTCCAAAATACATTTCAGATTCCATAAATAGCCCTGACTCCCAAGAAATATTTTCCGGTTTCTAAATTCGGGATGTCCTGAATATTCTCACATTCCCAGTTCTCAAAATTTGCGTCAACATTTCATATTGTCGTATTCTAAATATTCCTTGAACTTCCCTAAATTTATTTTCCAAATTTAGGAAAATTTCCTAAAAATCCCCTCCTTTTCCTTTTTCTCTACTTTTCCTCTTTTCCCCTTCTTTTTCTTTTTCTTTCTTCTTCCTCCTTCCTTCTTCTTCTTTTTCCTCTCTTCTCCCTTCCTCCGTTCTCTCTCTTCGGCATGTATCCCGAGCTCTATCCGGCCCACCGTGGCGCTTACCCTCGGCCTGCGCCCGCGCCTCCTTGCTCCCCAGCCTCAGCCGGCCACCGCCGCCTGGCCACGGTCCAGTCGGGCCAGCGCCGCCGCCTGCACCTCCTCCGCTGTGCCGCCGCCCACGCCCTAGGGCCTACACCCTATATATAATCAGCCAGCATGCCCTTATGCCCTAATCCGCCGCCACCTAGCACCGTGGCCACCTAGCACCTCCGTCCTGCGCCCTAGCGTCGCCCCACGCTCGAGCCGCCGCCGCCTTCGCTTCCTAGACAAAGGAAGCCGCAATCCAAGCTCCCTACGCCGCACGTGCCGTTGCAAGCCGCCACCACTGCACAAGGTGCCGACGCCGGTCGCCGCGGACTCCGTCGTCGCCTGCACGTCCTTCACCCGCTGCTGGTGAGCCCCAACTGAGGACTCCTCGCTCGGCATCTCCCCGCTGAGGCCACCTCCCTTCTCCTCATCCCGTGCCGCCGTTGCTATCGCGCCATGGCACCGTTGTCATCATCGCCACGCTGCGCTGCCCTGGAGTCACCACTCCTGCTGCTGATGTCGTCATGCCGTTGGGATTCCTCTCTGCCTCGCCGTGACCGAGCCTTGCTGCACCATGGCCACCTTCGGCAAGCTAGCTCGCCCCGGCCGTGTGTCACTGTGGTGTGGGCCCCGCCAAGGACTCCCCCAAGCAACCTACAGGTGGGCATCACCGGCACCACTTCCTCTTGGTGACCGACAGATAGGTCCCACACACAGGTTCCCGATCCAATCTTAACTGCTCATCGCGGTGATCGAACTGGAGCCGTCCGATCCTCATAATAGCCAAAATGAATCTTAGCCGTCCAACCTCTAGATCTGTTATGAGCTGTAGGATTTCCATAACCTGTAGATCCCTGCCACCTCAGCCCTAGATGCCACCTCGGCTGCCACCTCAGCTCTTTTGTCCACATGGCTATCCACGTCACCCGAGTCCACTAGCCCTCTTGTTCCCAAATCTATGAACCAGGTCCACCATGAGCCATGCCACCGACAGTGGGCCCCACTTCCTTTTCCAATTCAAAAATAATTCATTTAATTGGAATTCTGAGGGAATATTATGAGAATATTCTTTTTCCAATTCTTTTGGATTTTCTCTGAATTCAATCTTCCGGAGGCCATAACTTTTCCGTTCGGACTCCGATTTGACCTGTTCATTTTCCTAAATTCATCTAAAATCATGATCTACCTGTTTATGTGCTTTTTATGTACTATTTATTTGGATTTTCTTAGTATTTTTCCTCATTTTACGTGTAGTCCATTGTTTCCGTCATTTTGAAGGATCGCAAAGTCTGTGGAGGAGTTCAGAAGATTTGCGGAAGACTTTTTCTATTACAAGGCAAGTCACACGACAATTCCCTTGAGCATATTGATCCCATTTGTGAAAACGTTACACGACAATCCCCTTGGGCATATTGATCCCATTTGTGAAAACTATTTTATTTTAATGTTACTGCATGCAATGTTTTGGAATGACATTATTACGGGTATTTATATTATTATCCAATATTCCTTGATTATGACCACAGTTTGATAATGATACCTTTACCTTGATACCCTGGGTAATTAATACTGACTAGCTGGATGACTATCTAATGATCTAGCTAGATTATTTTAGGATTTGCTTAGTCAATGCATAGAAACTGTAACATCATTTTATATAAGAAAGTAATGATTCACTCATCGATAATTAATGGTTAATGGTTATTGTTTCACGATAGCTGGTCATGGCTGGTTAATTAATATGCCAACTAAAACTTGACTGAATGGTGGGTTGTGAGCACCAGGATTGTGGTTGTTGCTAGTGGTGCTCATGACAATTAAGGACCGGTTCGTGGACTACTTGTTGCGAAGCAATACCTGTACTAACCACAAGCTATAATGGGTAATGGTGGGATTTGAAGTGTGACGAGTTCAATAGGAGACACTAGGGCTAGTTTGTGGCTGATATAAGTCCACACATGACAGTCGTCAATAAGTCCATGAGTTCGAGCGTCGAGCTATCTTGCGGAAAGGCATTGATCACCCCTACCAGAGACCGGAGGAGAGCATTGTGCAAGTTACATGGATAGTCTTGTCATAATCTCTATTCGGGTACTTTTGAGTATCGCGACGCATGGCTGACATGATGTTGAGATTGTGTCCGGTGGGTAAATTGGTACACCTCTAGCCATAGTAAAACTGTTTGAATAGCCGTGCCCGTGGTTAAGGGGCGGGCCTAGCAATGTTTTCTGTGATTAGTCCCACACTACTCATTAGTGGTGATAAATGATGGAAACATGATAGCTCCAGTTTGAAGGGTTATTGTTATGTGCCTAAACTGCATTGGAGTGCTGTTTAGTGGATGGTTAAATGCTGATAATAACTTAACTATACTGTTTTACAATGTTTTTTTAAAACACAAATGTTTTAAATATCGTTTATACAAATGAGTCATACTATGCCTTTCCTTTGAAATCTTATTGCATTATTTTGCATTCCATGTGTGGCTTATTGAGTACGGTGGGTGGTACTCAGTCTTGCAATATTGCAATCATTAGAGTGAATATTTGCGAGGAGAAGTTTAGTGTTTGGCTTATACCCTAGTTGAGCTGCCTGTGGTTTGGTGCTGCTACTTCGCTAGTTGCTGTTCCACTGCAGTTTTCTTTTGTGTGAGGACTAAGTGCCTCTTCTGTAAGTATTTATCGTTATTACGTTTTGGTTATGTTTATCAAATTATTGATTTGTGTACCTCAGCTGATTCCTGGACGGTGATTTATTGCACAAATTAGCTTTGGAAATTCTGCTGAATTTTCAGGTGTCACACCTCCAGGGGCATTTCTGTAATCTTCTTGTATGGCCTTTGGGCTATAAAAGGCGGGCAAGCCCTATTGTAAAGGATAGATTATATTGGAGTAAATAGTACCTGAGTGCATTCTGCATCCCTGATTGTGCTTTGCAAGGATAGGTGGGAGAAAATATTTCACCCGCTTATCCCCATTCTTGTTCGTGACCAAAGATCACAACAGTGGCGTCGTCCGTGGGGACACAAGTCTCTAAAAGGTGAAAGTTAGGGGATAGATGCACTCGAGGCTATAAAGAGCGAGAACAGTACCAGCAAGATACGCCAATGCAATTCAACAGCAACCAAGGCGAATAGTAGATCCTATCGTAGAAGGTGAAATGGAGCAAGAAAGAGAGATCGCGAATGTGGTAGGGGATGGAGTGGCAACAGCTACGGCTGGTGCACAAATTGGAGGAGATACCGATCACGTGAACGAGGTGGACCTGGTGGAGATGGTGGAAGCACGAGGGGCTTTGATGATAAACCGGGTACTATTCGAAAAGATGTAGAGGGAATTGCAAAGGTTGCAGAATTTACAAAATCCAGTTGCTGCAATGGATGCAACTGAGGTAGATGGCTCAGAATCATCACAGAGGAGGTCACAACAGAATGTTATTCCCCTGTTTTTGAGTCAAAATCCACCACAGACAGATCAACCACTTCCCTTGAACCAACCTATCTCCACAAATACACCACCCGCCCAAAACCGGCCAAGCTCTACCAACATGCCACCCATCTTGAACTAACCTAGCTCCACAGATGCACCCACTTTTAGCCAACAAAATATCTCGAGTTTCACACTCATACCGGCGGAATTACCACCCCATGGCATTCTGAACACTCCTGTGGTGCAAACATGTCCTACTCATCCATCATACAATCAATTCCCGCAACTCTTTCTCCAGCAAACTCAGTCTTTTCTCAAGCAAACTCAGACTTTTCTCCAACAAACTCAGCCATTTCTTCATGCTCAGCCATTTCTCCAACAAACTTAGCATTTTCTCTAGCAAGCCCAACTATTTCCCAGTATGCTCAACAACAACCAATTCTCCAGTCAATCTTCCAACAGTTGCATCAAAATCAAGCTACACCACAATCAACATTCTAGAACATCCCTAACATGACTCAGAATATGCCCACAGCCCAGCTCTAGTTCCAAGGAGTGCGAATGGTGGATAATAAAAGTCATTTAAGCCCAAACCTGCAGATGGCACCTTGGCTAGCGCACTTCAAGTTATCAAACATCAAAAAGTATAAGGGAGACACTGACCCGAATGAGTACCTGAGAGTGTATGAAACGACAGTGGAAGCGGCCGGAGAAGGTCATACAACCAAGGCGAAAATACTTCCCACAATGTTAGAGGGAGTAGCACTCTCTTGGTACACCACCATTCCAGTCTTCTCAATATACTCTTGGGAACACATGAGGGATACATTTCCAGTCTTATGAAGAGCCAAAAGAACATGACGACCTGTATGCAGTCCGCCAACTATGAACAATAAGGGAATTCATGTTGAAATTCTCTCGAGTCGGCTACCAAATCAAGCATGTAGATGATGCGATGATAATAGCTACGGTGAAAAGGAGCTTGCTCAAGGGGCCACTATGGTTTGACCTCGCAAAGAATAGGCCAAGCACGGCCAAGGAGTTGTTTGAAAGGATGGAGAGTTTTGCAAAGGAGAAGAGGACGACTTGAGGATGGAGGCAGAAGCATCAGCAATGCTGGGCAAGAAGTTTTCGAAAGAAAAAATGAACAATACATCAGCGGAGGATAATCAGACAGAACATAATGCCAGGCTATGGAAGAAATTCAAGCAGGAGAGCAAAAAACATGTGAATTTGATTAAGGAAGATGAGAGAACCTATCATCATGGTGGAGAGGGGAGAAGTTTTCACCATGGTGATGAGGGGAGAAGTTTTCACCGTGGTGGAAGGGGACATGCACCATGGAAAGGAGGTCGAGAAAATGGAAACGGTCAAGAAGATTCCTAGTCGAGTACAAGTTCTATAGGTGACATGGACATTATACACACGCAACAGAGGAGTGCAAGACGATACAAGGCATCTTGGCCGACCAAGCAGGAAAATATGAAAACAAGCAACAAAACAGAATCAAACCGCAAACCCACAACCTGATCGAAGGAGCAGTGTTGAAGGTAGAGTCAATTGAGGAAGCTCCGAAGAGGGTAATCAACGCCATCACTGGTGGCTCTTCCCTCGGGATGGAGTCGAAAAGGCAGAGGAAAACATATGTGCGGCAGGTGAATCATGTTGTACAAGTCTGCAAGCAAAACCACTAGCCTACTCAAATACTATAATCTCCTTTGGTCCAGAAGATGCGGAAGGTATACTTGTCCCACACCAAGATCCCCTCGTCATCTCCATTGATATTGCATAATGTGAGGTCCATAGGGTGCTGGTAGATGGTAGAAGCTTGGTGGATGTTTTGTTCTTCGATGCGGTCAAGAAGATGCAGATTCCTATGGATAGAATAACCAAGGCAGGAGTGTCGCTTCAAGGTTTTGGAGGCCAACAGGTTGATGCCATAGGCAAAATAGCCTTAGAAGTGATACTGGGGAGTGGAGAAAACACAAGTAACGAGATTGTTGTTTTTGATGTGGTGGATGTGCCATATCAATACAACACCATCTTGGGCAGATCAGCAATCAACTTGTTTGAAGCGGCCATACATCACAATTGCATATGCATGAAGCTGCCTGGATCACAAGGAGTGATTACCGTCAGAGCAAGTCCACTTGCAGCAAGAAAGTTCGAGTTGCAAGGAACACCCCACAGGAACGGAATACATGCGGTGGAGTAGAATCCACAAGATAATTTCTCTAGAAACCAAAAGCCAATTCCAAAGAGGAAAACAAAGAAAGTGGTGTTGGATCCGGCGAAACCTAAAAGATGCATACTGATGGGAGAAAACATTTCTCTTGAGGTAGAAGAGGAGATTTTGGCAACCATAAGAGAGAAGATGGATGTTTTCACTTGGTCTCCAGAGGAATTGACAGGTGTTGACAGGAAGTTGATAGAGCATAATCTCGCAGTGAAGGAAAATCATAAGCCAAGGAAACAGAAGCTGAGGATGTCGGCAGATAGGCAGGCAGCAGCAAAAGTAGAAGTGGAAAAGTTGCTAAAAGCGAAAGTCATAAGGGAAGTCATGCACCCCAAATGGCTAGCTAACCCAGTGTTAGTCAAGAAAGCCAATGGCAAGTGGAGAATGTGCGTGAAATTCACGAACTTGAACAAGGCATGCCCGAAGGATAATTTCCCCTTGCCAAGAATAGACCAGCTGGTGGACGCTACAACAGGATGTGCACTCATGAGTTTCTTGGATGCATATTCTGGATATCATCAAGTTTTCCTTGTACAGGAAGATGATGATTAGGTTTGGTACCCAAACTTTTGAGAGTGTCTCTGATAACACAACAGCCCGAGAACAAGTTGGCATGAGCTTCTTCAAGAACATTCTGCTGGACTTCTAGTTCTCGTTCTTGACATGCATACTTTTTCTTTAAGTTCTCTAATTCGACTTCCAATGCAGCTTTTTCCTTCAAAAGATTGCTATTGGTGGCAATAGAACGTTGAAGTTCGTTAACAACCTTAGTTGCTTTATGCCGAGCTTCATTCACTTTGGCCTTGAGCCTCTTTCGAGACTCATTTAAGCTTTTGTTCCTATCTTCGAGATCATCAATAGTTCGAGAAAGTTTGATCCTATCCCCCTCCAATTTGGTGATCCGATCTCCACTGTTTCTCGAACGATTACAAATGTCATTCAGGGTCTTGGTGGCAACTGCTTTTTACAAATGAGCGAGACCAAGTGTCTGCGAAGGGAACAAATAGTAAGTACAAGTGAAAAAAAAGAAAGGAACAGATGAATGGAGAAAACATATTTCGATCACCTTCACAGCAGCAACCTCAAGAGCGAACAGTGAGGAATGCAAGTCGGTCTGCTCAATGAAATCCTTGATTAATTCAGGGGACAATTGCAGTGGAGCCACGGCAGCAGGCAGTCAACCAACTGGAGATTGGAATTTCAAATCTTCCAATTGAAAGTAGGGATTCCCATCGAGAGGGGCCCTCCTCGGCTCATCGGCAGCGGAATTGGGCAAGAACCTCGGCGATCAAGGTATCCTCTGGAGTGGAAACTTGAGGACCAACGAGGTTGTCGCCATCCCTCGGCTCTGGTTGAGTAGTGTCCGAAGCAGCTCGGGGTGAGATGTGTTCCCTCCATGGAGAATCTATGATCACCAGTATAGCTGGTTTTGGACTTGTCTCCGTTGGAGCCGGCACTTCAGGAATAACAGCCCGGAGAGGGGAGAGAATAAGTGGAATGTCAAAAACATCCTCCCGGTAGTCACTGGAAGGAGCAATTCGAACGTGTTTTGTTGACCGAGATGGGGCCAAATCTGAGCAAACTTTTTCCCCTTGGTGGCTTGGAGAGTGTCTTCACGGCTTGTGGGAAAGGGAGACATATGTTTGTCGGCCCCATCCGAACCATCATCTGAGTCATGGCCGTGGTCGTCGCCATCACTGTCTTTAGGCTCATAATCAGCAGAAGAAGAGACGACATGCCATTTTCAACCACCGCTGGAGTGACGATAGCGAGTAGCGGGAAAAGGTCGGGCAAGAATCAAGTGACCAGCGGCCGACATCACACGATTTCGGCAGACGCCATTTTGGAACATCAGGAAGGCTTCATATTCCGCCGAGCTGTACAGGCCAACCAGTTTCTTGGCATCCTCCTTGGCCGCCTCGAGGTCGAAAACTAAAACAAAAAAGTTATAGTCAAGAACGGAAACAATATGAATTCACAAGGATAAAGGGAGAAAAGCTACCTATGTCATCATTTTCGATGATGATGAACGGTGGCAACACGGATCCGGAATTGTTTGTGGTGTTGCCGAGTAGAAGTTGCCATTCAGTGGATAGAGGCCAGATGCTGAGTAGGAGAAATTCCTCGATTACGTCCCTGGCGCTGAAGGTACGATGAATTTCCTTCAGCTTGGGGCAGCAAGAGATGAAGTCCTTGGACAAGGATACATCTGGCTCGGGTTCAAATTCAGCCACCTTGCCAGTATAGCCGAGAAGTTTAGACGTCTCAAAACTTGAGCTGGCCTTAATCTTGTGATAAAACCACCTTGACTGCCATTTGGCTCCCCATTTCTAGCGGATGGCGGGAATTGGCCAGTAAGCCCTACGGTTAGATCAAGTTAGGAAGTTCATGCCACCGAAATAAAGGTTTCACTGGGTGTAGTGTCGAATGCTGTTGGAGTATGCGAAGTCTTCACCGAAATAAGGGTTTCACTAAGTGTAGTGTCAAATTCTGTTGGACTATGCGAAGTCTTCTCCGTGTGGAATACAGCCATAGCTTCGGGCAATCCATTCGAAAACCCCCATGCAAACAATAGTGTTGGGAGCGAGCTAGGGGAGTTCGACCTTATACAGCTTCAGAACCTCAGAAACGAGGGTACTGCAAGGAAAGCGAAGCCCAGCTTTGAAATAAGCTTGGAAAACCACAGTAAACCCCTCGTGGTTGGTGGATGGATTGTTTTCCCACCTGAGGAAGCAGGACATCATCTCGACTAGAAATCATGCCTTTTGAAATCATGTCTCGAAGCATGGCTTCAGTCATAGTAGAAACACCGAGATTTTGGACACTGCTGTCGACATAAGAAACAACATTTTTGGATGTCGAGCGTTTGCCCGGCTTCTTGTAAGACTTAACCATGCTGAAATCACAAGGGAGCGAATAGAAGCGAGAAGGCAGAGAAGCATTGCAGAGTGGCAGAATTTTGGTATGCAAGGAGGCAAAATAGAACGTTGGCAAGAGCGAGCGAGGTTGTAGCCTCGCCCCCCTCCTTATATAGGGGGGTGGGGTGGCCGGTGGGCGCTCTCAGGCATGGAAACCAAGGTGGCATATAAGTTGAGGAGACAAATTGAATAAAATATACAATTGGAAATATAGATTAGTAAGAAAAGGCAAATATAAAACCGTAAATATAACTCGGCTCAAGTGGGCGTTGGTGGGCCACTCGGCTCCCCTCGTGAGGCATCGTTTGGCCTATTAATGACCTTCGCCGGCCTTTTGCCTAGGCCTTTCGTCTTGAGCCAGCTGAAGGGGTTGTGGCCTTCCTCCAACAAGCTCCTCACGTGCAAAGGTATGATGTGTTTCGGCCAAGCTCATGGATAAAAACAGTTTGGAAATTAAGCCGCTCGCCGTCCCCACTTTAGCCGAGACCAGCTCAAGACTCCTGGGCCAAGGAGGTTAGGCCACAGGGGTGGGGCGTGGGCATCGCTCCATGCGTCATCGCGGGAGGGGGAGTGTGGCGTTCCGCCTTTCGAGGCACCACGCGTCGGCCTGCCATTCACTCGAGCTGAGTGGTTTTTGGCTATATAGCCATCCTCGGCGCGCCCAGGCTGGTCCTCTCTTTTTTGCCTCCCTTGCCTGGCGCCTAGCCTTAGGTTATCTCTCTATACACACGTTCACTTTCCTCTTTCTTTCTTGCTTCAGCCTCTGGCACTCTTCACTTCAATGTTCACCCTGGCCTGATGGCACCATGCAAGTGTGACCTGGTGAAAACGTCTAGGGTGGATCCCGGCTCCATCGACTAGGACCACTCCGCCTTCTTGTGGGGTTTCATTGGTTCGCCAGCAAGAAAAAGATGATATTTACGCGTGGGGTGTCCTCGTCAAAGGCCAAGCATGACCCCCTGGCTACGATGTTGTGCCAGCTCCTCACGATGGTGAGACGATGGTCTACGCCATTTACTTCGACACGGGGTTTCGGCTTGCTTGCTGCAATCTTCTGCCGGAGGTGCTAGCATGGTTCAAGCTGGAGCTGCCGCAGCTTGGCCCTAGCGTCTTCGTCTGTGTTGTCATCTTTGAATGGATGGCACGGACGCTGCAATTTTTGCCCAGCGCGGACCTCTTTGCCATCATCCACAACACCGGGCTGTGTCGAGCCGGTGGTGACGAAGAAGAGCGTCTTCAATAGCGTCAACTTCATCACCTGCAACTTTGTCAGGTTCCAAGCCTTCCTGTCCAAACTGGCGGTGCCGGCCTTCGAAGCACACCAAAGGTCATGCCATCTGGCACTTTGGAGGCGATGCACACCTCGCTTCGCTAGATGGCGAGCCGGTTCAGCATTGGGGACTTGATAGAAGAGTTTATCATGATGGGCGAGAACCTGCTGGAACGGTCTTGGAACATTACCCTCAACCGTGACAGCACTATCTACGATCTCCTTGCTCTCGTCATCCCCGATGACCCCATCGGTGAGTGCTTCGCCCCTTTCGTCGATTACCATTCTTTTTATCGACTCAACAACCATTCTGACTGTCCTGATCCAGGCAATTTTTACCATCTTGTAGTTGTCTCCCTTCATGATGCCAAGCGGCTCGTGAAGAAGTACGTCGGCGACGTCACCCCAAAGGAGTACAAGGAGATGGTGAGGTTTCAATAGGGGCAGAGGGCGAACCGCGTGTGTGTTCGCCTTGGCAAGACTATCCCTCCTTGCGAGAACCCCTCGCAGGATCTTGGCGGCAATGACGACGACGATGCCACTACAAACAAGAGGAAGAGGGTGCCGACCAATGCGGCTGGTTCGAGCCGGTCCTAGGCAAAGCTCGTCAAGCCTCTTCAAGCTGTCTTGCCCGCCGGTGGCCCTGACAAGGACTCTAGTGACGATGACAACACTATCGAAGCCAAAGCCAAAGTTGGTGATCCCACCGAGGCCTTGTCAGATGTTGGTGCCACCAAGACTGTATCCGGCGAAATCCGCGGCTACACGCCGAGCTCAGGTGCCACTTGCCCCATTGCGGGCCACGCTGGTACTAGGCCTTCGCCCCCGTGCGAAGCCGAGGTAGCCGCCACTGGGACGACTACAACCGTTGATCGCAGGGCCGATGCTCCTCCCCACGGCAGCGGCTATACGTTTCCTCGGTTCTCGTGGGGAGTGCGTATAGTGACTCGGAGTCCTCTTCTCATTAGCACCGCCCTTGCAGTCCACTGGCGGCCCAAAGCCGGCAGAGACCTTGCCCTGCGTTGCGTCAACGGTGGAGGAGCTTGGGGACGAAGAGGGTGATGTGTTGTTGGCAAAGCCGGTCCCCGTTGGCATGGTGCTGTGCTCACATAGCTAAGCATGTCTATTCTACCCTAAGTACCCATAGCTACGGTGACAAGGCATACATGATATTCAACAATGATTTAAGGAGTGAAATAATACTAACAAGTAGGTCATAACTACCTAGTACGATAATTTGTAAAACAAAAGATAACATATAATTTAATACAAAATAATTCACAAATTGGGTTCGACATGTTCAAGGGTACACTTCTTCGATGGGTTCTTCGGTCCAAACATGACCTGCAGTGGCAACCATCTCAGCAGCGGCGTCTACACGATCGCCAAAGGAGAAAATAAAACAAACTAGAAAACCAACTCAAATAAATAAATAAAAATAAACAGAAGGTAGAGCTCAATATTAAAAGAATGCATGAAAAAATATGGGTCAAATTGGAATTCGAACGGAGAAGCTGGTGCTTATCGAAAGAATGAATTTTAGTGGAAGTTTGAATGAACATGGAATATTTTTGGAATGTTCCTCCAGAATTTCTGAAATAAAAAATTAATTCTTGCGGGTAACTAGTCCACTCGTCAGTGAGATAATCAACGGTGGATTGGGCACACCAAGTTAGGGAGAACCATGGACCGGCAGGTAGGGTGACACGTGGTGTGAGCCATCGGCGCAAGTGATGACATGGTGGCCAAACATGACAATGACTTGGCGTAGGTGACTAGGAACAGGATCGGATGGTGGGGATTAGCTGTTCGTGATTATTTATGCGATTGGTCAGGCACTATGCGAGGGACTTCTTACTCAGCAGCGGCCTACGCATGTGCGATATGGGGCAGCAGAGCGTGCACGCGAGTGTTACGGGAGGGGTGAAGGTATGGCAGAAGAGGGGAAACAACGGTACCTGCTCGGAGTCCGCACGAAGGGCGACGAAGGCGGCGCAGTGGCCAGCGGTAAGGCAGGACAGCAGCGGCGTTGACCTCGGGGTGCACCGAACGGCAATGACAGCGCGGCTGTGGTGCGGACGACATGACGACGATGGCGCGGCCACCGACAGTTTTGCGGTGCTAGGAGGAAGAAGACACGTCAGGCTCGTGGAAGAGCAGCTGAGCTACTTGACATGAAGGAGGAGAAGCCGAAGGTCGCAACGAGACTCACCAATGACAGCAGCAGCGTTCCGGCCTCCATCGACGAGAAGGAAGGAGAAGATGGCAGCAGCAACTCGAGGTCCAGACGATGGTGGCGGCACTGCAAACGTGACGGGAACAATGTGGTGATGCCCGACTTCGCAGCAATGATGAATTCCCCCGAACTTCAAGAAGCAGCGCAACAAGGAAGCGAAGCAGCCGAATGACGGCGCCTTGGTGTTCACGAAGCAGAGACGCGGGAGTAAAGGAACATGAGAGGGGGCGCCGGCTTTTATAGATGGGGAGGGACATGGAGAGGCAGAAGGTGGAGGGGTCGCTGGGAATCTGAAAAATGGCTCTGGTTCATCATGGTGATTCAATTTTTGGCATTGAAGTGGAGAAATTAATGGAGATGAGGAAGGGATTAATGAGAACTGATGGAGGGTACTTATTCATGGCCAAGCAGAAACGTCGCGCCATGAAGGTGAAGCAGAAACGGAGTGGGAGGCAGAGCTCGCGAGGGCAGCGTAGGAGGCACGGCGTTCTTTGGCTGGGCTGGGGCTTGGTTTCGTTGGGCCAGCAGTTCGGCATGAGAGAAGGGAGAGTGTGGGTTGCTGGGTTTTCGCCAGGAGCAGAGAGAAAAAGAGAGAGATCGATCGATAGAGAGAGACAGAGATATTCAGAGAACGAGAGATAAACAGAACCAAGGAGGCATCGGGAGGAAGGAGAGAGGAAAAAGAAAGGGAGAGGAAA
The DNA here is from genome assembly GCA_003991445.1 of Oryza meyeriana var. granulata. NCBI lineage: Eukaryota > Viridiplantae > Streptophyta > Magnoliopsida > Poales > Poaceae > Oryza > Oryza meyeriana. The sequence goes on along the minus strand of RYFJ01001270.1, from coordinate 20,818 downwards.
AAGAGAAAAAGAAAGAGGCCTTTTTGGAAAATTTCCAAATTTTAAGAATTTGAAATTTGTGGAGGAGTTTTTTAGGATTCCTTGATTTAGGGGAATTTGGAAATTGAGCTTCACTTCACAAGAGTAAATAAAAACCAAATAACTCCAATTAACAAACAATAAAATAAATGACGGTGTTATTTAGTTAATTAGTCAAATTAAACTCTTTTTTATTTTACAAAATTTTCTTTAAGCTATTTTACAACTCTAGGTGAATTTTAGCAAACACGCAAACTAAAAAGAGAGCGAAAAATGGGACACGGCACCACCTCAGCCCTAATCCTGCCATGTTGCTGTCATGTCACCGCCATATCATCTCTTTCCCACGTGTGGCCACATGGCTATCCACTAGTGTTCACCATTGGTGTGTTTGGTTACCTGCACCAAGGTTGGCTCGCATCCGCACGTGCAGTCGAGGGGTGTTTGGTTGCCTACACGGCCTCCATGGCCTGGCTCTGTGCGTGCAAAATCACCTCCCAGCCAGGCCCGAGGGAAATGCCCGAATCAAGCTTCACTCCTCGTCTGGGCTGAGGGCATGTAGGCACGGGGATGAGCACGTGCAGCGCAAGGATGCGCGCGTGCAGGAGGTGAGAGGGGGTCGCATATCCCGTCACCTCCCTTGCCCCATTTGCTTGCTTGGCTCCTCTCGAGTAGTCATCGTCTCCATCGCCGTCGTCATTGTGCCTCCATCTCCGTTGTCGTCGCTTGGCCACTGGAGCTCCAAGTGCTATGGCCCGTGCCGAGCTCACCACCATCAGATCCGGCGGCGCCAAGCTCACCGGCCTCAGATCTGGCCGAGCACCCCCCTGTCCCCTCTGCCAGATCCGGCCACGAGAAGCAGCGAACGATGGGGTGGAGGAGCAGTGAGCTGAGGAAGTGAGGAAGCGGCGGTAGATGACGGCGGCGAGTGGCCGGCCTTCGTGGAGCGGGCAGCGGACGGCGGGAGGCAAGCAGCCTCGGCGAGGAGTGCAAGGGGGCAATTTTCTCCCTTTTTTCTTTTTGTGTTTATTCCCCGGTAATTTTATGTCCTAATATAGGTTAAATGCTGTGCATAAACTCATATAGCTGAGTGATGAATTGCTTTAAAAATGCTCATATGATGAATTTAAGACGTGGAAAAAAAGTTAAATTGATGGTAGGAATTTTCCTTAATGAGTTATAAGGGGTAACCTCACCTTTAAAATAAAATATGTACCCATGCCTACAGTCTATACAACCAACCAAGTAGCATCTCTTCAAAACCGTATCTCTCATGCAAGTAACCAAACAAAATCTCATGCTAGCCAGGCTAGACCAATACAAACAACCAAACAACTCCATATGTATCCCCTTAGCAAGGCCAAACTCAGCCTGGATGAGATAGATGGGCCAGGCTAGGGGGATACGACCAACCAAACACATCGTATACTATCCACCGGGGGGGGGGGGGGGGGTTACCTTCGGCCGGCGGTTACCACAGTAACCACCCAAAACTGCACGTAATTTGCATCAAAACTTTTGAATTGAAACGCACGGTACGGTGGCAGTTTGGCCATGGTAACCGCACGGTTTGGCACGGTTACTGCACGATAACCACGGCCTGTATGGCAGATTAATGAAATTAATAAAAAATCTTTGAAAAATCAAGGAAAATTTTAGTTTAATTGCAAGAAAATGTTGTAGACATTTATAACATGATGAAATAATATATTGAGTAAATATAGGAAAATTCGGCATGACCTTTGCTATATATATGATAGTTAAGCAATTAGGATTCACAAAACACGTCGAAAATATCACATTTCACAAGAATTAACAATGCAATGTCCACAACTATAAGGATTGAAGTGTCCACAATATAATGTCTAAAGTTCAACATGCACGATACATCAATACTAGGTTCATTGCACAAGCAACATTAATGTAGAAGCTACCTAAGTTCGACATAAAGTAAATAAACTAGTAGTTCCATTGCCGATATGTCATGTTGTATTCCTTGGTCAACATGAGCATCAAACCATGTTGCTAAAGCAACCCTGCCTTATAATCCTACCAACTTTGGCCTTTCCATGCAACTTTTGATTGCAATTGACCATACAACTGAGTATACCACTCAGGCTCTGCCCACTCATACACCCACGTAACAGGAGGACAATCAGAAGCCTCTGAACGGTTGTAGATGTATGTTGGATAACCATCTTTAACACTAGAGGAACTAAATGAGCTATAGCTGTCTTGTGGTGTGTTAGGCTGCCCTCGTTGTTGGCAGCCTTTCGTAGGCATGTTAGTTCGCTGGGAGCTTGGCGCACCATGATCTTCGTCCTAAGTGGTGTGTGTGAAGTCAGCCTCACCTGCAATTTCAATAAGGAAAAAAGTAAGCATGAAGCACCATAGGGAAAATGTGGAAGTAATATGGAAGTGCTTGTACCAGTGAATTGAATCAGACTGTGATCTTGTGACTGCCTTGTTTGATCTCCTGAAGGCACTGAATTCCCGCCTTGTCCACTTGCGTCACCGTCATCCCCATCATCTGTGTCAGTTCTTGAGCTGCTATCATTGGACTCTTGGTATGTTGGACTTCCCTGAGTCTCATCATCGTTGCCAACACTCGTCGACCGTGTTGTGCGGCTTTTCCAATTTCCTCTTTTGCCTGGCGGCGGTTGTGGCCCCTTGCAAGTCTTCCTTTTTCCAATGTAAGTGTCACCAACATTCTTTTCAGCTCAATCTGTAACACTAGAAGCTCCTGTGACTCTATGCAAGTCACTAGCATCCACTTTGTTAGCTATAAGTGGGGATGGCAAGGCGGTGTCAGAATCAGAGCAGTCTTCATCAAACTCAGGGCATGCATTCGATCGAGCATTCTCCATCCAAGTTCTAATCTGATTGTTAGTGTCATAAAATGTAAGGTCCACTAGCTTTTGAAGAGAATCATCCTCTTCCTTCCTGAGGTCACCTCCTGCCTGTTGAATTCGAAGCCGAAGGTTGTAGTTGACATAAACAAGCTTGTTTAGTTGCTTGTGTGTTAGCTTATTGCGAACTTGGTATGGATCAAACCAAATCTGCTCTAGTTCCCTTCACACCCACTGGATGAGCAACACTGTGCAACAATGCGCAAAGCAAGCTTCTTTAACGTTGGTGTGTCTGACGCAAACATAGACCACCATTGTGCTGCAAGTTACAAGCAACATGTCATTCATATGCAAACAACTATATATACGATAGTTGGGTTAAATGTGATGTCACACTCTGAATTTTCCCCCCTTAAATATAGCCACACAAAATATACCTAAGAAAATGTCCCAAAAATAATTTAAATTGGCCAAATGAATTAATTAAATGTGAAAATGCAAAATAATAAATTATCATTGCTGGGAATATTTTTCTTATATTCCTCTTGCCAAAATACTTAACAGGATTTTTATTGGAATTTTTAGAGTACTGGAAATATTTTTAATAAATCAAAAACAAATATCGGAATTAAAATCTCACTGGAAAACCTTTTTCTTTTTTTCTTCTTCCTCCCTTTTTCTCTTCTTTTCTTTTTCCACCCGCTGGGCCGACGACCCAACACTGTTCCTGGCCTGCCCACGAGGACCGTGCGCACCGCGCCTCTCTCTCTCGGGTCCACCTGTCGGCCTCGCGTGGTCGCGTCTCTCTCTCTGTCGCCTAGGCCCAGCCTATCAGACCCCTCGCCACACCTGCTCGCCCCTCCCGCTGACAGGCCGGGTCCACCTATCAACATTGTCGTCTTCCTCCGTCCAAATCTGGCAGAGGGGAAATTTCCCCTCCACCGTTCGATCCGCACCTCGTCCTGTCTCCCCGCACACCCGCCCTTGGTTCAAACGGCACGGACTCGGTCCCTGCCCGTTTCCCCCACAATCTCCAACCTCCTCACCCACTCTCGCGCAAGAATCGCATGCACGACGCCGCGGCCATTGCCCTCAATCCCATGGAAAATTGAGCCACTTCGGCCACGATCTCTCTCGACCAAGCCCATTTAAACCTTCGCCGTCCTCCCCTCTCTCTTTTCCCTCAAACGCCAAAGCCTGCCGAGCCCCCAAACCCCTTCTACGCCGCAAACCTGAGCCACCGCCATGCTCCGCCATCTCTAGTCATCTGCCGCCGCCGCTGTAACCGCCGCCAGGCTGTGAACTTGCCACCGCCAGCTTCGCCGCATGCCTGCGAAGCCAGGCCGCCACGTTCGAGGACCCCTACACCGCCAGAGACCCATCCTCTCCGTCATCCCACTTGGTGAGTTCCGCCGTGGGCCTTCGGCCACGCTTCCTCGCTGCCCCGGTTGGTTTTTCTTTCCCTTAACCCCTTTCGCATCTTCTCCAGGACCTCCTGAGCATCGTCCGCTCCTTAATCGCTAGTGATCTTCACCGAAGCACCCCTTTCACCGTCGTCCCGAACCTCGGCCGCCGCTAATCCCCTCGGTTTGCCGACGTACGCCATTCTTCGGTCGCCGTGAGCCCTCGATGAGCACCCCATCGTCTTCCTCGCCTTCCCCGCTGCTCCTCGCCGCTCTCTGCCATGCCTGATGGTCGCCGACGGCGACCATTGGGCCGGGCACTCCACCGCGGCGCTGTCGCGTCGGCGGGATCCTATCCCGTTTGGCCTCGGCCGTCCAATCTGCTTCGATAGATCGGGGCCGTCCGCGTGGCGCCTCGCAGGTGCTCCGCTCCCCCGCCACGTTAGCACCACCTGGGCGCCGTGTCAACTCATCGGCCCGCCGTGGCTACCGCGTGGTAGCCATGTGGCCATTTCCCCGCTGGGCCACGGTGGACTTGGTCCACCGTGCGCCGCCCTTCCCTGTGTCACTGACTGGTGGGACCCACCTATCAACCGGTTCCCCGGGGTCCAGTGACACAATAATTCCTTTAATTACACAATAAATCGTTTAATAATTAATTTTATATGGGAAATCACTGTAAAACTTCAAAAATTCATAACTAATTCATACGAACTCCGATTAAGTCCATTCAAATTTTATTAAATCCAGAAAAATACCAAGAATCCATTAAAAATACTTTTAACTCTTGTTTGACTGCCCACATGTACTTTTTTAATTGTTTGTATGTGGTTCGCTATAGAATTCGACGCCGTCGACTCTCCTGTGTACTACGAGGTTGTAGCCGACTTTTTACTGAAATGTTTTGTTTATTTAAATAAACATGCATGTATTGTTATTTCATGTGGTATGGAATATGTCCTTTATCTATCTATGTTGATGCCTCAGTTGTTGTACCTTGTTCCTTGTTATCTGGGTAACAACATGATAAGGATATTATTCTTAGGATGCTTAGCCATGCTTAGAAACTATTAGTTCACCTGGGAATTAAATAATATCATTTACATTCATGGTTCGACTCTATGTCGGAAAATGTAACATTGGACATATTACTATTAAATTGTTAAAATTTGACCCAAACGGTGGGCTATGGGTGCATGGTTTTGCTGGTCGCACCCATGGCAATTAAGGACCGGTTCGCGGGAACCCCTTGGGCAATTAATTGTACTTACCACAAGCCAGCGTGGGCAATGGCTGGGCTTGTAACGTCTCTTCTCCCTCTCCTAGGCATCGATGGTGAGAATGGGCATGATGGAGTTGGGTCGTCTCGGGGATGGGTTGATCGGCTTCCGGATCCATTGTGGCATAAGGGGGGTAGCCTGGCTGATATGGTGTGCCCTGTCGGTAGGTGCAACCTCAGCGTGGTGTGGATGGTTAGGGAGAGGTTGCGTGAACGGTCCTGTCACAGCCTCTCACGGGGTGTCATGGTGACACGTCGACGCACGGGAACGTGTGTGGGGTTGTGTCTTGTGGGTACAGTTGTACACCTCTGGCCAGGGTTAAAAACTATTCGAATAGCCACACCCGTGGTTATGGGCATATTGGTCAAGACTCACCATGATTAGTCTCATTATAATAAGTTGACTTAAAATTTGCTTTAGTGATAGGATGGATGGTTGGGCCTGGTTAACATGGTGTAACATTGGCCAGCGGAGGATTAATATTGCTTAATAAGTCAACCTTTTTACTGTTTGCAAACTACTAATGGTTGCCAAGGCTTTTATGCAAATAAAGCCCTAGCCTACCTTTGATTCTCGTGCATTGTGCATATTTGCGGGTGTGATTTGTTGAGTACTAGGGGTGGTACTCAGTCTTGCTCCTTTTCCCCCTCTCAGTGGTGGAGTACCTGTCTGACGAGGATCGTCAAGAGGACTAGGCTAGATCCGCCGTCAAGATGCCTGTGGAATGGAAGCCTCCGCTTGGCTAGTTGTTAATAGGCTTACTTTTTCCTTTACCGCTGCATTTATGTAATATAATTTTATTCTATTTGTAAGACCACTCTGTATGGCAACTTGGAATTGTGTACCCTGGCTTTCCTGGATGGGGATTTAATACACATGAATGTTTAGAATTTCGGGTTACGAATTTCTGGGCGTTGCATGTGACATATCAGGGGAAGTTTTCCCATCCATTGCCATCTTTCTTGCAAGAGGCCTTCCAAAGTTCCCAGCTTTTCGCCTATATAGGTCGACCTCCACCAAAGCGTCAGTAGCAGTGTCAAGGTCGGCCATCCACTCGAATGCACGACAAAGATCTATGAAGAGCGTGGCATCCATATTGTATGCATAGTGTGTCCGAGGGTTTATTGCTGCACCTACAAAATGTTTCACGGATGCATAAGACAAGTAATTTTCCACAATGTTAACATACAACTATACAAGATTGCTTAGTACATGCATTGATGAGGGTTTGATTTGTAAGATCATGCATCCTTCTATTAACAATCTCCAAGTAAGCATCAAATTTGTGTCTTTCATTTGCAAGCAAACTGTCGTACTCCATTTCAACAACTGGTATCATAGTAGAACCTCACTCAAATTAGGATTCTTGTCTTCATCGGCGAACCGAAGTAAGGAGTACATTGGTTGCACTCACTTGACCACTGTATCTAGATTTTCCCACCACTAGATGCTAGAAAGGCATGAGTGAGCATATCTACCTTCAACTGTGGAGCTGAACTTGCTCTGCATGAATCCAGATGAAGCCATCCATATCATGAATTGTTCTCGCCTCTTAAGGAAACTTTCAACAAACATGTAGTTCGTGCCAAACCATGTGGCATTCCACTTAACCAATTCCCCTCCTATAGATTCCTTCATCATGGCATGCATCTTCAAATGGTTGTACAACCATCGAGAGATCATCCTTACACTATTAATCATGGCATCATGGTCTGGCATTTTCCAATCTCCTTCAACATCAAGTTAATGGTGTGAGCCACACAGGGTTGCCAAACAATAGTAGGGTACTCTTGCCTCAGCAATCTACAAGCCTTCTTGTAGTTGGACCCATTGTCGGTGATAATCTGCACGACGTTCCCCGAGCCAATATCATGCATCACATTTCTTAGCTCCTACATGAAGCCATGACAAAATATATGTAAGACCAAGAAATACATGGAGTTACACAATCTATGGAATGAATTGTGTTACCTTCAGTAGGAAGGTAGAATCCTGGCTCTGCCCTGTGGCATTAATAGACTTGTGGAAGAACATAACTCCGTTGCAGTAGATCAAGAAGTTTATTACCGACATGCCTATGGGGCCAGTCCAGGAATCACACATGAGAGTAACACCATATGATGGCCAATATATCTTGAATCTATCGAATTGCTTCGCTATGTCCTTTGTTATGGAATATAGGTACATGCTATCTATCTCTTTACTAGTTGGAGAGGGGACTCCTTCACCTGCAATGATTAGATTATCACATATAAGTTAAAATAATATCACTAATATATATATATATAGTCCATTAACTATGACTTACCCCACTTCTGTGTCTCACGAATGACACTCACGAAGTACGGATTGTTAGCATTTCTCCTAGGGATGCCAGAGGCAAAGAAGAACATGGCCCAGGACTCACCAACAACCTCCTTCACTTGCTTTCCCTTCTTTGTCCACCACCCAGTGTCGATCCTTGGCTGTACAGGGGTCTTGGCACCGGCTACACTGTAATCTCTCACCGTAGGTGACTCCCTTTACGATGATGACCTCCTTAAGATGCTTGAAATTGGGTTACTTTTACTCTTCTGTGCTGGGGGCTGCAAGGACCCACTGCCACCACCATGCTCATATATGCCACCTCGTTCCTCCACACCCCTTCTAAATTCTGCCTCTGCCTGTGAGGCAGCCATAGCCGCCTGCATCTGCTCTTCCTCATCGGCATCACCTGTTAGGTCATAATAATTGAGCTCTACTGTGTCCTCCCTTCTCAACCTCTCATTGCTACACCTATCACCATCATCCTTTATTTGGTCTAGGTCGCGACGGAAAAAATCATGGACATCTGGTGGCATAGAGAGGCAACATGTTGTCCTCTTCCCTTTTCTGGCCAAATGGACTTTGAGTCGAGTTGCCCCACCACCGGCCCTGTGCGTATGATAGTAATTGCAATGCCATCCTGGTGGTATGTTCTCCCCATGCTCCCATACGAGGTCTCTGTCTCTCATCTCCCTCCTGAAATAAATGCAACAATCACGCACATTACTACTTTCGTAGGACAACAATGTAATCACTAATCTAAGGAACACAAGTTACCAACATAGAGCTCATTCCTACTCATTCAGTTAACAATTCATCCAACCCTAATCTAAGGATTACCGCGGCATTCACCACGGTAACTGCACGGTAAGGCTCCAAAACAGCGCGATATTGCTCAAACCGTGGTTATCGTGAGCTCCGCCAGCCATCGCAAGAGCGCCATGGTAACATCGACATTTCACGTGGTTACTGGCACAAACTGCGCGATTACCGTGCTAGGTTAGGGCGTTACCTTCAGCGGGTGAAGACGGACGGTTACCACAGGCTACTGCATGGTAACCGCAAGGAATGGCGCGGCTTGCATCGTCATCGACACGTCGGTGGTGGATCTACGGCCACTGCCACCGAGGAGCGACAGGGAGGGGAGGGAGGCAAGGGCGGAGTTGATAGGATGGAGATGGGGGCAGTGTTTAGGGCACATGGCATTTTGCCTACTCTATTGGGCTGAAACAGGCGCCTTGCACAGTACTGGGCCATCCTATTTAATATATTCTTTTTTGATTTTAATATTACCTTCTCGTTTTGAGTCCAAAAAACAATTTTAAAACCATTTTTTCACAGAATTTCTTCACCATAGTGATGCACAATTCGAGTACTACCTTATAGAATTTTTTTTCTTTTTTATAAAATTTGAATTCGGATGAAATCTACTTAAACCAAACCGCTGGTAACCCAAACCATACCCCGGCAGTTTGGGCAGTAACCATGGTAACCGCGCGGTTATCGGCGGTTGGTTGAACCCTGCTATCCACATCATCTGGTCCACGGCTTCTCTCCTTCCCGTGCTCTAGGGACCTAGTCCACTGTGGACCGTTCAAATGACAGATGGACCCCACCCCGTGAGCCACAAAAATAATTCTCTTAATTCAAAATTTCAAGGGAATATTTCTAGAATATATCTTTTCTTTTTCCCTTGGAATTTTCTCTGAATTCAAACTTTCGGAGGTCATTTCTCCCTAGTTCGGACTCCGATTCGACTCGTTCTTTTTTCTAAATTTTTCTACAGTTGAGCTCTACCTCCTAGTTCTATTGGTTGTTTCCTTTGATGTTATTTCTTTCCTTTTCTCTTTTTTATTTTTTCTCTATTTGCGAATTAGTTTGTATTTAAATTACATTAATTGTTTTGTTTGACAAAATTGGCGTATTGGGTAGCTATGACCTATTTGTTACCATTTCCATGCCTTGAATTATTGTTGATTACCCTTGATACCTTATCGCCCTAGCTATGATGGTGAGTTGAACATGGGGTATCAACTCAGGGTAGAGTAGACATGCTTAACCTAGCTTACACTTGTTTCGCAAGCAAAATACAATATTGACTACCAATCTACTCATCATCGTTTTTATGTAAGAGGGGTCTCTCAAACACTCGAGTTGGATCAAAGTGATCCTGCAGAAGAAATATTGAGGAAGACAAATTTCAGAAAACTTTCCACGGTATTAAGCAAGGAGTGGTTTGAGGAAACCATAATTGATCCTGACAAGTCAGTCAAAATCAACCTGGATGCTGCTGCTATACCATGCACTGTATCATGCCCGAAATTTCCTACAAACACTTTCATGTGTATTTAACTCTCGTCCAGGAATAGCCGAGGCACATAATAACAAAGTTGATAACAAAGTACAAGCCTTTAACCAATGAGGTAACGAATGTATAATTATTACAGAGGCAGATGGAACCTCTCAACCAAATAAAATTCTAAGCAGCGGAATTGTCGATGTTTTACACCGGCAATATGAATATAGGGCTACTCGTCGGATCGAAACTCGGTGGACTGCAAAGGAACACGGGGAGTTTATACTAGTTCAGGCCCTCGATGTGAGGTAATACCCTACGTCCAGTTATGGTGTATTCCTTTGAGGATGTATGGCTTGATCTTAATGATCTTGCGATGTCTTGCCCTCAAGGGGTGCCTTGCCTCCCCTTATATACTGGGAGACAGGGTTACAAAGTAGGAGTCCCAGCTGGACTATGACCAAGGGATCTCCTCTTAGAGATATAACCTGCCCGACTAGGACTGTATATTCCTTATCATACAAGGCTAAGTCTGCCAAGCTCTATCATATCTCTAATTACAAGGCTAAGCACATCCTCTGTCCGAGTGGCCCATATGCTTGTCATGAGGTACCTAGGGCCCATGGCCTCCACAACAGCCCCTAAAACCTTCATAGTTGAGTCACAGTTGATGCTGAGTACTCATCCTCCATGGTGAAGATTGCCCAAGTACATTGCTTCCGAGTACTCTTTATCCGAGTGCTTCTTCTTCCTGAGTCCTGCTTCATGTCAGCTGGCAACGAGGCTATGAAGGGCTCCATGTAGAAGTATGAATAGTGTGCGCCGAATAGGCGCACCTATTAGGTGTAGCCCCCGACTTTGTGCTTAATTATGAAACAATTAAACATAAAGTCAAAGATCTTTAACCTTATAGTCTTTCTCGAGTAGTATGCTACTAGTATATGAGACTCTTCAGCATCATATCAGCCAGAAATATTTTATAGTCTTTCCCAAGTAGTATGTCACTCGAAAATTAGACTCTTCAACTTCATGTCACCTGGAAAAATGTTTATAGTCTTTCGCAAGTAGTATACTACTCGGAAGTTAGACTCTTCAGCGTCATGTCGGTTGGAAGAATGTTTGCTCTTGGCAATTGTTGGCTAAGCATGTAAGCCGAGTACCACTTTATGGATTTTAATCCAATATGTGGTCAGGTGTACTTGAGAGATACCTGCATCCCTAATTTTAATGGAGACCAGCTTGTAACCCTTATAAGAATATATCCTCAATACCTGGTGGATAATATAGATACCTAAACACATGTGTTTAGCAATTAGGCCTTCATGAAGCATATCTAATTACCCAATCGGTTCCTATAGGTAGCACCAGCACTGTGATTTTAACATAGCCAGCAAGCGGCCCACATTGAGCTACTGTAGAAACTCATATCTTGGTGGCCTAGTACCGAATTTGAAGGCCCAAGCCCACTTATCAGTACAGGCTCTATAAAGGCGGGGAGAGAGAGAAAAGATTCCCTCATATTCTCCAATCCACCAATCGTTTCGTCTTCCAGCTTCCGCGCCGAAATTTTGCACCTCGCCTCGCTAGGGTTCGCCATTGCTAGCGCTTCCCACTCGAAACACGGGCGATCCCGCTCCTCCGCGTCCATTCCAAGCCCCCAATCGCATTTCCCCTAAATTTCCTTGCCTTGAGCCATGCCGAGAGCGTCAGAAATCCCGAAGGTGATTGATGAGTCTTGGCTGACTTCGGATTGTGGATCGACTAAGCTGAAGTATCTGGAGAGGTTGCTGAGACTGCAGAGCCATGAAGTCATCCATTGGCGTCCGGCGGAAGGGGAATCAATTCCAGTACCCCAAGCTAGTGAGACTGTAGTCTTCGCCTCTTTCTTTGATCGGGGTCTTTCTCTTTCGTCTTCAGATTTTCTTCGCTAGCTTCTTGCCTTCTACAACCTAGAGTTGGTGAATTTGAATCCCAACTCCATCTTACAAATCTCTATATTTGCAACTCTATGTGAGTGTTTTCTGGGTGTGGAGCTCCATTTGAATTTGTTTAGATATTTATTCCACATCAAACCTCAGCCCTCTAAGAGCAAAGTCCAAGTGATTGGGGGCCGGTATCTAGCTCAGGAGCGAGATGAAGAAGATTTATATCCATATTCCCTTGAAATCCTCCCCCAAAGGTTGGCATAGGGAGTGGTTTTATTGTTCTAATCTTGAACCACGTCTCCCCCTTTCACTGGTTTGCCTCCGGAGGTCGTGCCTAACTGGTCATCTGTGCCCTGTTTTGAGGAAATGGGCCAAGTATATATGCTGATTAGTAAGATTGATAAGCTGAAGAGCTCCAGATTAACTGGTCCATGGGTAGCCAGGAATTTCTTGACTCGTCGCATCAGGCCGCTAAAGCTGAGGAACCACTTCGGCTGGGATTATATGGGCAAAAGCAATCCCAGCCGGGAATATCCAGACCTGATAGACAAGCACAAGGTGACCGACATCCTGCTTGATTATTTTGCCAGCGGGGTGATTGAGATAGAAGATGCTGAGCGTGCCATGCCGACTTACAGCCAAAAAAGGCTCCGTCCAGAGGTAACTCTTGCTGATGTTAGCTTGCTGTCCATTTGCGATGAATACTTGTAGATGTGTATCCAGGATAACTCTGCAATGTGTGATGTATGCTATTGAACCACTTGCAAGAATGTAAGGAGTTTGATGAAGACTCCCAAACTTTGTCGGCTGTGAAATCGAAGAAAAGGCTGTTGAGTCCTTCTGCTGCCCAGCCCAGCTCCAAGAGAGTGGGGAAGAGACCTGTCGAAGACCTGGGCAAGAAGAAAATTAGCAGGCCGAGTGCCGCAGCCGGGAGCCTAAAAATTAAAGACACCGTCAGCGCAGCTCCCAAGCCGCCGAGGCCGGTGCCATCAGGCCCAGCAACATCGAGCCCAAGGACAGCACCGCCGAGTAAAAGATCATCAACGAGCCGTAAGGCGGTGCCACTAAGCATCCAGTGCGCCAACCGGCCACACCAGAAACTGGGTTGACTAGGATAAAGACGCCACCGCTGACTGCCGCGCATTCTAGCCCGATAGCCGGCAGCCCTCCACTGCCGACATCTGGAACTCCCGGATGGAAGTACAAAACTTCCAAGAGGTAAGTAACTTTTGGATCTTCTGAAAATCTTGTTTAGTATAGTAGTATCTTGACATCTGACTCATCGTACAGGAAACGAGCCAATATCGATCTCAAGGAGACCACACCGGCTGCTCCTGTTGTCGAGCCAGCCCCAGCCGAGCCGACCCTAGCGAGCTCACCTGCCGAGCCGATGACCGTCCCAGCTGTAGAGACTGAGGCGGTTCTGACAGTAGGGCTGCTAGCGCCGGTTGACCAAGGGGCAGATATTGAAGTTGCTGCTCCAGCCCCCGAGCGAGTCCCCGAAGCCCCATCGGCCGCTGAGTCAGGGGCCAGGACCATGTCGCCGTCTGTGTCATCGTCGTCTTTAGAGGAAATAGATCTCCCCAGGCTTGAAGCCCCTCGTTGCAGGTTCCCGAGAACATTCCACTGGGTATCTCCCGAGGGAACTGTGAAATGCTACGAGCACGATGAAGAGGCAGCGGAGAGGGAGCATGAAGTCCTTCTTCGCGCCACGATCGCCACGTCCCGAGGGGTCTAGGTGTGTAGTGAGCCTTGCAATGTTGAGTTCCCGATGTTTTCCCTTATCTCTGGTATTCCACCGCTTGACTCTGGTTTGCTTTGTTTTACCCCTAGCAGAAGATCGTCGACCGCTCGAAGAAGATAAACGAGGTGTTGACCTAGTTTGCCCCCTAGCTCCAACGATTGGGCCAACTCCAAACCTCGAAGGCTGACTTGGAGCGGTCTAGCTAGGAGAGGGAGACTTGGCTGAGGGGAGCAGTTGACTAGCTCCGGGATGAGAACTGGGCTCTAGCTGAGAATATTAGAAGTAAGTCTCCTATATTTGTCTTCCCGAGTAAATCCCAAGTGTATTTCTCCAGCTTTGTTGTTTCCCGACTGCCCCGTTGTGTCCTGACTGTAATCTTGAGTTCTTGACTATTCTGATATACAGCCCTCGAAGCTGAGTTGAAGACCCAGACAGAGGGGGAAGCCAAGCTAAAGGAAGCCGAGAAAGCCAAAGTCGAACTCAAGAAAGACAAGGCCGAACTGGAGAAGGCCAAAGCCAAAGTGGAAACCGACTACGAAAGTAAGTCTTCCCTCTGACAACGATCTTAACCAATCCTGTAGGTACCCCGACTGCATTTTTGGTGAACAAGTGTACTTGTCAATGAATCTGAGCAGCTGCAAGAGCCAATGCCCAAACCTAGATTCAAGCCTTTGCTGAGGAGATCAAAGTCATCAAGGAGTCATGGGAGATCCTTGCTGAGTCCGTGAAAGGGTTCCTTGATATTATGGATCCTTACCATGTGGGAACCAGCTCCAACACAGTCTCCTAGGTGCAGGCGCGCCTTAACAGAGGCCCGAGTATCCTGAAGAGGTACTCGGATGAGCGTGTTCTCGTCGGCGTGGCCCAAACCCTCGTGATGACCAAGTCGATATACCCCAAGGCCGATCTTGAGGCCATCGGTGAAGGATATGCCAAAGAGATAACACTTGAGGAGGCATTAGAGTTGATCACCCAGGCGAGGCCGACTGCAAAGGTGATCACCAAGGACCTGGGAATGTAATATCAGTCCATCATGTAGTCGGTGTATATAAATCTTTTGTAAGATATGTGTACAATGCCGCCGAGTCCTTGGTTTTACTTAGTTATCATTAGCTTTGCCGAACTATATAGTCTGCGCCGAGTTAGTCTATAGGAACTTAATAAAATCGTTTGCCGTAGAAAGCTATACTCAGGCAAACATAATATAGTCGTTGCAAAACTTCATAACTTAGATAAAACAAGCTCTATATAGTTGACAAAGCTATACTCAGTTGAAACAAGTGACATAGTGAGTCAGAGAAAAACTTCATACATATGTATGAGAGAAAATACAAAACTCAGGTATAGAAAGGACATAGCTGTTCTATGTTCCATGAGTTGCTGACTAGGGCACCGTCTTCGGTTTTCAATCGGTAGGCGCCTGGCCGTGTAACCTCGGTGATAATGAACGGCCCTTCCCATATTGGGGATAGTTTATGCCTATCTTTGGTGGTTTGTATTTTCCTCAAGACGAGATCCCCGACCAAAAAGGCGCGGCCATGGACATTTTGACTGTGATAACGACACAGGCCTTGCAAATACCTTGCTGACTGGATTATTGCGATGTCCCTCGCTTCTTCCAACTGATCTAGTTTGACCAATCGGGTATTGTTTGATCCATCTTTTGAGTAAGCCCGAACTCGCGGAGAGCCAAACTCTAACTCAGTTGGTAACACGACCTCAGCACCGTAGACTAGGAAGAAAGGGGATTGCCCTGTGGCCCGACTAACTGTGGTTCTTAGCGACCAGAGAACGGATGGGAGTTCTTGTACCCAATGCCCCGTATATGATTGTAGTCGATCGAATATCCTTGTGTTGGTACCTTGTAAGAACATGTAAGACCATGACATTGGCACGCTCGACCTACCCATTGCTCCGTGGGTGTGCCACAGGAGCGTAACAGATCTTGATGCCAAAATCGTCATAGAAATCTTGAAATACGCCACCCGTGAACTGAGTACCGTTGTTTGTTATGATGCGGTTAGGAACCCCGAATCGGTATAGTATACTCATGATGAAGTCCTTTGCTCAATCCACTTTGTGAATTTGTCCACTGCAACGAACAAGTATGTGAAACCTCCTGGCGCTTTCTTGAAAGGCCCGACCATGTCAAGCCCCCATACTGCAAAGGGCCAAGAGATTGGGATAGTTTGAAGTTCTTGGGCTAGGAGATTTGTTTGTCTTGCATAGAACTGATAGCCCTCGCATGTGCGAACTATGTCTTTAGCATCTGTTACTGCTGTTGGCCAGAAAAATCCCTACCTGTAAGCATTTCCGACTAACATCCTGGATGCGGCATGGTTGCCACATATGCCCGAGTGGATCGATTACAGAATCTGCTTGCCCCCGTCGGGTGTGACGCAGCGCATGAGGACTCCGGATGCACTTCTTCGGTACAGGTCTTCTCCGACTACTAGGAAACATTTGCTTCGATGTTTGATTTGTTCGGCTTGAATGCGATCTTCAGGGAGTTCATCATCCAAGTGGAATTTGAGAACGGGAGTCCACCAATCTTGAGATATGATCAATACTTCGTCTGTTGCTGGAGTAGGTTCATCTCCCGACTGTTCTGGTACAGGTTTCTTCTTGACCGATGGCTCCGTTAGTTGTTCGACGAAAATCCCAGTCGGGACTACCTCTCTCGTGGATCCCATGTTTGCCAATTCGTCTGCAGCATCGTTGTATTGTCATAACACGTGTGTTATCTCCAGCCCGTCGAACTTGTTTTCCAACTTTTGGACCTCCTGACAGTACGCCGCCATGGTATTGTTGAGACATGTCCAGTCTTTCATGACTTGGTTAACCACAAGTTGGGAATCCACACGCACGACCAGTCGGTGGATGCTGAGTGATACAGCAATGCGGAGCCCGTGGATGAGCGCCTCGTACTCGGCGACATTGTGGGAAGCCAGAAAGTGAATTTGGAGAACGTACTTGAGTTTTTCACTGGTGGGTGACGTCAGTACGATGCCGCGGCGCCGCCGATCCGTAGGGAACCGTCGAAGTACATTGTCCAGTACTCTAGCTTGTCTGTTGTTGTAGTCGTCTGAACTTCTGTCCACTCACCACAAAGTCAGCTAGAGCTTGTGATTTGATTGCTGTCCGTGGCTAAAAGGTGATGTCGAACACCATCAACTCGAGCACGCATTTAGCGATTCGGCCAGTGGCCTCGCGGTTGTGCAAGACGTCCCCGAGTGGATACGATGTGACCACCATGACTTGATGCGATTGAAAATAGTGCACCAGCTTCCGGACAGTGATGAGTAGGCCGTATAGTAGCTTCTGGACCTGAGGATATCTCATCTTTGAGTCGGCTAGGACCTCGCTGACAAAGTAGACTGGCCTTCATATTTTCTGTATGTGACCTGGCTCGGATTGCTCGACCACCAACACCGTGCTGACTACCTGAGTGGTTGCCGCCAGATATAGCATTAATGGCTCTTGGGGCATAGGTGATGCCAGCACTGGTGGTGACGTGAGAAATTTCTTGAAGTCTTCGAAAGCTTGCTGGGTTTTGGGAGTCCATTGAAAATTATCAGCTTTCTTCAATAATTTGAAGAAGGGCATGCCCCGTTTGCCTAGTCAGGAGATGAATCGGCAGAGTGCCGCCATGCAGCCTGTCAGCTTCTGGATGTCCTTCTGGTTAGTAGTGGGTGCCATTTTCATGATTGTGTTGATTTTCTCTGGATTGGCCTCGATGCCTCGATGCGATACGATGAAGCCGAGTAGCTTGCCGGATGGCACACCAAAGGCGCACTTTTCCGGGTTCAACTTCATCTTGAATCTTTGAAGATTTTGGAAGGTTTCCTCCAAGTCAGCAATGAGGTCTTCTTTGGACTTTGTCTTGATCACCACATCATTGATGTACGCCTCCACGTTGCGCCCGATCTGAGTGTGCAAACACCGCTGAATAGCATCGTTGATGAACCCGGCTACGAGGAGCTTAGTTATCTCCTCCCGAATAGCATCTTTTCGGTCTTGTGCGAAGCGCCGTAGCCGTTGCTTGACTGGCTTGGCATTCGTCTTGACATTGAGGGCGTGCTCGATCACCTCCCTTGGTACGCCAAGCATGTCAGATGGCTTCCAAGCGAATATGTCCTTGTTCGCCTGGAGGAAGGTGACGAGCACGTATTCCTATTTGGGGTTGAGTCCAGTCTCGACTAGAGCAGTCTTGGAGGGGTCGGAAGGGTCTAGGGGGATCTTCTTCATGTTAGAGTCCGCTGAAATTCCAGACTTTGTTGCTTTTTTCTCCGAAACTTGGTCGCCCTCGATTTCGGTTGCAGTGGCTTGCCGAATGCTGTTGCATCCGACTGCCACTTCTTGAGACTAAGCCAACTCGCAGCTCTCTTTGTCACAGGTGAAGGCTTGCTTGACGTCACTGTGAAGGCAGAGGACTCCGGCTGGCCCAGGCATCTTGAGCACCATGTAGGTATAGTGCGGTATTGCCATGAATTTGGAGAGCGCCGGCCGTCCGAGTATCGCATGGTACGCAGTCTCAAAGTCGGCGACCTCGAAGCAGATATTTTCTGTGTAGAAGTTATCCCGCGTGCCAAAGGTGACCGGCAAAGTTATCTACTTGAGGGGTGTTGAAGACAGGCCGGGAATTATCCTGTGGAAGGGTGCCGTACTCGGCCACAGATCTGAACGAGGGATCTTCATCTCATCCAAGGTCTTGGCGAAGAGGATGTTGAGCGCGCTGCCTCCGTCTATGAGCACCTTCTTCAACTTGATATTTTTGATGACCAGGTCCAGGACGAGTGGGTAGCGTCCCGGGTGTGAAACCTGATCTGGATGGTATGCGTGATCAAACGTGATGGGCATTTCTGACCAGCGTAGATATTGGGGGGCGTCTGCTGTAGAGACCGAGTTGACATCGCGTGCTACTAGCTTGTGCTTCCTCTTGGACTCGTATGAAGACGGCCCTCCGAAGATATGGTTGAGCTCAGCCTGGGGATCTTGATAATCGCCGGCTGCGCCCGGATCTAGCTTGTCTTTGTCCTTGTCGGCGCCAGATGTTGAAGCTTGCTCGAAGGCAAACTTATTGAGCATGAAGTAGTCTTTGGCCGCGTGTTTACCCTTGGGATGAAAGGGGCAAGGCCCGTTCATCACCTTCTGGTACTCGTTGTTCCTTGGGGGTCACGATCGAGTCTGCTCCATGTTGGCTACCACGTTTTTTGACTTCCACTTGTGGCTGCCGGATTTGTTCTGTGCTGGCTCGTTGTCGGCTTTGGCCTTTTGGTCCTTCTGTCGGGACTCTTTCTTTTCGTCGAGGGCCTCAGCGACCGCCTCGGCCAAGTCGGCGTACTTATTCGCCATATCGAAGAGAGCCCTGACAGAGGTTGGAGGCTTCCGAGTGAACTTGGAGATGAACAGGGCGTCCTTTACTCCCTTGCGGAAGGCGGCGATGACGGCCTCGTCCTTGATCATCGGGATTTTGTTGCGCTTCTCGGAGAACCTCTTGATAAATTCGCGCAGAGACTCGTTCTTCTTCTGGTGCAGTTGATATAGATCATGCTCGGAAGACGGCCTCTCGTAGGTCCCTTGAAAGTTAGCGATGAACCACTCCCTGAGTTCTCCCCAGGAACCGATCAACCGCCTCGGGAGCCCTATTAGCCATGTCCTCGCCGAGTAGGCTAGGGCGACCGGAAGGTAGTTAGCCATGGCTTTGTGGTCACCTCTGGCAGCTCGGATTGCCAGAGTGTATATGGTGAGCCAGGACTCGGGATTGGTCTTGCCGTCGTATTTTTCGATTCCCGTAGGCTTGAAGCCCAACGGCCAGTTGACCTCTTGTAGCTCCTGGGTGAAGGTGGGTACGCCTTCGTCTGCGTGAGGGCTCTGTTTCCGGTTGCGGCAGTGGAACCGCTCGTGGTGAAGACCGAAGCGCTCATACTCGTCCTCCAGTCGGTGGCGCTCGTCATCTTTGCATTGGCGGCGCCGAGCGTTGATGTCTTAGTGGAGATTGCGTTGCAAACGGACTCAGAATCTTGGTTGAACCGGCGATCTTCTAGGGACGCCACCCAACTGTTGTGTTTGGGTTGCCGAGAATGTTTGGCGTGACTCCGCGTATGGCTGACTTGAGTCGGCTGCCCGGCGTCGTGCTGATATAGATGAGACCGCTGCTAGAAAACCCGACCGGTTGGTTGGTATAAGTGTATCGCCCGACTGCTGGTGCTACTGACATGCGGCAGCTGTAATCATGGCTTTGATCCTCGCTATAGTCGGGGTGGCCTAGTGATCAGGCCCGAACTGGAGTGTGTCCAGGCAGGGTTGCAGCGGCCACGACGTTCTTTGTGAAGTGACGAGACGTTGTGGAGGCCATGGCCCCGGGTACCTCATTACTAGTACATGGCCACTTGGATAGAGGATGGGCCGAACCATGTGATTAGAGATAAGATAGCACCCGGCAGGCTGTGCCTTGTATAATAAGGAAACATAGTCTTAGTCGGATAGGACTCTATCTCTAAGAAAGAAATCCCTTAGTCGTATCTGGCTGGGATCCTTATCATGTACCCCTGTCCTCTAGTATATAAAGGGAGGCAGGGCGCCCCTCAGGGCAACCACAACAAGATCATCGATCATCAAACACCTCAGAGGAATAACACCTCAACTGGACGTAGGGTATTACCTCACATCGAGGCCTGAACCAGTAAATCTTCTGTGTTCCTCTGCATCCACCGAATTGACCTTCCCGAGTACCCCTATTGTTTATTGCCGGTGCAAAGCATCGACAGTTCGCGCCAGGTTAGGGGCTCCAGCGAATTCTTTATTAGCAAGATCAGATTCGATGATTCAACCAATGGAGTCAACAGCCCAAGTTCTCCCCAGAGACGCAATTACCTTCGGGAGCCTAGACTTCGTCCCGATCAACTCGGCAATCTCACCTTGGCTAGGGGGCAGATCCAATCCTGACATGGCCGAAGAACCAAGCCGACATTGCGCCAGATCCCCCCTCAGACGCCT